>JAJJWW010000467.1:600000-1002114 GCA_023531295.1 Papaver armeniacum
CAAATACTAAATATAACCCTAAATACTAAATCTTTCCATATAATTTATTATTACGAATCCTATACTCTAACACCCTCCCTCAATCTCATGGGGATTGAAAATCACATGAGATTGGCCATGAAAGTTGTTGATGAAGTGCGGTGCCAATAAACGTCCAAGAAGCATAAGAAGAAAGCGCGTCGCCATAAGAAAAATTTACCGACCGCCAAAAACAATCGAAATTCACAGAAGCGTCGATGGATTCAAAATAGGGATTTGAGAAGAATAGCGCGGCAGTAGAGAAAAGAGATGATTAGGAGAATAAAATAGAAAAGTTGACGAAGAACGACAATAGAGAAAAGAGATGATTAAGAGAATAAAATAGAAAAGTTGACGAAGAATAGTGCATTGACGAAGAATAGCGCCACAGTAGAGAAAAGAGATGATTAGGAGAATAAAATAGAAAAGTTGACGAAGAATAGTGCGACAGTAGAGAAAAGGGATAATTGATTAGGAGAATCACTCAAGTTCTGGATCCACAATCATGAAAAGAATCAAAGGAGCACATCGGAACCGTAGATAAGTAATGAAACTTAGAAAGGGAGAGGTGGTGTTGCCGACATCTTCAACAAAATCTGATAACTTCAGTTACGAGGTTGGATTTAGAGTTTGGCAAATATGGATGATAAACCTAAAAATAAAAACCTGGTATGAAAAACTAATAATGTTGCAGCGGAAGAAAGATCCGGCGGACGGTAGCATGGAAGGCTACCGCCGCCGGTTAGAAAAGAAACGAGGTGGGCAACAGGTCCGGATCGAACCTGCTGATACCAACTTAGAACTACTAGATATAAAGATAAAAGAGAATTCTATTATTGAATGGTATCTTTTACATTGAGAACCCATAGGGTATATATAGCGATACCGTAACTTGGTATGCAAGAATAATGCTTGTAAATCAATTCATACTAAATATATCAAATACTAAATATAACCCTAAATACTAAATCTTTCCATATAATTTATTATTACGAATCCTATACTCTAACAGTTCTAGGAAACTAATCAGAGCTGGTGAAAATAATTACATTTGCCGAGTTCTGCAGTTGATAGTATTTATCATTTTTCACAGAAGCAAGGAAGAAATGAAATGTTTGAATATTACTGTTTGCATATAATATGACAAGAAATTAAGAAACAAAATCCTAGCCCATTTCATCAATGTCAGAACCTCCACTTATACCTTGGTTGGAGTGCTACCTGTCCCCCATATGGTTCTGCTCCGCACAATCTGCTGCAGATTCAGTTGTTTTCGGATCTTACCAGAGGTTTTAATGACACAAGGCTGTTCACATGCGGAACTCCCTGGAGTTTCACATCTTACCATGATCTTTTTCTCCCGACAGTTACATGTTCCCATGTTGCTATCTGGATCTGAATGCACCTTCATCTGCAGGGCATGAAGTCAACTAATTCAGACAATTAAGAGCCCATGTGTACGTACAGCTAGCTGCTGTCCAATTTCAGTTTTGTTAAATTTCTATCTTCTATATATATCCACTTTCCAATAACTGTAGTACCCAACTTTTCATTTTATCACAGATCATATATTTTCCATTTGCTTTGTTCTTCCATCTATTCAGCTCAACTTTTTTTCTCCTTCTTGAAATCATTCACTTGTTATTATGGCGTTGGAAGAGATTTTTGTTACCGGTGCCACTGGTTTCATGAAAAAACTGGTTTCTGTTGCTGCCAAAAAAATTGGTAGGGCTGGGACTGTCGATAAAGATCTCCAAAAGCTTAAGGACACTCTGGAGATGATTGCGGCTGTCACATCTGATGCTGAAAAGAAGCAGGTGAAAGAAAAAGTGGTGCAACTCTGGTTGCGAAGGCTCCAGGATATTGCCTATGACGTTGACGACCTTTTGGATGAAATTTCTTACGAAGCTATGCGTCAATCCCAAGAAGATGGAAATGCGGAGAAGGTAACGATCCTATCTAAATTTAAATTTGGTTCGGAAATAGCAAAGAGAATCAAAATAATTAATCAAGAGTTAGAGGGAATTGCTAGGCACAACGTTATGTTCCAGCTGGAACGTAGCGTTGATGAAGATCTAGATAGTGAGCAACTAGACCGAATGACGGCATCCATTGTAGATGATTCTAAAATTTTCGGTAGAGAAAAAGATAAGTCTCGCATAGTAGAGATGTTATTGATGACGACCCCTTTATCGTCATCATCATCCGATAATTTTACTTCACAAGAAAATGTTTCAGTCGTGTCAATAGTGGGTATGGGGGGACTAGGGAAAACTACCCTCGCTCAATTGGTATATAAAGACCACTTGATTGAGAGTAGCTTTTACCCTACAGCCTGGGTCTGTATTTCTGATGATTTCGATATCTTTCTAATTTTAAAAAATATTCTCGAGTCCATCACTGAACAAAAATGTGATGATTTTTCAAATATCAAAGTGTTGGTAAAGAAAGTCCGGGAAAAGATTAGTGGGAAAAGATATTTGTTGGTACTAGACGATCTCTGGAACGAGAATGCGGAAGACTGGGGAAAACTTGAGGATTGTTTAAGCTGTGGTGCTCAAGGGAGTAAAATCTTAGTAACTACACGTAAAGAAACTGTAGCATGTATTGTTAGGGGTTCAATTCCACCGTACAATCTTACGACCTTATCCCATCAAGAATGCTGGTTTATTATTAAGAATAGAGCTTTTTCTCCCGGTGGTGCACTCGAGTCTTTAACTATGTCAAACATAGGCGAGGAGATAGCGAGAAAATGTGCTGGTTTACCCCTTGCAGCTAATTTTCTAGGGAATCTGATGCGCCTGAAAAAAAAGGAATCTGATTGGTTGGCGATTAGAGACAATGACGTTTTCAATACACCTGAAAATCCAAACAAAATAATTCAGATTTTAAAATTGAGCTATGATAATTTATCTTCCGATTTGAAAAAGTGTTTCTCATACTGCTGTTTATTTCCAAAAGATCATTACTTCATTAAAGAAACTCTAATTCGACTCTGGATGGCTGAAGGATTCCTTCATCCATCAACCAGAGGAAATCAAAACTCACTCGAAGATATCGGTGATGCTTATTTTCTTAGTTTGTTGTCTAGCTCTTTCTTTCAAGATGTAGAGAAGGATAACTTTGGTGACATTAGAGGGTTCAAAATGCATGATTTAGTGCATGATCTTGCGTTAAGTGTCGTTGGCAGCCATGAAGTGAGGATTTTGAAGGCAAGTGTAATGGAAAGTGATGCTTCTCAAATTCGTCGTCTACAGTTAATCACGGAAGGAGATGTACCAGAAACATTTTCTGATATAGTAAACAATGCAGGAAAACTGAGAACACTAATTTTCAAAGATAAAGGCTCTTTTTACCCAAGTTCAGTTAGTAACAAGCGTCTGCGTGTAATACATCGGCTTGGTACACGTAAGCGGGAAACTATATCTTCAAATTTCAGGTTTAAACACCTGAGGTACCTTGACCTTAATTCTTCTGATCTCGAAGCTGTTCATGCTGAGTCCATTCATCAACTCTACCATTTACAAATTCTCAACCTTTCACATTCTGGAAACGTTCAAAACATTCTCAACCAAATTGGTTCTTTGATTAACTTGCGCCATCTAGATCTCTCTTCTTCAGACGCCAACCTTCTACCAGATTCCATCACGAAGCTGACCAATTTGAGGACTCTAGATATCGGTTGGTGTCGTAGTATTAGTGCGCTACCCACAAATATCGGGTCTCTCCAAAATTTATCCTCCCTTTCCATTGCGGTTACGCAAATCACAGAATTACCCGATTCAATATCTCTCCTCTGTAATTTGCGACATCTAGATCTGTCTTATTTGAAAGTCAAAGCTCTACCTGATTCTTTTTCGAGGCTGACGAATCTGCAGACCTTAAATTTGGCTTATAACACGGGTATCACAGCATTACCCGCAGATATTGGGTGTCTCCAAAATCTATCCTTCCTTGATATTTCGTCAACAGACATCACAGAATTACCCGATTCATTCTGTCGCATACATAATTTAAAGAGGTTCGAATTCGCCACCGCCAGATTAGAAGCACTACCCAATGACTTCGGAGATTTGACACAACTAAGATCACTTGATTTATCCTCAACTCTTATAATAGAATTGCCCGAGTCTATGACTAGTAACATATGTAAATTAGAGTCAGTGCAGCTAGGAATGTGGGGTAACTTTCCCAAAGATATTAAGAATTGGGTGGAACTGAAAACACTCAGATTCGACGGAGTTACAGATGGTGTTATAATGCCTAGAGGTATAGAAAACCTAACTCACCTCGAAGAATTAGTCCCTTACATCGTGAGGAAAGAAGAAGATGTCTTCGTTGATACCTTTAGTTATAATTCTACTTCTACTTCTTCTATCCATGAATTAGCAGATCTAAACTCCCTTCGGAGGATACATATACTCGATATAGAGAATGTGAGAGGCGGTAAAATGGAGGCTGAGAGTGCAAAGTTAAAAGACAAGAAAAACATGAAAGATTTGACTCTTCGATGGAACTGTAAAAAAGACGCAGAAGAAGAAGAAGACGAATTGGTTGCTGCTGCTGCGGTGCTGGAAGGTCTCCAACCTCACCCTATTTTGAAGAATTTGTCCATAGAGTATTTTCCGGGTTTAAAGGCTCCGAGTTGGATGGGTTCATCTTCATGTCTTCCTAAATTAGTGATGTTAGATATTATCGCCTGGAAGAACTGTAGAAATCTGGTAAGCCTGGGTCAGCTCCCATGTCTTGAGATTCTTAGAATTATTGGTTTGACTTCAGTCAAGTGTTTGGGGATGGAGTTTTATTACCAGCAAGAGGAAGAAGAAGGGGAAGGAAACGAAGGTTCTTCTGCAGCTACAACAACAACATTATTCCCTTCATTAGTCAAATTAATCATTTCTCAGATGGATAACTTAGAAGAATGGGTCGTACCTTTGCCACCTCATAGTTCCTTCCCTTGCCTTGAGACATTAAAGATCTTTATGTGCGGTAATTTAATATCTATACCAGATTTAAGATTATGGTCTTCTTCCCTACGGCATTTAGAAATCATCAAGTCAAACAAGTTGAAGAAGTCAGTACCTTATGATCTCAAAGAATCCCTCACCTTTCTTGAAACATTCTATGCTGATGATTCCCAAAGTTCGATGGAGGAGGAGGAAGAGGAGCGGTGGAAGTGGTGGTCGTCCTCGTCGGAGGAAGAATAGATTTGCTTGCAATTCATCTAAGCCAACAACACCTAATTTCATTATTACTGCCAACAGGTCCATTCTCTTTCTCTCTCTCTCTGTTTGTTTTTCTTTTAAATTTTTTTAATGTTAATTCTTGTAATGATTTTTTTTTTTTGTTATTGTTGTAATTTTTGCTATTTTCCTTCTGTCTGCTAGTCATGGAGCATAATGGCTGGAACTGACCATCTCAGCCATAATCTTTCGTTCTTGAGAAGAGATTAGCTTCCCTTCGTCGCCTCTGATTTAGTCAAATCCCACCAATTTGTTGTCTGATTATAGCATAGTAATAATCTTTGTATAAATATATCTCTTCATTACAACTTATACCATCCATGATGTAAGGTTTTTCTTTATTCGCTCTTTCTTCTATTTGTCATGTAGATTTAGGGATTTTTTTCAGTATGTGTTCAAGAAAACTAGTCAGAGCAGATGAAATTTTTTTACATTTGCCGACTACTGCAGTTGGTACTAGTTTATCTTTTTATGGTTTTATGAAAAGAAACGATTTGTTTCTTATTCACGGCCAGCAGCTCAAGCTCAAAAGGTCATGATTCGAAGAACCAATAAACCAAACAGTAACAATTTTCTTAATATTTTTCTGATTATTTAACAATGAATGGAAAAGGCCTATTTATAGGCTACATTACTTGGAAAATAAGAAAACAAACCTTAAAAAAAATACTTTTAATATAAATCCTAATTCTAATAAAATACTCCCTCCGTCCCACTATTAGATGACCTAGTTGAAGTTTGCACAATTCTTAACGCAAGGAATGGAAAGGAGTATTTTTAAGTGTTTTTTACAATCATATCCTTATGGATAATAATTTGTAAAATTTAGAAATGATTTATCTCTCAAACTATACCATGGATTTCCGTAAACTTTTCACCGTTAGAAAGCATTTTAAAACACCTATGTAACGAGTATAAACATGGATATCAAATTATATACATTTCTTATATTAACAATAATCAATCAAAAGGATAATTTTAGAAATATTCCCTTGTTTAATGAAATCGGTCAACTAATGGTGGGACAAAATTTTAAACTAAGTAGGTCATCTAATAGTGGGACGGAGGGAGTACCTATTTTTCATAATAAAAACTCTTAATAAATTAAATAACAAATTACTAAACCCTAAAACTTGTTGTTGTCGCGCTTCGCAATGGCTAGCCAAGGTGGTTTCCATAACTTGGATAGGCTTGACCCATATAATGGACCAACAAGACCACATATGCTCCAGTGCCGTATCTGGTCAACAACGTTGACGTGACCGATAAAACGTGGTCTTATCATTCCACTCTCCTTAAATGGGACTTTGCTCTCAAAGTCCACTGTATACATTGATATTGACTCCAAATATGATCTTATCATTTTACCAAAGATGCAAGGAAGAAGATCATAGTGTTTAAACTTTACTTTTACATATTCGCGTTTCATGGTACTACAAAAATACAACGTCAATCTATCAAAACATAATTTATGTGCTTCAATTCAAAACAAAACAAAACAAAAAAAAAAAATCAAAAAAACTAACATAAATTATGTGCATCTAGTTATGCGCGCGGTGTTGCAACTCCCCTAAGTGCATGTCTTTGAATCTACTCCCAGAGATTTCAATGAAACAAGAGTATTCACATGTGGATTTTTTTTTTTATCAATACAACAAAAAATTTTAATAATAAAGAAGAAATGTTACAGAAAGTGGAAAAGAGGAGAAGAAAGAAAAGATGGTATGAAACGTTGCTGCTCCATAACACAAAGAAAGTTCAGTAGGTTCAAGGACAAGTTTATTAGGAAGCCAGTCCCACTGGTTGCTAAATCTATGAACATTAGCCATTCTCATGATAAGAAAGAAAGAAAATCCTAGTCAATCTCATGAATCTTATTGCAAACTGCTTCACATCCTACTCTATGATCTGCATTCTGCACAATCTGCTAGGAATTGGTCTATTGTCTTTGAATCTACTCCCAGAGCTTTCAATGAAACCAGACTATTGACGTGTGGAATTCCATGGAATAGAGTCACACCACAATGCAGAGTCTTGTTTAATGTGTCAGTTTTGGGGTCATAGCGACAAAGAATTGTTCTAGCACTCGCTCCAGACATTATAACCTTCTTGTACCATAAGAAAACTTCATTGTTTTCTGTAACGCCAAAAGGCTCATATGATATATCACCCTCAATGTCGTCACCATCAAGAATAAATGTTAAACGAAAAAATGGTATACTGAACTCCAAACTCCAATCCCAAGATGGATAATATCCATCCTCTTCGACAGGAAAATCATCGTTCCGCTTATTTTTAAAAGACCATATTTTTGTGCGGTTAATATCTCCATCCATACTAACAATGCTCAAATATCCTCCCAATAGTGTAAGTTTGGTATCTGCAGTATATCTGAAAGATGGTGTTATTGGGAGATACCGGAATGTTTCATCTGCCAAATTAAAAGCGACAATCTTCTTCTTCCTTGTGTTCGTGTCGAACCAATGAAGGGATCCATTCCAAAGGATACCTACATTATCCAGTGCAGAATTAGTTTCTCCGATATTTCTCCAGCCACTGCTATCACATCCGAGGTTGTACACTTGGACTGATCTTTTTCTGTTTATGTGGTTGTACTGGATTTGAATAACCTTGTAATTCCTACCAGAAGAATCGCAACCAAATCCAATGCCTATTTGAGTTTTTTGGCAGTCTATTGTAGGGAGGTTAAAGCATTCTTCGGTGAACGGATTAAAGACGCAAATATTAGATACTGTGTCATCGTGTATACTTAAACATATCAGACCGTTGCAAGAACCAGTCAAGCTCCACGTTCCATCTATACATATATTAGCAAGAGGATGTTTCATCTTTGTAAGGTTTTTGTACAAACATCTATTGCGACGGTCTTTAACTGTCCACGGTGTATAACTAAGAATTTCATCATTGTATCCGAAGCGAAGTTCAGCATATGTAGTCTTATCAAACTTCTGTATGATTCTATAAATAAGGAGACCACTAGCAATCTTTCTATGAACAAGGAGAGTTTTCCATGTTTTTGATACAAGTTTGCAGTCCAGGACGGACTCATGAGGAACATCTGACAGGATTTTTGATTGAATGTCAAAAGGAAGATCGTCCATATTAGCGTGTAACTTTGGCAAGAAATTATATTGAATATAACAATAACTTTGTCGTAGCATATGGTTCTCAATAATACTAGACGTACGTTCTTATATAGGCCCCAATATTCCTTAAAGTACTACGACTAAAAAAGGAAACCAATTACAACTAGAAATGGAAATCCTAAATTTTACTGTCTACATTTTCGTGTTTAGAGTATTAATTAACCATTTAAGTTTTTTTTTTTTTTTTGCTAAGATAATTACAGTAAAAACTCTATATATTAATAACTTTGGGACTTTACAAAATTATTAATATATGGAGTTTATTAATATAGAGAGGTATACCAAAAAAAAGATGATTTTTTTTTTTTGCTATGTCAAAGTATGTAAATGATATTGGATAGTGTATATACATATATTGAATAATGTATCCTTTATGTGAAGGATATATATCCTTTATGAATAATATATTGAAAATATATCCCATTGACTAATATATCCTTTATTATATATTGAATATCCTTTAATATATTGAATAATATATCCTATTAAGAATTTTTAAAGTTTTCTCTACACTATAAATAGTACTAGATATATTAGAAGATAATTCATTATTTTTAATATTCTATTCTTCTCGACCAAATCAAAATGTCATCCAATGTTAGGAAAAGAACTCATATGAGTGATAAAATTCATATAGAATTGTGTGAAAAGAAAAATCACATCCAAATTGGACGCAAAAAGATCTTGCTTGAAATGGTTAAAAGATAATTATGAGTAATCAAATTGACAGTTGCACTACACTAATCGAATGAATATGGACGTCTTCCTTAATCATCCCAATGAGCAACAAGTCGTATATGCTTCAACCGAAGAAGAAATAATCGATGGAATTAGACAAGAAGCGGAGAGAGATAATCCGATGATGATAGTACGGAGATACCAAAAGTTTCATGCCAAGAAGCTTTAAACATGCTCGACAAGTTGGAATTGTTTTGGCTTCAACAAGATGGTGCACATATCAACGAGGTCTTGCATACGCAAATCAAAAGATGCCATAACAATCCAAAAAATTACACCTTTTTTCTCAAACAACTATAGATAAATATTTTCCTTCATCTTAAATTTTGATGTAACAAAATCTATAATTTTCCTATTATGTTGATTTTATTAGTATATGGAGGTAAATTCATTAAGATGGGACTAGAAAAATCTATTAATATTAAAATATGGAGTTTATTACTATTTGTAACTGGCCCAAGTTGGGACCAGGATTTTTTTATTAATATATAGAGTTTATTAATATATGGAGTATCAATATATGGAGTTTTTACTGTAATTCCATTCCAAAGAAAAAGATTACATGTTTAGGAGAAAGGCGGGTTTATCACCTAGCCATTCCCCTGTTACATTATGCCTTCTACAGTATTTTGCTGCTTTATCAGCTGAAGAGATAAATTTCCTGTCGACATAATCTAGCCTTGAAAATGAAAAATTGTTCAAAAGAAATTGACAGTCATCTAATATAGTTTTACTAAACCAACACAATTGGTTATTATTATTAACTAGTACAACTGTTGACACGGTGGGAGGGCCGACCGAAGAACATATATAAGTCACCAGCTACTACTTTTGTCATCCTAAAACATCATCATGGCCTTAACCTGAAATTTCAGCAACCTCGCCACGACTAGCCATATTTTAGGTGTTCATGGTCATGGTAATGGGTAAGCGAACAGTATAACATGCATACTCCAACTAATTCTAGCAGTATATAGAGCGGGACGAGATATTAAAGAAAAAAGATAGTGCTTGTGTTTACGCAGCAAGCACAAAAACTTTTAAAACTTTGAAACTCGAAGTAGATTGCATTAGAGATCTCAATAACCAACCAGGCTATAACTGTTTCATCATTCCATATTCCATAGAAGATAAAGGAGAGCAACCGCTGTTTGATGCCACTCGAAAAGAACCCTCGTATCCGGTGGGGAAGAATCGAACCATTTTCTTTTTGTACTGATTTACCATGTCTTGCAATGTATTAGATAAATTGTTAGTTGAAATCTTTTTGAAATTAACTACTTAAAACAAGTTAAAGTGAGTGCCAATAAATACAGTATAAGGAACCGAGGGAAAAAAAAGTAAGTTGTCATAACTTGGTTCAAATTTAAATGAAGAGATTTAAGATCAATGGAAGCATTCTTAGTATTCATTCTTACTCTTTTATTGGCAATACTTGTTCAGGCATGAGAATTGAGGAACAATTCATCATCTTCACGGAAAAATTCCCCAATAGCTCGCACATCGACAAGGTTTCCCGAGTCACTTAATTTGGAGAATATGTATTGTTTGGTAGCGGAATGGACATGATAGCCAACAAAATCATCATACAAAGAAACACCCATCTTTATGAGCCAAGTTAACAAAATCATTGCAGAAAATCTTTTCATCAAGTACAACTCAAGTCGTCCAATTTGATAGTCACAAATGTACACCAATAGAATTTCTTAGGAATTGAGAGAATGCCATATGAAACGAGAATCAAGAAGTAACAGATCTGTAAGTAAATTAACTCCCAAAGAACATCGTGAAGATCTAGTTAACAAACGTCACAAGGTAAAATGTAATTTTTTCAACAGATGGGACTCCATGAATAGCTCCTTCAACATTGGGTGCATCATAGACTTGTGCAGTTTGGGTGGCAAACAAGCCAAATTGGTTACGATTTATATAAGAAGTAGTCGCAGATGAACTCATTACTAGAACCAAGTGAGACACAATATAGATGAGTGAAAAAACTATCAAACCTCCTTGCTTTAGAAGGAAGATCATGAGAATCATCGCAGCCGTCTTTTTCTTCTTCATCCTTGTAAGAAAAAGACAGCCATTTTGGTCTATAAACAATGAGGTATTGATGATCCTGCTGAAACTAATTAGGAAGTGACCATCATCTGTGAACTTAATGATCTGGGAAATCAACATTATATAGGGTACAACTAGGTACTATATTCTCATAGAATCTCATCGGATTATTAACCTGTACCTCATTAATTCATGCCCAGCATCAAATTAAGGCGTCATTCAGTATCATGAGGTATGTTTATGCGTATCTACTCACTGGTATCTCAAAAAGTAAACCCTAGATCAGAAAAAATAAATAAATAAAATCATGGAGATTGAGTGCTTACAGCAGTGCCAGGAGCAGGAGTGCGAATTTGGCGATCGAAAATCCTGGATACGATGTTATTCGGCTTGAAGAACATTAGGAATCATCCAGCAACTATGAAGCCAACGGAAGAGCACAGACTATCTTAACACTTCTTCACAAAAGGAAGCATACTTCTGCCACCACAGGAGATGGGTTCACCACAGGATAATAGCAATCTTTAGTTTGGAACCCCCAAACACAGAAAAATAAGATGAATTAGGTGCCAAAGAACTCTTAGCAAGAGAAAAAAAGAACTACCATTTTAGTTGTACAACGTGCTCAAAATTTACAATCCTCAGAGATGCACATCCTAGCTTAGTTCGATTATAAAACTGGCTATAATCAGACCCAAGTGTCAACAAACAATAAATGAAATTTCCAATCCAACAAATTTGCTTATGAAATCTAAAATTCATGGTGGTTTGTAAGATTGCAGTATAACTAATCTCAATTCCAAATAAAAATTCTTTCCCTATCATGTTTCAGTTTCAGGCAGTGTTGAAATCAAATCCTAAGGAATACCTAGGTTCTTCAAATTCGACAATAAAATTGATAGCAGTTGAGTGATTAAATCATTAAGAACATATGATGAACGCTCAATAGATCGGAGCAGGAAGAAATAGGATTGAAATCGTACCTTCAATCTCAAAACAAGAACACCCAAAATCCCCATTTCGATTATTCTCAAATCCCAACTGGAAATTGACCAACTCAATGGTTCATAACCAAACACCTTTCCTTCCATGAGCTAGAATTGGAAATTTAGATTAGGATTCATGATTTCGAAACCCTTACTTCTCTGATTCTTCAATTTCGACGCAAATCTTTCTTCATCTCGATCTCCTCTGTCTGTTTGAAGAAGAAAGAAGAAGGGAAAAAGAAAAAAAGAAAGAAAAAGAGGTTTCCGAGAATCGAACCTGCAACGTGCAGGTCACTTTACCAAGGATTTTACTAAACTACCCCTCAACAATTACTACATTGCCAACCTCCGTGTTCTTTTTTCTGCACACGAATTTTACGTGATTACCCATCGTTTTTTGTTATATTTACGCCAATTTTATTGAGAAATAGAAACATAGAGGGACTCTTTAGTCCTTTCATTGTTGATTGAAAATGGTTTGGGACACCAAAATCCAATCTTTTTGTGTCAATTGATGACTTACAATTTACAAAAAAGTGGCCATATAAAGGTCCTCCCTCGCTTCGCTCGGTCGGCCCAATAAAGTAAGTGATTGCATTTTTTGAATCACTACGAATGCAGAAACTGCTTATGCCTTTGTATTCCATCCATTTTATCCCTTCAAATATGGCAATGCATTCTGCTTCTTCCGCCGTTCTTGCTACTCCTTTGATGAGCTTGCATCCTTTGAAAGTCCCTGTCATATCATATAAAACAAGCCCAGATCCAGCTTCATTAGTGTCTTTGTCAAAACTCGCATCACAACAAAGTATACTACACATATCCGGCAGACCATTATTTTTTGGGGCCTGAAGAGGCGCAGCTGGAATTACAGGTTGAGCTTGAACAACAAGCATGCTACGATCAATATCTGCTATCAGTTTCATTGCAGAGCTGGCAGTACTTGTTGGAGTAACATTTTTATTTTGAAAAATCCGAAAATACCTATCTCTCTAAATAAACCAAGCCGTGACAAATATTGACTGTTTAATTGCAACACTATTATTACTCTTTAACCAATTATCAAACCAATTCCTAATATCAATGTCAAAAGCTTCTTCTTCCTCAAAAGTGACATAGTGACCAAATGTAGTATTGGACCAAACAGATTTCGCATAAGGACAAAATAAGAGGAGATGTTTAGCAGTTTCAATTGAGTTAGTATCACACAGGCAGCAAGAATCAGTTTGGGTTTTATATTGCATGAGCCTAGCATTGGTCGGAAGAACATTTTCTATGCATTTCCAAATAAAGAGTCGATTTTGGGTAATGTGGGGAAACTCCAAAGAGCTTTGTATGTAGGTTGACTAGGATGAGTGTTTTGTATGAATTGAAACTCACCAGCAAGAGCTTTGTAGGCTGTTTTCACTGAGAAACCACCATCCTTGGTATGCAACCAAACCAATCTATCATTCCCAGTAAGAGGAATTCTGATTCTACAAATCTTTTGGGAATTTTCTGCTGTGAAGAAACTGTTAATGAGTTATACATTCCATGTTCTAGTTGTAGGATCAATAAAATCAGCCACTAGCATGTCAGGATTGGGATAAGTATGACAAATAGGTAAGGAGGCTTCCGGTATCCAGTTATCAGTAAATGCATGAATACTTAAACCATTTCGAACTTCCCAAATCGAGTTTCCTCTAATGATTTCTAGACCCACCTCTATACCCTTCCATAACCAAGAAGAATCATATGGTTTCCTATCATGCAAAGGATGACAATTCTTGAAATATTTACATTTCAAGATTTTGACCCACAATTCATTTGGCGAATGGATGAGGGACCGAGCAAGTTTGGCAAGCATATCTCTATTAAAGATTCTTAAGTCCTTAAAGCCCAAACCTCCTTGAAGTTTATGAGAGCACACATTTCTCCAATTTTTAATGTAAATACCCCCTGAGTTATTTTTGCCCCACCAGAAATCCCTTTGGGATTGTTCCATTTTTTGAGTAATGGTATCTGGTATGAGAAAAGTACTCATGTGATATATAGGAGAAGATTTTAAAAACATGTTGCACCATAATGGATCTACCGACTGTGAAAACGCTTTCCTTTCCATTTTGCAACTCTTTTATTAAAATGCTCAGAAGATGACTAAACGACTATGTTTTATTTCTATCAACAAACAATGGAATGCCTAGATATTTTTCTTTAAGATCAATTTTCTTAACTGCCAAAGCATTAATAAGTGAGACAACATGTTCAGGATGAACATTTTTGCTAAAAAAACAACCAGATTTGTCTAAGTTAATGACTTGGCCAGAGATATAGCTGAAATCTTTGATCAAATCCATTAAATTAACCATTTAAGTTTAAGAACTTCATCATAGTATCCAAAACGAAGTTTAGGGTATGCACATAGTTGAACAAAAAAAAAAGGAGACCAATTTCAATCTTTCGATGAGAAAGGAGAGATTCCCAATTTTTTGATACAAGTTTGCAGCTTAGGACATACTCGAGAGGAATATACGAGAGAATTTTTGATTGAATATCAAGAGGAAGATCTTCCATATTCTTATGATAGAGATAGTGTAATCTCCTATAGAATGCCCTAATTCTTAAAACATATATATACCCTAGGGTACTGGACCGAAAATATTCAAAAATGGGCCTAATAAATCCACAAAATTTGTAACGCAACCAAAAATGTAGAAATTAACGTTTAATCCCAAATTAGTTGGGATTTGGACACTCTAGTCCTGTCCCTTCAGGCCTAGTACTTGGAGGTCCAAATTTACCAAATGCTGAACGAGTCGGTCCATTTTTCAACGATTTAATCCAAAATGTGTTTTCTTTGATGACAAAAATACCCATAAAACAAAATCCGGATATTCCTTCGTCATAATCATTTTCCTCTTTTTGGTTTCATATGTCGAAACTCTAGCTTCTCAATTCATGATTTGGTTTAGATCATTTTAAGCTTCTCTACCTTTACCCTCTCTCTTAACCCCCAAGAACCTCTCGAAGATGAACTCACAACAAACAGATCTGGTAAATTTTTATTCAAATCTTATTCAAATTCAATTAAATTTTACATTAACAGTTTGTTTTTAACATTTCGTGAGAAATCTTATTACAATTTCTTTTGCAATACTTTTAGGTATTCGTTTTTATTTTCATTGGTTATCAGATCCTATTCTGATTAGTCAATTTTGTATTTGTGGTTCATTTTGTGTTTAAGTACCTGGATCCGTTAAATTAATAACATGTTTAAGGAAATTCTTAATTTGCATGAGATCTATTCGAGGTTTATTGAATTCTGGTGGAAAATCCTTTGGTTTTTTTTGTTGACCGTCTACAATTCATGCATTGAGTCTTAATTCCCTTACATACAGATTTCAAGGATTCACTTTAGTATAAGAAGCATGGGGTTATTATTCACCTAGTTGTTGGTTATTTTTGAGAAAGATATGTGTATCTTGGTGGTCGGTCTTTGATGCTGCCGGTGAGACTGCTTAAGTTTGGAGAGATTGTAACACAAATTCCTACCACTGGTAAGTCATATATTTGTGTTATTATATGATTTATACAGATTAGCTATGTTTTCCATTATTAGTTTGAAGGATAGTATTATACTGTCAACGATGATTCGAATTAGATCGGTGCATGTTAGTTTATTCCATTCTTTATTGGAGATTTTTTTAGGTTGAGAAGTTAATTGGTGGTATTCTTGCAGAGAGTTAATAGGAATTGGTTTCCAGCTAACCATTAATAAGTTAAAAAATGATTAATTGATTTATAATGATATGTTTTTTAGGTTTAAATTCATATATATACCACAAGAAAACATTTCATTTTGACAAAATAAGTCTTGGAACTAGGATCCAACAAAGTGGACTCCACCCCAGTCTTAGTATAACATAGGTTATCTAGGTGGAATTGCGTTAAAAAACTTTAGATAAATGACGTCTAAATCAAGTGTTTGTATGTTGGAGATTATAGTGTTCAGTTGGTTTATTGGAATAACCAAGGTAGACGACTATGAGTGTTGCATCCAAGTACATGTTAGGTTGGGAAGATATTGGTTAGGATGATAAAAATGACTCAGAAAGATGCATCTATTATGCCTCCAAGGTAAATGCTCAGTTTGAGCCATGTTCCCATAGATTTTGCATAATGCAGATATATTTCCCATAAATATATGTGCCATGTTCCTATAAATATATTTGTAGAGCTCTCAATATTGAGAGGTGTCTCTTCTCAATCGACAAATATATTTCTTTTTTGCAATCCGACATTACTTGAGGTGATTCAGGTTGATCTCAACACACTGTGACGATACTTTTTTCTTTTTGCCTACCTAATAATATCATCCTTACTTTTTTATTTTATTTCTTCAATTGTTGATGTACATAATTTGTACATATGTTCTTTCCTGATTATTGTTCCTTTCTTCCGGTTAGTTTAAATGATTATTCACCTTTTAATCCAGCTATCTTCTTTTACCTTCTTATGGATCATTTAAAGTCCTGGTTGAGTTTCTGTAAGTAAATACGGGTACTCTAAAAAATTTCAGTATTAACTTGATAGTAAACTAGAAGAGGATAATAAACAGAAAAATACAACTATAAAAAAATGGTTTATCATAACTATGCTTCTTAAGCTTGAGAAAAAACCATTTGAAGGAGGAAATGGAACTTCAACATTTTTGCTTCTGTCCCCACTTGTGCTGATGTTATAATAAGAACAAATTGATGAGTTATAACACGTTTTGTAGGTATGGATGTTGGATTTTTGTAAACGTGTACATAGATGTACACCATTGTGTTATCTCAATGATATATTACATGTTCTTTTGCGTGTGGACGTTGGATTAGTTGTATTTTTGTAGATGTGTACACAATTATACACCATTATGCTCTCTTATGATTTTACAGTCTATTTTGTGGGTGTGGATGTTGGATTAGTTAGAGTTTTGTAGAGGTGTACATGTTTGTACACTAGTATGCTTTGTGATGAATGGATGGCCTGTCATGTGGGTATCGATGCTAGAATTTGTTAGCTTTCTGTAGAGTTGTACATATATGTACACTAGTATGCTCTGTACTGATTAGTTTGAAGTTATTTTTGATTTTAAGATTGTCGAAATCATGTTTTTGGTTTACATAGTTGTACACATGTTAATTGTTAATGTGTACATAGGTGTACACATGTTGATTATTAATTTCCACATAGTTGTACACGTATTGATTGTCAATGTGTACATAGGTATACACATGCTGACTATAAATGTGCACATAGTTGTAACACATACTATTTTTTTTTTTTTTGTGGATTTTTGTAGTTTTGGAGGAAGGTAAGAGATCTCAAGGAAGAGATTGTTGCCATGGAGCTATTATATATGATGGTGATTTTTTTTTTTTAAGCTGCTCAGATCTTTGCATCGTTCAATGATATAATTATTGTAAGTATCAAAGTTATGGTTCTTCTTTCTTTCGTTGATATTGTATTTTTTGTGTTGTGGAAGTTGTATAAGACTCCAGTATGTTTCGATTTTGTTTGCAACATGTGAATGATTTGTCAGGAAGGAAAACTTTGGTTCATATTTGTTGGTATGCATTTGTTTTAGCTTATTATTTCACAGTTTTGCTTCATATATATACCTGGTAGTTTGCAGCTATAAGCATGTAGTGGTGTTTATGTTGTTATTACTGGTGCTTAAGGTACAAGATTCAAGTTGTATGTATGTACAAACTGGTGCACCTTGTCTTATTTCACGAATATATTGCCTGCTTTATGGGTATGAATGTTGGATTTTGTGAATGTTTACATAGTTGTACACCATTGTCATGTCTCATGGATGTATTACATGTTTTATTATTATGATTCTTGGATTTACTAGGTTTTTGTATGTGTACATTTGTACACCAGTGTCTCGGACTCATTAATAGATGGCCTGTTTTATGAGTATTAATGTTGAATTTGCTAGGTTTTTGTACATGTGTACATAGTTGTACACCATTTTCCTATCTCATGTATTTATGAATTGTTTTGCTGGTGGATTGTGTGGATTTTTTATAGATGCGTACGTAATTGTACACTTGTCCAGTCTCGTTGATATATTGTATGTTTCATGAGTATGAATGTTGAATTTTCTGGTCTTTTGTAGGTGTGTACATAGTTGTACACCATTGTTCCGTCTCATTGATATATTGAATTTTCTGTGTAAGTAGAATTGCACTTGTTTAATTAGTCCATGTTTCGACATCATGGTTTTACAAACATTGACTCTTAGAAAAGGCTTCTTCAGTATAAAACTAGCAGTATTTATCTTTTTAATCTTCATTGTAATCAGATTTAGTGGTGCAACACCTAAGTTTCTTATGTTTGCCTTTTAGTTTTATCTTTTTCTCCACGCTTTTCTTTTGACCTGATTTTTTCTTATTTACCTTTAAGTCACCCCCAGACTAGGCGATCTTATCAAAGACGATTAATTAACTGGTAATCACCCATACCTATGTAAAGCTAACTCCGTGTACATATATGATATGACAGTGGAAACTCTTTTCTTTTATTAATAATTCCTTAGCATTAGTGATTGATCCGTGGAAAGTGGAAACAGGTTCATTAAATATTCTCCTTTTTTGGTAAAATGCAATAAACCACTATACTGAGATCGTTTGAAGTCATATTAAGTTTGTGCAGTTAAGCACAAATGGATTGTGTCACTTTAAGTTAATAACTGACTAACTTTTTACATTTGATCGCTTTCTTTGTTTGTTTCTTATGTGGTTGTTGGTGATGACTTCTTATTCAAGCTGCGGTTTCTTATGCTTTATTGTTTTGACCATGTTGCAGGTTGACTACTAAACCATCCTATGCACACCTTCCATTATACTGCTAGAGCTTGTCCTGTTGAAATCTTTGTCAGTATGTGCAGACTATAGTGGCAGTCTGGCTAACATGAATGTTGGATTTTCTGTATTTTTGCCGATGTGTACATAGTTGTACTCTACTGTGAATTAAAAAATTGAAAAAATTGAAAATTATATATTCATATGGGTACTATTTTTGTAGATCTCGAAAAGAGCTTTCCGAATATATAAAGTTTGTAAATTTTGGACGAGCGGTTCGAAAGATAAATTATTTTTTAACTATCTATATATTATTTAAAATTGCTGGCATCATCATGAGTAATTTTGGACTAAAATGCAAGCATTTGTAGGGATGGCCATTTGCCCCACCCAAACCCATCCCCGTGGGTACCCGCCCCGTTTGGGTAGGGTTTTACCCGCACAGATGGGGATGGGGTCGGGTATGGGTAATACCCGAAACCTAAGCTGCGGGGATGGGGTGGGGATGGGATTCAAGGTCCCCGCCCCATACCCTCCCCGTAGCTTTCATATTATAAGGGTTTAGACTTTTATGTAAGAATTTGTATCGAATTTTTATACTTTTACCAATTTGTCGAGCTTTCTTTCATTTATTTTTATACTTCTGCCACTTCTTTCATTTATTATATTCTTGATCGTTCTTGTATATTCATCACTTTCGCTTCTTTGTTGTGATCAGAAACATTCTCTAAAAGTAAAAATAGTGAAAGCGATACAGATAATGCAATGGTTAATATGGACGAAGATAGAATGAGAAAGGAAAAAGTATCAAAACTAATAAGTCATTTATAGATTCTTTTCTTCACTTTAAGATGAATTTCTGAATTTTAAATTTTAGAATGCATTATTCTTATGTTATTATTTCTGTTTAAGTTTTGATTATAAATACATATATGTATTAACACCGTGTTACGGGTAACCCATGGGAAACCCGCCCCATACGGGTATTCCCCATACCCTCCCCGCCCCAATTCATGTGGGTAATGGGGCGGGTATGGGTAATTTTTTTACAAACGGGGCAGTGACTGGGATTGGCATACCCGCCCCATACCCGCCCCATGACCATCCCTAAGCATTTGGGCTAAATTGTAAAATAAGGCTATTAGTGTACTTTCCATATATTTGGACTAATCTGTACCTAGTTGGCTCGGACTGGACTAAACCGTACTTTTGGACTGATTTTTGGACTAAACCGTATTTTTCCCACCAAAAATCAACTTGTCATGCTTGTCAAGTCTATACTTGTGAACCATATTCTGCATGTGATATAAAATCCCTCCCTCCGGCGACTCAAAAAATTCTCAAGTGATCTTTTGAATTTACTCCCAAATCTTTTAATGAAAAGAGACTATTTACGTGTGGAATTCCCCAAAATGTAGTCTCACCACTGTCCAAAACGGGGGGTAGATTATAAAAGTGAAAAATAGAGGGGGATAGTTTTGTATTTGGCCCTAGTTAATTTCTCCAATATTTGTCTTCATGGAATAAGGTACTTCCATCATGCAGGGGTACTGTCGTACTGAATATTAATAACTTTGCAATTCCTACTGAACAAGAACATATATGATAGAATTTCCGCAGGAATATTTTTCTTAAACTAGCGGAAATTGTATAACTTTGGCATAAACCAGAGAATAACAAAACGATAACTTTAACTAATCAAATAAATAAGTACTGCGACTAAAAAAAGAAATGAACGCGAGGAAATCACTTGAGTATAAGTTAGAACTAAGTACGTACTGAGAAAAGGAACAAAATCCTAATCAATCATTACTGTGAGAGCCTCCACTTATAAGGGGTAATACAACTGCTCTGCTTCACGTCCTCTTCCTCTTCCTCACAATCTGTGCCACTTCAGTAGTTGACTTTGAATCTAATCCCAGAGCTTTTAATGACACAAGACTGTTGACATGGGGAATTCCCTGGAATTTGCTAACATAACAAGTTTCCCAATGCAAAACCTTGTTTAATGTGTCAGTTTTGGGGTCATAGCGACAAAGGAGAATTGGAGAAATAATATATTCGCCATATGGATACGTTTTGTGCCACAAGAGAACTTGATTGTTTTTAGTAATGGCAAACACCTCACAGCTATAAGAATAACGTTCAGGAGGAATAGAAAAAGTTCGTATACTGAACTCTAAACTCCAACTCCGAGATTGATATCCCACTTCGACAATGATATCATTATCACTGTTTTGCTTATCTTTGAACGACCATATGTTTACACGCCCATTGCATTCACCCACGAAGCTCAAATAACCTCCCAACAGCTTGAGCTGGGTTGCGAAAGTATTTTTGCTCCCACATGGTGTTGGGAGATATCGGAATTTTTCATCTGCCAAATCAAAAGCAATAATCTTCGCTTGCCGGTCCAACCAATGAAGGCACTCATTCCAGAGTATACATTCTGAATACAATAGAATATTGATTTCTCCAATGTCTCTCCATCCTCTGTTATCACCTCCTCCGAGAGTATATACTTGAACGAATCCTTTGTCTTTTAAGCTACTGGCTCGAGGGTAAGAAATTTTAACAATCTTGTAACTGTTATTTGAAGGATTATAACCAAATCCACAGGCTATTCGACTCCCTTTCTTGTCTATTGCTGGAAGGTTAAAGTATTCTCCGGTAAGCGGATTAATAATGCAAAAAATATTACTTCCACCGAGATAATGGGCGCACATAAATAAACAGACCAGACCATTGCAAGAACCAATCAACTCTGTTGTGTTACTGCATCTCTCTTTTTTAGAGAGAGGATGTTTGATCTTTGTGAGCTTTTTGTAAAACCAGTTTTCATCCGGATCAGCCATGGTAAGTTTAAGGATTTCATCATAGTATCCAAAACCAAGTTTATGGTTCCCACAAAAATCAATTGAAAAAAAGAGACCAACTGGAATCTTTCGATGAGAAAGAAAAGTTTTCCAAGTTTTTGATACAAGTTTGCAGCTTAAGACAGCATATTCGGGTGGAACATATGACAGGATGTTTGATTGAATTTCTGGAGGAAGATCTTCCATATTCATATTCAGGCTCACCGATGGAGACGATGGAAACCCTAATTCTTATATCTGCACACTTACGCGTATACAATAAGGTACCGCACTGAAAACATTCCCATATCGGCCTTCTGGTACCCTTATGACCCAAAATGGGCTTTATGTTACAGGGCCTATGGCCCATGGATGTGCGGTCCATCCACTTACCCTTTTATATGTATATAGTACTGTAACCTATGTAATATGATTACTAATCTCTAATATGATGGTTCTTCTTCTTGTCTCTATATCTTCTCCCTTCACCCCTGATTATCCTAAAACACGTTATCAAGCACGAGCTTTAACCCTAGAGCTGCGGTTGATTTTTTTTTCTTTGTTTTCGGATAATCAAGTCGTTGAAAGATCTCAGCGACTTCTATGTTTCGTTTTTTATTTTCAATTCCGACGGGTTCTCGTATATGAGATAATACCGATTGGTGGCCTGGCTTGATTCTAAGAGTCGAAAGAAACAAGCGAAAACCGTGAAGTTGTGTTGCGTCGGAGAATACGAAGAAAAACTTCATCAAACACCTAAAATGACAGATACAACCATCAACCGGAATCAATTTTTTTTTCTTCCTTTCTCTTTATCTTGTTCTTAATTTTCAGATCTACAAGATTTAGAACAAAAATTGAGAAAAATATATTTCATAAACAAGGGCTTGTTCTTCAATACAAGTCCGATCTGTTTCAAAATCTTGATTAAAGATGATTTTGGGTTACAAATCTACAATCAGTAGACTTTTCTCTTCAGACCAATTTAGGGATTTTCTCGAAAAAACAAGAAAATAGTGATTTTAGCTTTGATTTGGGTTTTCTCCTGTGAATAGAATTGAATGAAAATTTGATTGATGGTACTCTTCGTATTTCATGCAATAAAATTTGGCTTAGAGATATTCTAACCACACATCGGATCAATATTTTGTTGCAGCGGTGATTAAGGGACAAAATTGATTTCAACCACTCGGCTAAGAGAGCTTCAAAGCTGCGCCAAAAGTGGTGATGGGCGAAGTCATATCGGAGTGAGGTGATAGCAGTTCACGATTACAGGCTATCATCTGCACTTTTGTTTTCTTCTCAAATGGCATTTTAAATCCCAATCGGTAAGGTAAAGAAAAGCTATCTCTATCTATAATCAATTAACTGCACAAGACTCGAGGTATGGCTAAACCTTTTTACATTTCTCTATTTCTTCTTTTATCAGTAAGTGAAGAAGATGTCTGTCAGTACCTTATTATATATGATTGATTGACTAGTGCCTTGTCATATATGATGATTGATTATCTACCATACCATCTTGTGCCTGCCATGTCTTTTGATTTTCTTATTTTTTAATTTTTAATTTTTTAATTTGATCTTTGATAGGAAGTCATCATGATTGTTATGCACATCTTTATTCTATGTCTTGCGTGTGAACATTTTTTTTTTTATTAGCTTTGGCAGTCTGATCTTCACCATTTTTCAATGTACCACTTTGATATATAACATCTTAGATTAATCTATGATTTGTACCTTGCTTTTTTAAAATCAACTTACTATCAAATATTTTGTCCAATTGTAAATATTTTATTATAATTTAACCATGACTGGCTGTGATATACCTGACTTATTTGGAATGATTGTGTTCTCTGTGTGAAAAAAAAAATATTATTTTTATCCAATCTATTCTTTTAACTGATTTTGAAAAAAAAAAAAAATGAATTATTGATTTGCCTTTAGTACTATGTTTGTAACGTAGGGTTGTGTCAGTTCATGTTAATTTGGAACACAATAAATTGATTTTTTTTTAGGACCTTTCTATATATTCTGTAGTACTATGTTAGTAACGTATGAAGCCATGTTTGTTTATGTTTGCAATAATAACCGTGTTTGTGAGTCTATGTTGTCTTTTCAATATTAGCGTACCCATCAACGATTGCGGTATTTTTGTTTACAGCCGATTCCTATTTTGGTTTGGTCAAATATGGTTTGTGTGTACATTAGCATATATATTTTTTTTATCCTTTGATAAGAGTTGTTTGTTGATCTTATTCTCGATTTATTATTTTATTATCCTTCTCTCTAAAAAGAATTTTATCCTGAATCTCTCGATTACATTTGTTTTGTTGTTCTGTCGATATTCTCCCTCATTTGTGAGGAAGAGAAGGAAAACCTGTTTCGTTGTGCAGAGGCGAGTATGACCCAACTCGGTGATCCAACTCAACTCGAACCAGTTCGGTCCCGTTTCTAATTCCAACCGGTTTTGGACCGTGCGCGACCAAGTCTGTTCCGGTTTTGTGTATAATGCAATGGGAACCAAAGTTTGAGGTATGTAACTAATGTGCATTTGTACATCCAATACCTTTTGGGCTTTTTTTTTTTTTTTTTTTAGAACATGCCTAATTCTATTATTTTTGTTTAAGATAAGTCCATATCATATAAACAGTCAATTTAAATTATTTTTATTGATCTCAATCATTAAGAATTTTGGTCTTAATGCTATTTGTTCTCTTGAATATGTTATTGGATATAGTTGAATGGTGTATTTTGTTTAATTGGTTGTACCAACTCAATTCCAATGTACTCATTTGGGGCTTAGAAGTACTTGAGCACCATTATTGGATACTTGATATTTTCCCAAATTTTTTGAATGTTCCGTGGAATGTATCACTTGCTCGACTATTAATATGTCAATAGTTTCAAAACATATGTTCAAATAAAATCACATGTATTCCAATTTTTGTGGAAGAACTCACAAAAGATGATATGAGTCATAAAATTTTCATTTCTCTACTTCATCCATAATACTAACGAACCGGTATATATTGAAGTATGACAACAAGAGAATTATCTTTAGTAATATATATTCAACCTAAAGTAAGTGGTTGACATGTGTAGTGAGATTCTCTTGGCCTATTGAGATAAAAAAATTTCTCAAATTAAGCTAAATGTAGCAAAATTTAAAATGGAAAGAACCCCAAAGTAATGAGGGTTAGACGCACCGACTCATATAAACCGTGTGAAAAGGGACATATATATCATGAAAAAAATATATATATATATATATATATATATATATATATATATATATATAATTATTTTTCTTTTTTCCCCAACAGTAATGACACCAAAGTATGGGTATCAATTGAACATGGGATCAGCTAAAATGTAATTCTAGCTCCCATCATGAATAAAAGAGTTGGAAATGCACCTTGGTCATAGGTGTTGGTATATACAATATAATGTGTATGTGTATCATAGTAACAACCAATTTTCACGTCAACTTTAATGGTAACAAGAACTTTGCCTGGCCAATTGACTACCTTATCGAGCGCAGCACTGCTCATTTTTTATCTTCAAGATAGAACAAAGACGTCGCAAAATCTCTAAATGTACCAAGAGATAATCACACCTTGTTAAATTCCCAAGTAACCCGTGCAAATGGATATCATGTGGAACATCAAAATGATGAGAATGTAATTGATTGCATCTTTTATAGTCTCTAATTTATTTGGAAGGAAATATATTTTAGAGAAACTAATGAGTCAATCTAGTGCAATGTAATTCACTATAGTATTTGGATTATCGAATCATATTGACTCCGACGATGAAATGTTGGAAATCGACTCATATGGGCTTTGGGCATAACCACAAAGAAACTTTGGTTGTGACATAATGATTGTTTTGAAAGAACTCATACAAATATCACTTTATTTGAGTGAACGAAAATGGGAAAAAGATTGACAAAATGCAAACTGATGACATATCTCTCAATAAGTGTTTTCTAAATTACTAGATGCACAAACCCCCCTTCCCATTATGCTTTTAGGTAAGAAAGCATATCACTCATTTTTTTACAAAGTCTTCAGTAAAATAGGATCGAGACCATCCTAAGATGCAAATGGTAAAATTCCATATTACAAAGAAAACAAGGTGAACTTTAGAAAATATTCATGCAGAATGCGGACCATTAAAGTGACTGATGGTTCTGGTGAATATTTTGACATTTTGGACTAGTTATAGTTCCCAAGAAATTTGCGTTTGAAAACTCCTATCACATATTACACAATGAAAAGGGCAAAGGCTAACCACCCTTGTTGATGCTAGAGAATTTACATCAAAAGGACTTGATGAATATTGCATGTTTAATAGGATCAATGCAGAGCATCTTATACCCAATGGTTCGCGAGAAGCCACCATCAAAGGTTACAGATGGTGCCTAAGGAATAGGTTATGCGTACCAACCTATCTTTATTTTTTTGGGGATATGTAATATTACACGCATTTTACTTAATTTGTTTTTATAACCCAATATTAGTCAACCTTTTCTGCGTACCCGTTGGTAACTGGATTTAAGCCGACATTCGTGTTTTACGCATTTTTGGTTGCACTATATATGTGCCATTACGAGTCCACATCGTACTATGATGGGTCACGAAAATGATTAAGTAATTTTGTTGGATATTTACTCTCAACAATTATCCGCATTTTAAACCTTTGGCCGGAGATCTCTTACCGGGTTGTCATTTTAATGAGACAATCTTCCCGTCGTTAGGGGGAGATAAGAAAAAGTATTTTCTAAGGGAACGTCAGGAATTTTCATGGTGTGTTCCCACTGTGTCTCATATTAATTCTAGTACTCCATAAATGTAAACGTGAAGTGACAAAGAATAATCGATTTTCAGAATGTACACTGACGTCGCCAAAGTGACAAGACCACACATACCAGCTGCAAATATTCCTGCAAGGTTAGAAATCCTCAGTATATGGTACACCATAGACTAAGGTGTTGCAACTACACTTGGTGGAAGTGTAGTTGAGGCCGTGGCTCCATAAAGGAAGATGGAGAGACCACCAAGTTCGATCAATGCTCACCTAGAAAGGAAGTAGGTGAGTAAGGCACAACTTATTTATATCATCAGAAATCATCTCATAATATTGTCTCTGAATATGTCCATGAATCAAATGGGAGGACGCTCCGAAGTTTTAAATGATTCTAGAGAACAATGAAATCCTGACGGATTATGAGAATGCACATGAATCAATGGAAGGATCATGCGTGCACAATGATGATATAATCCATAAATAGTTGCTCCAAAAGTAGAGCACAATGAGATCGAACCATGCTTTATTTTGATTAATTTCAAATAAATAGCATATTTGGCCTACACAATCCAGGTAGAACTTAGTTCTTTGGCAAATATACGGGTATTTGGTGTGGTAGTGCTAACCAACCAAGTGTAAAGCCTATTGGACATACATAATTAATTTGTCATAAAGCATAATGAGATGAAAGTAGTCTTAAAGTACAAAGACTCGCCTTGTGGCGCGAGGTTTCTCACAAAGCCCTGGAATTGTTCTCTTGTAATGAACATTATAGAGTTCCGCTACTTAGTTAGCTTGGTAATTTTCAAAACGACTTGAAATGCAGCATATGTATGTGGTTGTTACATATCTCTGAAAGAATCAAGAGATAGAAGATATTTACAAAAGTGCTTGATAGACTTTTGTTTCCCAAATCAAATAACTCTAAACCACAGAGTGCGTTTAAAATTAGATAGAACGTTCACTTATAGATTGAAGCAATCAGGCGGAAGAGGTATACCCGTCTAAGTGGCTATTTGATTTGGAGGGGATAGACAAATAATTTATTTTTTATTGCGTATTCACGAGAAAGTTTCTAATTTGGAATTATAGCTATTTATGTCGACGGTACAGACATGATGGGTACTCTTGATGTAATAAGAGACTTTAAAAGCTATTTAACATCCGAATTTGAGATGAAAAATCTAGGGAAAGCTCAACCGATAACTGAGCTTATGGGATATTATTCCACCAGTTTGCATATGTCTAAAGTTGTCAGGCAATTTAACAAAGACATGCATCTTTATAGCACTCCCATGATTAGTCGAGGTTCAAATGTAAGTAAGTGACCAATTCGTCTAAAGGAAGATGACGAATATGTGTTGGGAGATGAAATTTCCATATCTAAGTACAATAGACGCATTGTTGTACTTAGTATAATAATGTACTCGATTAAATTTTACATCCTCAGGGAACTTGTTAGCTAGATATAGCTCCGCGCCAACGCAACGTCATTGGAATGGTATAGTGAATGTAATCATGTACTTAAAAGTAACCATTGACATAAATTTGTTTTATCCATACAAAGACATTAAAAGGAATGCTAATGAAAGTGCAATCCAAAAGTTGTTGATTATGAAGGAACAATAATCTCTTCTCCAACGAAAGTAATCAGAGGGAGATATGGTAGATTATTTTCCAGGTCATTACCGATACTCAATTTCGAAAAGTACATGACTAAAGTAACAGTCTAGAACAACTCTGAAAATAATCAGGGGGAGATGCCGACATCAGGGGGAGGATCCAAGGATATGATGTCGACATATTTTACTTCGAAATTGAAGATGTGTTGTACTCTTTTTCCCTTCGATCGATAATAGTTTTTCCCAAAGGGTTTTGTTACTCGACAAGGTTTTTAGCGAGACAACACTAAAACATCAAGTATATTGAAAGTTGAAGACATAAAGATCGCGTTGGTATTACTGAAAATATCTGAATCAAAGAAATGAAACGCGATAGTCTGTTAAGCAACGTAACTTCCTGAATCAACAACATAGTATTATAAGCTTTCAAGTCACCAAGGTACAATGTGATAAACTCCTTTTGACTGCATTAGACTAATGAAAATTGTCTGACATCAGGGGGAGCATCTAATGGCGTGTTGAACTATTTTCCTTCACCGAGGTTACTTTTTTCCCATAGGGTTTTGTTACTCGGAAAGGTTTTTAATAAGACAACAACAAACACCGGGAATGTAATTTCCCGGCTAAGACTATTGTCTTTCCTATAAGGATTTTCTTCCTTAGGAGTTGTGAAGCAACTAGCCAACTTCGACGAAGCCAAGCGATCATCTGCAACGGATAACCTTTACTTGCATCTGTCACGTTGTACTCTTTTTCCTTTGTCAAGTTTTTAACCTACTTGGTTTTCCTTGTCAAAGTTTTAATGAGGCAACATATTCGAGTCCAACTATGTTCTAAGTTTGCTTAATATTGTACTCTTTTTATTTAGTTCAGGTTTTGTCCCTCTGGGTTTCCCTGGCAAAGTTTTAACGAGGCAATTAACTTAGACTAGTCGGTCCTTGAAGATCGTATTGCATGTGATGAACTACATGTAAAGTACGATATAACATGTGAAGTACTACATGTGAAAAGTTGTACCAAGATTTTATCCCACTGGGTTTTTACTTGTCAAAGTTTTAATGAGGCGATTGATTTCGACACAAGCCATCAAGGAGAGGACGTCATTTGAAGAAATACATTCAAAGCACTATATGTGAAGCACTATGTATAAAGTTTTGTTATTGAACCGCACAAGGGGAGTGTTACAGGGCCTATGGCCCATGGATGCGGTCCATCCACTTACCCTTTTATATGTATATAGTACTGTAACCTATGTAATATGATTACTAATCTCTAATATGATGGTTCTTCTTCTTGTCTCTATATCTTCTCCCTTCACCCCTGATTATCCTAAAACACTTTAAACTTTAAAGGGAAATTTTTTATACATCCACAGTTTTGTTTCGGATTCATATAAAGGTTTTTTTCGTTCATTCTGTCTTTTCTATTTGTCATATATGATGTTTTTTTGGTATGTATTCAAGAAAATTAAGTACTCCCTCCGTCCCACATATATAGGCGGGGACACAATTTTCTTATATTAAGGCCTCTTCCTATGCACATGCCAAAAAAATGGTGTTTGGCATGCCAGGTGGCATGCCAAACCATTTGCGCCACTATGGGGAAACCGCTGAGCGATCGAATCCCTAGCGAGCGATATTGTCAATATCGCTCGATAATAATAATAACGCTGGCGATACAATGGTTATCGCCAAGTAGTTATTCTGCAACGGCTAGTTCCCCTATGGTTCCTATATATACGTCATTTTACCTCGACAGAAAACTCACACCTGCTTCTAAAGATATTACTCCTTTATTCTCAATTTTAAGCTTCACAATGTCGAGATCCAATGAAGAAAGGGATATTATAATGAATAGGTTTAGGTTACAGCAAGAAAGTTATCGTATGAGGTTGCAAGAAATTGACGAAGAGGAAGATGAAGATGAGAATCTAATTGAAACTATGATGCTTGTACATACGGGTCAAATACCAAGAGTTCCTGTGCCCAAACAAGTATTATCAATAAGATATACGTATCGAGGGAGGGAATTTTACCATCAGAATCTCATGCACGATTATTTTCTTCCCAATTGTGTGTACTCTGATCGATATTTTCAAGGTCGATTCCGCATGCCTCGTCATCTGGTGAAAAAGATTATTGAAGAGCTTTGTCGAGTGGAACCTCAATTCAATTATCAGTTTGATGCACTGAATATTGAGGTCATAGTCCCGAACAAAAAGTTACTTCGGCTTTAAGGATTCTAGGTTATGGCACTCCAGCGGATGCGAATGATGAGTACCTTCGTATGGGTAAAACAACTTCTTACACTTACCTTTCATTGTTCTGTGAAGTAATGATTAATCATTTTGGTCCAACATATTTACGAAAACCAACCGACGAAGATGTTAGACAAATATTAAGGGAGAATGAGAAAGGGATTCCGGGAATGCTAGGTAGTCTCGATTGTATGCATTGGGTATGGCATGGATGCCCTGTTTATTGGGCTGGTCAATATAAAGGTCATTATCCAAAACCAACAGTTATCCTAGAAGTCTGCCGCTTACGATTGTTGGATATGGCATGCTTTTTTGGTCTTCGGGTTCACAAAATGATATTAATGTTTTGCATAAGTCGCCTCTGTTTGAAGATTTGAAGTATGGAATTTCTCCATCTGTCCGTTTCATGATCAACGGCCATCAGTACACTCATGGCTATTATCTTGCGGATGGTATCTACCCAAAATGGTCCACCTTGGTTCAATGCTACCGTCAGCCTCCTGTTGGTGCATTGGGCCGTTCATACCGATATTTTAACGATGTCCAAATGGCACCGAGGAAGGATGTGGAACGCGCTTTGGGAATTTTGAAGAGGAAGTTCGCTATCATTTGTGGCCCATATCGTGGGTTGAGTCCTCGTGAAATGCACAAGACTATGCTCACTTGCATAATTCTTCATAACATGGTAATTCAGGAAACCAGACGTGATTCGGATTGGATTAACTATGATGATGAAGATTTGAGGCCTTAGATTCGACTCGAAAGAGGCCTCCCCGCAAGGAATTATGGTCAAATGACTAACTACATTCAGAACCGTAATTTGTATGACCGGTTAAGAGATGATCTCGAGGTTGAATCTTTGGGCGAGCATGGAAGATGATTTTATGTATTTTTCTTAATGTTTTAGCTTCAGTTTAAGTTATGTTATGTATTTTTATTTTTCTAATTAATAAGCTTCAACATTTCATTTCAAACTAATATTAATTGGAATGCATAACAACATATCAAATTAAAACTTAAACTAGAACATTAAAACTTAAACTGCTACATTAAACTAGTACTAAACTAGTACATTAATCATTTAGAGGAATTATTTCATCAAACTCATCATCAGTTCCATCATCATCATTTTCTTCATCACGGTTGTTAGTAAATCCAGCTTGCTTTTCAATCTGTGCTTGAATCCTATCAAATTCGATTTGCCATACATGCAGTTGTTGGGTGTTCATAATTGAGGTGTTAGCTTGAAGAATGTTATGCTTGTCATAGTCAAACTGGAATTTTTCTTGAGAAAGACGACTTTTCTTACTCTCCCGGTTTTGAATTTTCCTTTGAATGGATCTTTCCTTCGTGATGGTCTTTTGATAATCCATAAACTCCGCCATGTTAAATCCTACGGAACTCCCTCCTTATAGAGCTAATTTTCTTGCCAGTTTTGCCTGATTCCTCCCTGGAAGTTTTCCCTTATTATTACCATCAACATAATTATTGAAAACTACGTTGGAATTTGAGCTTGTAGGGGTATCTGGTGAAGAATTTGATGGACCTTGTGAAAATGGTGAATAATTTGGTGTTGAGGGAGAAGAATTATATGGTGACTTTTCAGGTACTATTTGATTATTTGCTAAGTAATCGGGATTATATTTGTTCAAACCCTTCAAAATATGATAACAACTTTCGAAAGAAAATTGTTTATCATGTTTTCGTTGCCAATCTGTACGAACCTCTCATTCAAAATCTACATCAGTCTGACCACTGTCCTTTCCTTTTCTCTTGGCTTGCATTATCAATGCAACATAAGCGGCTACTTCCCGGTTGATTACAATGAAGTGTTCTGACAATCCTTTTGCATCACAACCATTGATGTTCATGGTTTGTTCTTCATATTTTTGAAATATATTATCCCACATGGTGTTACCATGTTGGTGTGCACCACCGATAAAATCTTGGGTAAAAAAAACATAATTACGACAAATACATTCATCTTCTATCATGATGTATTTTGCACCTGACTTCGATTCTTCTTACCTTTGCCTGAGTTTCTGCTTGTGAATCCATTTTACAAGAAAATATAATTGTAGAGGAGTTGTGATAGTTTTAGATTTGAAAAAGATTGAGAAATTAAGAAATTCTAGAGAGATTTAGAATTTTTGGTGTGAGTTGATATGAGTTTGAAATCGTATTTATAGAGGGGGAAATTGTAGCCGTTAGATGAAAATCTGGTGGTCAGCGATTATCATAGTATCGAGCGATAGCTTGATATGTCGCTATCAGTGAATGACCATCGAACGATTCTTTGACCATCGAGCAACCGAGACTCTATCGCTCATTGGAAACTATGTCGTGTATGCCTATATGCCGGGAAAAACATATTGGCATATGATTTTCTTGATTTGGCATACCCATAGTGGGTGCATATATGCCAAATAACATGTTTTGGCATGTGCATAGGAAGAGGCCTAAGAAAAGAATATTGTTCATAATATTTTATGTTTTTCATGTTTTACCCCTTGTCCTATTCTTGGAATGAGGATAATTTCCTTAGAGAATAATCTTCTCTAGGAAAATGTTTTATATCAAAACAATAATATCTTATGGAAATTACATGAGTTATGATGGAGATAATTCTCCTTATTCTAAATAAGGTAATGCAGATAATATATATTCTACTACACCCCCTTAGTCTAAGCGGGAGAGGAGCAAACGCTGAGACTAGACCGAAAACGAACAAATAGCTGACGAGGGAGTCCCTTGGTGAAGATGTCAGCATACTGGTTTTCAGAGGGGACGTGTAGAACATGAATGTCACCAATACGAACTCGTTCACGTACAAAGTGTATATCAATTTCCACATGCTTGGTGCACTGATGTTGGACAGGTTCTCCAGACATATAAATCGCACTCACATTATCACAATATACAATAGTAGCACGTCGTAGAGGAAGATGAAGCTCTAGAAGGAGGTTGCGAAGCCATGTAGTTTCAGCAACAGCATTTGCTACCCCCCGGTATTCAGCTTCTGCGCTGGATCGAGAAACTGTTGCCTGACGTTTGGATGACCAAGAGATGAGGTTGTCACCAAGAAAGACGCAGTAACCCGAAGTCGACCGACGAGAATCAGGGCATCCCGCCCAGTCAGCATCAGGGTATGCCGTTAAACCACAAGTAGTGGAGACCGAGATAAACAAACCGTGATGAATGGTGCCCTGAAGATAGCGAATGATTCGCTTGAGGGCCTGCATGTGGTGCTCCCGCGGGTCGTGCATGAATAAACATACTTGTTGAACATCATATGAAATATCTGGTCGGGTGAAGGTGAGGTATTGTAATGCTCCAGCCAGGCTTCTGTATAGAGTTGGATCCTTAATTGCAGGACCTGAAGTTGCACTAAGCTTGGAGTTGGTATCGACCGGAGTAGCCACTGGGTTGCATTGTGTCATGGAGGCACGAGCAATGATGTCATGAGCATATAATGACTGAGACAAATATAATCCTGAAGATGATCGAGTGGCAGTAATACCCAGAAAATGATGTAGCGGTCCAAGATCAGACATGGCAAATTCCCGTTTCATTAGATCAATGAAGCGGTGTAGAAGAGTATTGTTAGAGGCAGTCAAAACAATATCATCTACATATAGCAGTAAATATGCCGTATCTGAGCCGGATTGATAAACAAAGAGAGATGGATCACACACACTACCACGTAAACCACAATTAGTAATAAACTTGGCAAACCTCTGAAACCACGCCCTAGGAGCCTGCTTGAGACCATATAGGGATCTGCGTAGTCGTCATACATAATCAGGGTGAGCAGAATCAACAAATCCCGGAGGCTGATGCATGTAAACTGTCTCGGTCAGGTCACCATGGAGAAAAGCATTCTTGACATCTAGTTGATGAATTGGCCAAGAACGCGAAGTAGCAATAGTAAGAATAGTACGAATAGTAGCAGGTTTGACAACCGGACTAAATGTTTCAAAATAATCAACCCCAACCTGCTGAGATTTACCATTAGCAACAAGACGTGCCTTGTGTCGCTGTAGAGAACCATCGGCATTATATTTGTGACGAAATAGCCACATGGAACGAATAACATGAGCATCACGTGGTCGTCGTACAAGTTCCCACGTATTAGTTTTCAACATAGCATTGTACTCATCTTTCATTGCGGCATTCCAATTTATATCCCTAAGAGCATACAAGTGAGAGCGAGGAATTGGGGAGATATGTTGTAAAGTTTGGACATGAAGATTGAGGCGGTGGATTGGTTTGTGAATGCCACGGGAAGCTCGAGTCACAGTTCGTGAAGGAGCAGGTGGTGAGGGTGGAGAGTCTGTAGTGGGTGAAGGGGAAGTCGAGGGTGTAGGGTTTGTAGTGGGTGTAGGGGTAGTAGGGGGGGGGGGGGTGGGTGGGTGTGGGGGGGCAGGTGGTGAGGTAGGATGGACTGAAGTGGGTGTGGGGATGGAGTTACGGCAGGGGGAGCTGGACAGGCGTATGGGAGAGAAGTTGGACCGACGTGGAAGGTGGGTTTGGACTGACGTAGAAGAGAGTTGGGACTGACGCAGAGACGACGTGTTGGAACGGCGTGAATAAACTAATGGGACAGACGTGGAGGGAAGGTGGGACTGACGTGTATGACTGAGAGCAGGTTCTGTACTTGTTGAATTTGGTATAGACGTCATACCTGGGGAGTTGGGTGGAGTGAGAACAGTAGTGGGGATGGAGGGTTGGCAGGGGGAGCTGGACAGACGCATGGGAGAGTAGTTAGACCGTCGATGGGGAGGAGTATATAGGCCAGGGAAGGTGACGGTGGGTTGGGTGACATAAGGGGGAATCTGAGAAGAAGGGTATGATAGATTATATGATGGATGAGTAAGATAAGGGGAAGACTCGACATTAGAAGGGGTTTTTGTATGGAGATTTGTGAATGGGAAGACATTTTCATCAAAAGTTACATGACGAGAGATAATAAACTTGTTTGTGGCAAGATCAAGGCAGCGGTATCCACGGTGGTTGGGAGGAAAACCAAGAAAGACACATTTAGTGGAACGAGGGGCAAGTTTGTGAGGAGTTGTGGATGAAAGATTTGGATAGCAAAGGCAACCAAAAGTACGAAGATGTTCATACGTTGGTTGTCGTTGATAAAGAATAGACACTGGTGAGTGAGAGTTAAGGACTTTGGTGGGTAGAAGATTATGTAGATACACTGCCATATGAAGAGATTAAACCCAATATTTTGGGGGAACGGAAGCGTTAGACATAAGGGTACGAGTGATATCATTGACACGGCGTATCATGCGTTCGGCCTTGCCATTTTGGGAGGAAGTTTGGGGACAAGAGAAACGAAAAACAAGACCATTGTCACGAGAAAAGGTATGAAAGGAAGAGTTGTCAAATTCACGGCCCATGTCACATTCAAAACATTTTATTTTACGTTCAAATTGAGTTTGAACGAAAGAACGAAATTCCAAAAAATTTCTATAAACTTGGGACTTGAATTTTAAAGGGTAGACCCATAGATAGTTTGTGAAATCATCAAGCAATATAAGATAATAGCGAAAACCGGTATCGACATGTAAAGGAGAGGTCCATAAATCGCTATGAATGATATCAAAAGGTGCAAAAGTAGTGGAATTAGATTCATAAAATGGCAATCGAACATGTTTACTAACTTGACATGAATGACAAAGTTTAGAAGAATTATTCTTATTACAATGAATAGATTTATTTGTACGTAAGACATCTAAAATGGCCTTGCCAGGGTGGCCGAGACGGCTATGCCAAATATCTGGTGAAAAAACAGCAAGAGAAATGGGGGAAGACTGGGACGATTTTGTAGGTGGGACGACAGAGTTGGTGATAGGGTAGAGCTCCCCAGAACTATCACATCGAAGGATAATCTTCCTCGAACTCAGATCCTTCACAGAAAAACCAGAAGGATCAAACTCAACAGATACACGATTATCAGTGGTGAACTTACGAACGAAAACTAAGTTTTTAATGATATCAGGAACAACAAGAGTATTTTTGAGTTGAAGAGTACGAGAGGGAAGGGTTATAAGCTTGGTACCACAAGCCGTAACTGGAATGTTATTGCCATTGCCAACTAAGATGGATCGTACATTGCTAGAATTGAAAACGTTGTGTAAAGTACCTGAATCAGTAGTAAGATGCGAAGTAGCACCGGTGTCCATGTAGAAGGCATCATCAGGTTATTGTAGATGCATGGAGCTATACGCCTCGGCGATATCTGTGGGTTGCAGTGACTCAGTTGTAGGAGCAAGATATGCTTGGCCACGACCACTTCCAGAAAATCTACCACGTTGGTTGTTGCGGAAGTTGGTATTAGGTGGTCTGCGGAGTTGTTCAAACTGCTGCCAGGGAGGCTGTGTTGGATAAGGGCAGGGGTGGAACATCCCAAAAGGGAGGCCAGTAAGGTGGGTACAGCTGGCATGGATGGCCTGGGCCCAGGAGGAGTCGGCAACAGTGGCGGGTTTGCACTGGAAGGAGTATCTGGGCTGGATCCAGATCGTCTATCACCTTGCTGGGCTTTGTGACCACGTTTGCTGTTGGGTTGATGGTGAGACCGTGGGCTGTTACGATGCAGTGGAGTAGCAGCTGCGAGAGCAGTTGGAGCTGGAGCGATGGAGTGATGAGCTCGTCTTATTTCTTCAGTGCGGAGTTGAGATCAAGCGGCATCAAAGGTAGGCATGGATTATTGTATAAACGAGGCTACGGTATTGTATTCCTCCGGAAGACCATTCACCAATTGGATTACGAGACGTTTATCATTCATAGGAAAATCAAGATCATGTAATCGATCGGATAGAGATTTGAGCTTGTCACAATAATCATCAACACTAGCACAATCAGAAAATTTAAGATTGACAAACTTACTTTCAAGATTTGCAGCCCGGCTGCCTTTGTTGTCTTGAAATAGGGTTTTAAGGTGATCCCAAATCTCTTTTGCGGTTTTTCCTTTCTTGAGAACGGTGAGCATTAGATCTTTTGTCATGGTAGCGAAAATCCATTGTCGGCAGAGGGCATCCAACTGTTTTTCGGTGTCGGCATCAACATCAGCGGGTTTTTGCGATCCATCAATTAGGAAGAGTAATCGATGTGCTTGAAGATGAAGTTCAAATAGAAAAACCCATGACAAATATTCATCCCGTTTGATATCAAGAATAACAGGGATTAGGGTTTTGATGTTTGTTACGGCAAAAGCCGGATGAAGAGATTTCTTTTCTCCTGCCATTGTTTTGGGTTTTTAGAAAAGGAATCGATGGTTGGCTTATTCTAAATAAGGTAATGCAGATAATATATATTCTATTACCTATTAGTAACACAATTATCTATGCAGCATAAATAAGGGTATATGTAAAAATATTCATCTAGGAAATAGTAGACCGCCTATCTAATGGGACAAGCAAAAAACAAAATTCCGCCTATATAATAGGGACGGAGGGAGTAATCAGAGCTGATGAAAATAAATTACATTTCCTGAGTACTGTTGGTATGGCACAAGCGGAAGCAGTAACGAATATTCGTAACACAAGGAGAATCCACTCCTAATATAGTAACACAACTCCAATCCAGGAGCTAATGATAAAACAATTAACCTAATCCAAGAGTTAATTAAGAAAAAAGTAGTAACAATGGTGTGATAACCAAACAGACTCAATAATGTTTATAAGATGAGCTAATCCAAGCTACTTTGCAAAACAGAAACGAACAATACTTATAACCTTAAACTGAACCGAACTACACGTGAGTGTAGTTTATCCTAATAAACCATCTCCTAAATATCTTGCTGAATGATTCTACTGACTTATCTCTAAAGCTCTCATAACTTATTAGACTCTCCTAACAAAACAATAATGTAAATCCTAACAACTTGAATTAACTACGGATTGACAACAAGGCTCGAAATGAGAGGGCTTCTAGATATGTCCCATATCAACTGCAGTTGATAATATTTTATCATTATACCTACAAATGCAATGAAGAAAATTATAGTGTTTACTGATTTTCTTAGTTGATAATATTCACGTTTCCATGTACTAGCAAAATATAGAACATCAGCTAAGACCCCTTGTCAGTAACTCAGTTACCCGCATTCTGCTGCAAATTCAATCATCTTTGAATCTATTCCGAGCGCTTTCAGTGAAACAAGACTATTCGTGTGTGGAATTCCGTCAAATGGAGTCATACCCCCATGTAAAACCTTGATTAACGCGTCAGTTTTGGGGTCATAGCGACAAAGAATTGATTCAGTGTTTAATGTATGATCCTTCTTGTACCATAAGAGAACTTCATTGTTTTTAGTAAGCCCTAAAGGATCATATCTATCATCGTCAGGATAAACTGGTATATAATTAGGAAAAAATGGTATACTGAACTCCAAACTCCAGTCCCAAGATTGATAATTGACCATATTCTTATACGACCATATTCTTGTGCGCTTAGCATCTTGATCCATACCAACAATACTCATATATCCTCCCAATAGTGTAAGCTGAGTATCCGTAGTATGTTCGAAAGATGGAGTTGTTGGGAGATATCGGAACGTTTCATCTGCCAAATCAAAAGCGACAATCTTCCATTTTTTGCTGTCCAACCAATGAAGGGATCCATTCCAAAGGATACCTCTAGAAACCAATGAGTAGTTAATTTCGTCCATATTTCTCCAGCCACTGCTATTGCCTCCGATAGTAAATACTTGAACAACTTTTTTTTTCATTGTAACAACAACCTTGTAATTCTTACCAGAAGAATTGTAACCAAATCCAAAACCAAGGGCACCACTTTGACTTTGGTCTATTGTTGGGAGGTTAAAGTATTCTCCGGTGAAAGGATTGAAGACGTAGATATTGGATCTGGTGGCATCATCTATAAGTAAACAAACCAAACCATTGCAAGAACCAATCACGATGGAAACGATGTACGTATTTTTGTTAGCAAAAGGAAGTTTGATCTTTCGAAGTTTCTTGTAGATATATATATGACGAGGATCTGTAGCCTGACTAAAAATATCGTCATAGTATCCAAAGCGAAGTTTAGATGTAGGAAAACAAAAATGGTGTTTAGAAAGAAGGAGGCCACTTGCAGTCTTTCTATGAGAAAGTAGAGTTTTCCAAGTTTTTGATACGAGTTTGCATTCTAGAACGGACTCGCGAGGAACATCGAATAGAATTTTTGATTGAATATCCTCCGGAAGATCTTCCATGTTAGCCTATGAATAAATTTGGCATAAACTAGAGAACTAATCAAATAATAATGTACGTAGGATGTCTTTGCCGGTAATACTAGCTAGACGTTCTTATATATGCTTCAATAATTCTTAAAGTACGGCGACTAAGAAAAGGAAATCAACTAAGCTAGGAAACCAATAAGAACTAGAAATGGAAATCCTAAATTTTACTGTCTACATATTCATGTTTCCGTGTATCAACGAAATATAGAACAGCAATCCATCATAACACATATTATGGAAAGAAAGAAATTTAATCCTAAGCTTCACCTCTTATCTTACCAATGCAGCCATTAAATCCAGTTCCCCACTGATATCGCCTCCTCCGAGAGTATATACTAGAACAGATCCTTTGTCTTTTGAACTACAATGAACGGGGTACTGATATCCATAACCTAATTCTAACAATCTTGTTTTCCAAATTCCATATGAATTTTACTTCTTTGGTTTGATGCAAGTCTATTGTTGGAAGGTTAATGTATTCTCCGATAGAACCTTGCACTTAACAGCAAATTAAGAACGTAATATCATCTTACCAATTTTTTTATCTTCCTAAACTTTCACATCTTCAAAAACTACTTACATATCTAAAGTAATTTGGCCATAGAGAAACCAAATAAGTTCTCTACCTATTTTTAACGTTCTGCCCCCAAACCAAACCATTCCAGCCCTTCAAATTATCCAGTACGTATTGTTTGGACACGGTGATGGGATCCGTGTCTAATATACAAATTAGTTACGGTGTAAACAGAAATTCGTGTCCATTGAATAGATTATTTCAAATCCCTGACCAATGAGAAAGTTCCCCACTATTTGAAGTTTTGGTCACGGAGGATTACCGTGACCAAAGGCTATGACTTTTGGCCTCGCAGCCTTTAGTCACGGTTTTAAAAAATGCAAAATCGTGACTATAGACATTTATATACCGTGTCTAAAAGAACTAGTGTAGGCGATCCTTTGTCTTTTAGTTGACTTTGAAACAATCTTGTAATTGTTACCAGAAGGATTGTAACCAAATCCAGTGACTATTTTAGTTCCTTCTTTGGTTTTGTGGTCTATTGTTGGAAGGTTAATGTATTCTCCGATACCCGGATTAAGAACGCAAAAACTACTTACATATCGAGCCATAGAGAAACCAAATAAGCAAACCAAACCATTGCAGGAACCAATCAAGCCTTCCGTGTAACTGTATCTCTCTTCCCTAGAGATGGGATGTTTGATCTTTGTAAGCTTTTCGTAAAAACATTTTTCACTATCTTGTTCATCCGGATCAGACCATTTAAGTTTAAGAACTTCATCATAGTATCCAAAACGAAGCTTAGAGCACCCATATAAATCAACAGAAAACAATAGACCAACTCCTATCTTTCGATGAGAAAGAAGAGATTCCCAATTTTTTGATACAAGTTTGCAGCTTAAGACATACTCGAGAGGAATATATGATAGGATTTTTGATTTAATATCAGGAGGAAGATCTTCCATATTCTTACGACAGAGACAATGGAAACTCATATCGAATGCCCTAATTCCTAAAATATATATATACCTAGGATACGGACGGACAATTTCCGAAAATGGGCCTTCAAAAATTAAACAAAATATGCACCTTAAGTCTTAACCCATATTCAACTTGTCCTTGTTTTTATGCTTTCAATAAAACTTGTCCTTATTTTACGGGGATCTTAGAGTCAGGTTTTGTATATATTTTTCCTGATTGTCTTCTAATGGCCGACTATTGTCATTATGAAGAATATAATAGCCTTAATGGCACTTTATTAACATGTGATGGTATGTTCATGTATATTGTTGACGACGATTTCCTCCGGCGTGACGTAGGTCTCTGTAACTCGGTACAAGATCCATGGCTACCGGTTCTAATCGTGATTATGATGTTATGTGCTTATTACTCCTTGCTATGGGAGCATCAAGATTTGAAGAAGTTATCCAAATGGTTGGAAAGAGTTCTGTTTGTAGGTGTGTTGATGGTGGTTTTTAGCGTAAGGTTAAAATCGTAAAACACTAAACCCTAGCAGACAGTGATGTCACAACATTTAAAGTAACAAGCATTTACTAGGCACATCTACTGAAACCTTTAATGTATCCCTAAATAATTACCGGGGTATCTTTTTCAAATTAGGGTTACGACAAGCCAAACCCTAATTCCCACGTGTGCCAATGGCAAATCATGCCAGTTGTTTATGGGTGAAAATCGTTTCTGCCGATTTCGGTAATTCGGTAGGTGAGTGAGAAACTGGTTTAAACCCTAAACAAATGTGCTGCACGTGAGCACTTTATAGATTCGAGAGATCAATCTGTACAAGTCCGTCCTAAACCAAGAAATGGCCGTTCCAGACTTGCTTCGGTCACAAAGTGGAGGAGAAGGGTTGATTTGGGGAGGGAAGCAAAGAAAGGTGTTGAGGCCAGAATAATTCTGGGAGAGTAGTATCTCGACTTGTATCAGAAAGTAGAAGCTTGGGAATCTTGCAAGAGATGAAAGCTTTTGAGAGAGCTTGCAAAGTTGCCTTTCTGAGAGTGTAGTATTTTTCTCCTGACCGAGACTTGTTGTCTGGTGGAAATAGGTAAGACCTATTTATACAAGCCGAGATTGAAACGTACCCTGGTCTCATGAAGGAAGAGAGTAAAGGGTGAAATAATGGGAGGAGGTGGTAACCGCATGGTGTTAATGGGTGAAAATGTTTTCACCATTATTTCCTCATTTATTTGACCGTTTTATTCCTTTTCACGCTTTCTTAATGTGAGCGTAGTGTACGGCGCAAGCTGTGACCGCCAAAGCAAAACCCTGGAAAGCACCCCCAGTTTGTGTTGATATCTCGAGTGTTGGTTGCACCTTGAGTGCAAGTGGCGCTGCTAGTGGCGCGTGTGGCATGTGCCATTGGCATGTGCGGAATTCCTTGGTGGTAGGTTGTACGTTGAGTGTAAGTAGCAATGCCAGAGCTGCTAGTGGCGTATGTGGCATGTGCCATTGGCATGTGCGGAATGCCTTGGTGGTAGGTTGCATGGTTTGCAAATTAGGCTACCAGCGTGGGTTTTGGCATGTGCCAGTGGCGCGTATGGTCGAATTGGCCTAGGTTGCACGGCTTGCAAGTTAGGCTACCAGCGCGCATTAGGGCCACGGCTAGGTGATGAAGGCTACCAGCGAGCGTGTTGGCATGTGTCAATGGCATGCGTGGCCGTTAGGGCCGTGGCCTTGGTAGGAAAAGCTACCAGCGAGCATGTTGGCATGTGCCAATGGCATGCGTGGCCATTAGGGCCGTGGCCTTGGTAGGAAAAGCTACCGGCGAGCATGTTCGCATGTGCCAATGGCATGCGTGGCCGTTAGGGCCGTGGCCTTGGTAGGAAAAGCTACCAGCAAGCATGTGGCATGTGCCAATGGCATGCGTGGCCGTTAGGGCCGTGGCCTTGGTAGGAAAAGCTACCAGCGAGCATGTTGGCATGTGCCAATGGCATGCGTGGCCGTTAGGGCCGTGGCCTTGGTAGGAAAAGCTACCAGCGAGCATGTTGGCATGTGCCAATGGCATGCGTGGCCGTTAGGCCGTGGCCTTAGTAGGAAAATCTACCGGCCGAGCATGTTGGCATGTGCCAATGGCATGCGTGGCCGTTAGGTCCGTGGCCTTGGTAGGAAAAGCTACCAGCGAGCATGTTGGCATGTGCCAATGGCATGCGTGGCCGTTAGGGTCGTGGCCTTGGTAGGAAAAGCTACCTGGGAGCATGTTGGCATGTGCCAATGGCATGCGTGGCCGTTAGGGCCGTGGCCTTGGTAGGAAAAGCTACCGCTGCGAGCATGTTGGCATGTGCCAATGGCATGCGTGGCCGTTAGGGCCGTGGCCTTGGTAGGAAAAGCTACCGGCGAGCATGTTGGCATGTGCCAATGGCATGCGTGGCCGTTAGGGCCGTGGCCTTGGTAGGAAAAGCTACCAGCGAGCCATGGTGCGCAGTGTGCGGCTTGGTTTGGCATTGTTGCCATGGTGCGCAGTGTGCGGCTTGGTTTGGCATTGTTGCCATGGTGCGCAGTGTGCGGCTTGGTTTTGGCGTCGTTGCCACGGTGCGCAGTGTGCGGCTTGGTTTGGCATCGTTGCCACGGTGCGCAGTGTGCGGCTTGGTTTTGGCGTCATTTCCATGGTGCGCAGTATGCGGCTTGGTTTGGCATCGTTGCCATGGTGCGCAGTGTGCGGCTTGGTTTTGGAATTAGGATTCTGTGTCGAAAACCCTAATCTGGTATTTTTGAAAAAAATACCCTATTAATTATTTACACTTGAGTTAAATGCTCTTATTTAATATGTTGCGGGTAACACTAGGTCATGGGGTTTTACGATTTTACCCCTTGTTTAAAAACCACCATCAACACCAGCCACACCGACCGCACCAAAGCATGCCAACCATGCTAGCCGCACCTCTATGCCAATGGCAAATCATGCCAGCCACACCGACCGCGCCAAAGCATGCCAACCATGCTAGCCGCACCTATGTGCCAATGGCAAATCGTGCCGGCAACACCGTAGCGCCAAAGCATGCCAACCATGCTAGCCGCACCTCTGTGCCAATGGCAAATCCTGCCATCCACACCGACCGCGCCAAAGCATGCCAACCATGCTAGCCGCACCTCTGTCCCAATGGCAAATCATGCCAGCCACACCAACCGCGCCAAAGCATGCCAACCATGCTAGCCGCACCTCTGTGCCAATGGCAAATCATGCCAGTCACACTGACCGCGCCAAAGCATGCCAACCATGCTAGCCGCACCTATGTGTCAATGTCAAATCATGTCAGCCACACCGGCCGCGCCAAAGCATGCCAACCATGCTAGCTGCACCTCTGTGCCAATGGCAAATCATGCCAGCCACACCGACCGCGCCAAAGCATGCAGCCATGCTATCCGCACTCCTGTGCCAATGGCAAATCATGTCAGCCACTCCGACCGCGCCAAAGAATGCTAACCATACTAGCGGCACCTCTGTGCCAATGGCAAATCATGCCAGACACATCGACCGCGCCAAAGCATGCCAGCCATCTTAGCCGCACCTCCATGCCAATGGAAAATCATGCCAGCCACACCTACTCGCACCTCGCCATGGCCCCATTCCGCGCCACCATACTGGCCTTCACTACGCGGCTATCAAAACGAAGGCGTGCAACAATCAACGGTTTCCCTTCAATCCCAGGAGCAAATCCTGGCTGTCTAAGTTTACCAAACGACCTTTGCCCCAAAACCCTAGCTTGGTCACGCACCTAGCCCAAGCTAGTCACGCCATGCGCCTATGGCGAACCCTTGGCCCCACATGCCAAGCCAAACCGCACCTAGCCCAAGCTAGCCACGCCATGCGCCTATGTAAAACCCTTGGCCCCACATGCCAAGCCAAACCAAGCCTAGCCAAGCTAGCCACGCCATGCCAAACGCACTTTTCCTTGGCCCTAGCCATGCTAGTCACATCATGCCAAGACAAACGCCCTTGCCTTGGCCCTAGCCACGCCATACGCCCATGGCAAACCCTTAGCCCCACATGCCAAGCCAAACCAAACTTAGCCAAGCTAGCCGCGCCATGCCAAACGCACTTTTCCTTGTCCCTAGCCATGTTAGTCACATCATGCCAAGCCAAACGCCATTTCCTTGGCCCTAGCCACGCCATACGCCCATGGCAAACCCTTGGCCCCACATGCCAAGCAAAACCAAACCTAGCCAAGCTAGTCGCGCCATGCCAAACGCACTTTGCCTTGGCCCTAGCCATGCTAGTCACATCATGCCAAGCCAAATGCCCTTGCCTTGGCCCTAGCCACGTCATAAGCCCATGGCAAACCCTTGACCCACATGCCAAGCTAAAATCGCACCTAGCAAAATCTACCCCCGCCCAAGGCGAACCCTTGGCCCCACATGCCAAGCCTAACCACACCCTAGCCGCGCCACCCTGTTGGCCTTCCCTACGTGGCCACCAAAACGAAGGCGTGCAACAATCAACGGTTGCCCTTCAATCCCAGGATCAAATCCTAGCCATCCAAGGTTACCAGACGACACATGGTAACCTTTGGCCCGAAAACCTAAGTTTGTCCACGCCAAACCTTGCCATGCCAACGGCATTCCAACCTAGCCGCGCCACCATGTTGGCTTTCACTACGCGCTACCAAAACGAAGGCGTGCTAAACAAAAATGGCTTCCCAATTATTGGTAACAGTAGAAGCAAAGTTTAGATGAACTCTTCTTCCAGCCGCATTCGCCCAAGAAAGGGTTGAAGATTTTACTTCCATCTCTAAGTCAGAGTCTGTCTTGAAGGTGTAATTAGGCTCAAAAGTGTGCATGTTTCTCTCCGTCCAGATTGTATAAATAATAGCAGGTGGGATTAAACTCCAATCAAAGTTTCCTGATGTTGATGGTGATTTTTAGCTTAAGGTTAAAATCCTAAAACACTAAACCCTAGTAGACAGTGATGTCACAACATTTAAAGTAACAAGCATTTACTATGCACATTTACTGAAACCTTTAATGTGTCCCTAAATAATTGCCGGGGTATCTTTTTCAAATTAGGGTTACGACAAGCCAAACCCTAATTCCCACGTGTGCCAATGGCAAATCATGCCAGCCACACCGACCGCGCCAAAGCCTGCCAACCATGCTCGCCGCACCTCTGTGCCAATGGAAAATCATGACAGCCACACCGACCGCGCCAAAGCCTGCCAACCATGCTCGCCGCACCTCTGTGCCAATGGAAAATCATGCCAGCCACACGGACCGCGCCAAAGCCTACCAACCATGCTCGCCGCACCTCTGTGCCAATGGCAAATCATGCCAGCCACACCGACCGCGCCAAAGCATGCCAACCATGCTCGCCGCACCTCTGTGCCAATGGAAAATCATGCCAGCCACACTGACCGCGCCAAAGCATACCAACCATGCTAGCCGCACCTCCGTGCCAATGGCAAATCATGCCAGCCACACCTACTGCGCCATGCCAAACGCACCTCGCCATGGCCCCATGACGTGCCACCATACTGGCCTTGACTACGCGGCTATCAAAACGAAGGCGTGCAACAATCAACGGTTGCCCTTCAATCTCAGGAGCAAATCCTGACCGTCTAAGGTTACCAAACGACCTTTGCCCCAAAACCCTAGCTTGGTCACGCACCTAGCCCAAGCTAGTCACGCCGTAAACATTGGATACTGCGGCATGTTCACCTGTAAGTAATTACAAACCAAACCATTGCAAGAACCAATCAAGTTCGACGTGAGATCTGTATTTTTCTCAACAAAAGGATGTTTGATCACTGTAAGTTTTTCGTCAAACAATTGATGACAATCTTTAACCCGTGTAAGACCAAGAATTTCATCATAGTACCCAAAGCGAAGTTGAACATCTATAAACCCAATGATTCTTATAGAAAGAAGGAGACCACTGCAATCTTTATATGTGAAAGAAGAGTTTTCCAAGTTTTTGGCTGTAGTCCTTGAATCTAGGACGAACTCACGAGGAACGTATGATAGAATTTTCAATTGAATATCCTGAGGAAGATGTTCCATATCCTATAACAAAACTTCGACTAATCAAATAATAATGTACATAGGATGGATGTTTTTTAATTCTTATTCTGTAAGTACTAGGACTAAGCAGAAAAGGAAATCAACTAAGCTAGGAAACCAATTATACAGCTAGGAAATTAAGGAAATCAATGTAACATAATTAATTTTTCAAGAAATATGTCGGAGCTTCCACTTATACAACTGCTTCACATCTTCGGTGAATCCATATATGCTGCGACTTTCAGTGCTGTTAATCCGTTCAACGTAGGCTACGTTTTGTTTGGCTGGTATTGATATCTTGGTATGCTATTTGCTATTCTGCTGCTTCTTATTCTAACTGGTTTACCAATGTGAATTGATGGAAAGCAAAGAAGTGCGGAAATTTAAAAAGGAGACCACCTGCAAGCTTTCAATAATTTAAAAGAAATGAGAGTTTTCCAAGTTGTTGATACAAGTTTGCAGTCTAGGACGGACTCACTAGGAAACCAAATAAATTGAATTAGGAAAGGAAATCAATAACCTTTTATAGTATGCATGAAGAAAACTAAAATCCTAGCCAATCTCACCAATGTCTATAAACTACCACTTAAACGACAGTAGTACAACTGCTTCACCTCCCCGTCCACGTCCTCCTCCTCCTCCTCTTCCTCTTCCTCCTCCTCGTCCTCCTCCACGTTTTGTGCTACGTACTTCAGCTGTAGTCCTTGAATCTACTCCCAGAGATTTTAATGACACGAGACTGTTCACATGTGGTATTCCCTGGAAATGGCGGACACTATAAGTTTCCAAATGCATAACCTTGTTTAATGTGTCATTTTTGGGGTCATATCGACAAAGGAGTACTGGAAGATTACGTCTGTCCTGTTTATGCAATTTGTACCATAAGAGAACTTCATTGCTTTTAGTAATGGCATACGCTTCATAGATATCAAAATCATAATCGTTAGGAGAAGGAAAAATTGGTATACTGAACTCCAAACTCCATTTCCAAGATCGATGTCCCGCTTCGACAACGATATCATTATTGTTCTGCTTATTTTTCAACATCCATATATCTACACGCCCATTGTCTCGATCCATACTAACAATGCTCAAATATCCTCCTAACAGCTTGAGCTGAGTTTCCCAAGTATGCTTCTTATTACATGGTGTTGTTGGGAGATATCGGAAGTTTTCATCTGCCAAATCAAAAGCGACAATCTTCCAATATTGTTTGTTCTTATCAAACCAATGGAATGTGTGGTCTAACCAATGAAACGATCCGTTCCAGAGTACACCTTCTTTACCTAATAGATTATAATTGATTTCTCCGATATCTCTCCAACCACTGCCACCACCACCTCCAAGAGTATATATTTTAACCCATCCTTTGTCTTTTAAACCACTGTAGGGGTACTCAATTCTAGCAATCTTGTAATTTCTAGCAGAAGGATTGTAACCAAATCCACAGACAACCCGACTTTTCTCGTGGGCTTTTGTAATCATTGGAAGGTTAAAGTATTCTCCCGTCAGAGGATTCAGAACGCAGAAACTACATACATATTTCTGCTGTATTTGTGCTTCTACATACGGACGCATAGATAAACAAACCAAACCATTGCAAGAACCAATTAAACTTCCGTCTTCTGTGTAATATAACTCTTTTTCAGCAAGAGGATGTTTGATATCTGTAAATTTATCGTAAAAGCTTTCTTCGTCATCATTATCCCAGGCAATACGAAGAATGTCGTCATAGTATCCAAAGCGAAGTGTATGTGTTACCCATTCTCCAGCAGAAAGTAAGAGACCAGTTGCGATCTTTCTACGTGAAAGGAGAGTATTCCAAGTTTTTGACACAAGTTTGCACTCTAGAACGGACTCGAGAGGAACATATGATAGAACTTTTGATTGAATATCCAGAGGGAGATCTTCCATACTAACGTAAAAAAAAACTTTGATTAGGAAAGCTCTACGAAAGCTGAGCTTTTATTCAATAATTCATAAAGTTCTAGAGTAGGCAAGATAATTAGGATATGTGAGTTTGTGACTTGTGGGCCAAGATTTACCGGCTCTTAAAATCTGCATTGTGACTTGTGGGCCAAGATTTACCGGCTCATAAGATTTACCTTGTAAAAAAGGGTAGTGCATAACACTTGTGGCATATATAAGGCAGTGCATCCTATTTATGGCATTAGGACACAGAGCAGTGCGTATGACTAATTCAGATGTGCGAGAGTATATTGCAGTCCTTGTGGTGGCATTTTTCGCCAACCTTTTTGCATCATAATATAGGGTGGGAGGAATCTGATCTACCTAGAAATCATTGAAATTTGGGAAATCTGGTCTACCTAGTTTAAGATTCACCATTTGGTCATTCTGATTTGGATCTAAAGATCTCAAGGAATGAAAACTTATCTGGATTATTATGTAACATGGTCATGGTGCAGTTGAATTCAGTCGATAACAGATCATGTTTATTGATGGTCAACCAGATAACACAGTCGAATCCAAAAATCAAGAAATGCAGAAATCTAAACATTTATTTCCAGAGTACCAAATACATTCTGTTAAATCTAATCCCAATTAAAATGTGATTTTGAGAGAAAAGAAAATTATACAAAATTAAAAGAAGACCACTTCATCCCAATTAAAATGAGTTTCCAGAGTACCCAATGCATGTTGTTAAATCTAATCCCAATTAAAATGAGTTTTTGAGAGAAAAGAAAATTATACAAAATTAGAAGAAGACCACTTCTGAATCAATCAAATATATCCTCTTTTCCCAATAACTTTTAGGCCCATGTAATGGCTTGATTCAATGTTTTGGATATTCCTTAAGATTTATTTGGATTTTTTACAATATTGCTTTAGAGGACATGCCTTTGAAACCACATGAATTAATCAAAATATATCCTCGTACTACATAAAATCAAGCCATTACGAGAACCTAAAAGATATAAAATGGAGAGATTTCAAAAACCTTTTTCCATGTTCAAATAACATTTAGGATCTAGTAATGGGTTGATTCAATGTTTTGGATATGGATTCTTCTCAAGATTATCTGGATGTTGATAGATCATGTTTTAGAGGATATAAAGATCAGAAGGAGGATAGAATTACATACCTAGAAACACACTTCAACTTCTTCCTCAAAGATAATTTGTGTTGAGGTGTGTTTCAAAGGTATGTAATTATACCCTCCTTTCTCTCTGTCAAAAGCTAATCTCATGCTGCCTCAAAATGTTTAGGTTTCTTATCATTTTTAAACTGTATATAACCCTAGCAAACCCTAGAAAACCCTACTCGATTTGGAAAGCCCTATATTACCCTGTACAACGGTATCTATTTACATACTGCAGTCAAATATCCACCCAAAATTAAGGATCACATTGCTGAAACCGTTTCAGAAAACACCCCCAAAACGAGCTCCTCTCCCATGACCCGCTTTCCCAAAGGGTTATACAGTAATTTTTACGATTTTGGGAGTGTGTTTTTTTAATGGTTATACCGCTTGCTGAAATTACCAAGGCTAAGCACACCTATATCTGGTGCGCTGTTTTTGCAGCTGCGGTTTGCATAATCACAGATTCATGCAGCATCGTCCGCGAATTTGTGGAAGGCCTTTTTCAGTTTTTCTTGCATTTACTGTAGGGACTTCCGAAAATTAAAAGACGATAAATATACAAGGTTCTCTTTTACCTCTGGTAAAAAAATTACAGTTATAATATTAAGTCTACTTTGTGAACAAGTAATAAAATTCAAGTAGTAGAGATTGCTTTTCTTTAACTTCTGCTACAATTTCTCTGAACACTGACATGGGAGTATATAATTTTTAATATATATTGAAACTCTCAATACAAAGAGATTAGCTTTTCATGCTCTCTTTGTCGCCAAAAATATAAGGCGTCCCTACATAGATCTGAGGGGTGAAAAGAACCAATCCTATTGGTGAATATCGAATATAGATCCATGACACTATCCCATTTCTATACGTGCGTGATTGATAAACAACCACCAGGGTTAAAATTACTCCAGGCGCCAATCATAGTCGGTTATTAATACATTGTGCGTGCGCAGTATACTTTGAAGTTTGAATGGTCCGTGCGTAGTATATTTTGAATCCTTGTACATATTGTCGAGCCATATGGTGGAACACATATTGGAGCTAGATTGTTGCTTCTTACTGTATATCAGTTGAGGCTGACGAATGTGGTGTCTGTTGACATTGAACCCAGCCGGATGATCTATTGGAAAACTTTATATATGCTTATCAGTTCGATAGATTTCCTTGTAACAAAAAAATAAACCACTCATGGCGAATATAAGGGCTTAATTACATCTCTACAAGGTGTAAGCAGAGACTTAATGACTTTATCCCGGCCATGTTAATTTGCTCATGATTTTTTTCCCTTGCGCTCATGTTTACTAACATACTAACCTACCTTGATCATCCTGACTAACATACTAACCTACCTTGAAATTTTCACCTATAGCCATATAAAGACGTATGATCGAGTTGTTTTACTTGCAGGCACTGATTAAAATAAACCAACAAAACCAGTACAATCCCTGCCCAACATCAAGCTCCGGATCATCCCTTCTTATTCTTCTATATGTTTACCTCTCTCAATCCACCTAGATAACAACAAGACTCAACCAAGATTGGATTAATTGGGAAAAAAATCATCCAAGGGACAATCGAGATTTTTGGAAGCACAAATTGTGTGAACATGGGTAGCGATCAGGGTTTGATGAATGTAATTATTTTGATAGCACCCTGAGGCTGTATCGCCATCATCAAGTCTGCTTCCTCCATCCACTGGTATCGCCACACCCGAGAGTATATATTTTAATATTTGAACTGATACTTTTGTCTATTAAACTACCATATATACCGGCACCAAATTCTAACGATCTTTGAAATTGCTGTTAGATGGATCGTAACTAAATCCACTGGATACTCATACTTCTTTTGTCGTCTAATGTTGGAAGGTTAAAATATTCCTCGGTCAAAGGATAAGAATACAAAAACTACTGAAATTGAGATGCACAGATGAACAAACAAAAACATTGCATGAAACGATCAATTTTGATTTGTAAGGTAACACTTTTGTTAGCAAGATAATTAAACCATTTTCCATCATCTTTATCCCATCTAAGACTAAGAACCTCATCATAGGATTCACATCTAATAAATGACCTCTTCTGATGTCGACGTTCTTGAGAAGAGATTAGCTTCACTTTGTCGCCTCTAATTAGTCAATATTGCACCAAAAATGTTGTCTCATATATAGATGTTGCTTATGATAATGATCAGTTGTAAGGCTTTCTTTTATTCTCTCTTTGTTCTATTTGTCATCGTAGATGCATGGATTTTTTTCAATATGTGTTCCAGAAACTAATTTTTATTATTTTATCATAGATGACTGACACTACTTTTATCATTTTACCACAGGTGCAAGAAAGAAAAATATTGTGTTCAAATTTTACTGTCTACTTTCCTTGTATTAGCAAAAGATAAACCATCAATCTATCTATCTACCGAACGAAACATATATATTATGACAAGGAATAAACAAAAAAACCAGCCAATCTCGTCAATCCAGTAGCATCCAGGTGTACGGTGTTGCAACAGCTTCACATCCTTCCCCTACAATCTGCTGCAAATCTCCTCCCAAGTCCCAAGTGATCCGCATTATGCACCATCTTCTGCAAATTGGTCAATTGTCTCTGAATCTACTCCCAGATCTTTTAATGAAACAAAAGTATTCACGTGAGGAATTGCCCAAAGTGTAGTATCGCCACCATCCGAAACTTTGATTAGTGTGTCAGTTTTGGTGTCATATAGACAAAAAATTGAAATATGAGTAGTAGAGCACTCTGTAGTGCACCATAAGAAAACTTCATTGTTTTTAGTAATGCCAAGAGGCTCATAAAAATCACACTCATGGTCAATTTCGTCATCGTCATCAATAGGAGAAAATGGTATACTGCTAACAGGTAAAAATGGTATACTGAACTCCAAACTCCAATCCCAAGAGGTATAATAGCACTTATCTTTGACCGTCGGATCATCATTCTTCTTATTTTTAAACATGTATATGTTTATGCGCTTAATATCAGGATCCACAATAACAAAGCTCAAATACCCTCCCAATACAGTCAGTTTAAAACTCCTAGTCAACCAGGAAGCTGGTGTAAATCTCAAATGCCCTCCCAATACAGTCGGTTCAAAACTCCTAGTCAACCCGGAAGCTGGTGTTGTTGGGAGATATCGGAACTCTTCTTCTGCCAAATCAAAAGCGACAATATCCCATTCCCTTCTGTCCAACCAATGTATGCATCCATTCCAAAAGATACCTTTCCCAACCAATCGGTAGTTAATTTCTCCGATATTTCTCCATCCACTGCTATCACCTCCTCCGAGGCTATGTACTTGAACAGATGCTATATTCCTCATGGATAATCCCGTCATGTTGAGGTACTGAATTCTAACAACCTTGTAATTCCCACGAGAAGGACAGTAACCAAATCCAACCATGAGAGGTTGTGTATTTTTTTCCTCTATTGTTGGCAGCTTAAAACCTTCTCCGGTAACCGGATTAAAGACGTAAGCTTTATAATAGTATCCTGCCTCATCTTGTAAAAATAAACAAACCAAACCATTGCAAGAGCCAATCATGTTTGACCCGACAGGATGTTTGAACTTTGTAAGCACTTTGAATAAATTATTATCATCACCACCCTTATGACTAAGAATCTCATCATAGTATCCAAAGAAAATTGTAGTCCATCTATACATAAGGAGACCACCTGCGAGCTTTCTGTGAGAGAGGAGAGTTTTCCAAGTTTTTGATACAATTTTGCAGTCTAGGACGGACTCGCGAGGAACATCTGACAGAATTTTTGATTGAATATCACAAGGAAGATCTTCCATTCTAACGTATAGATTTCGATGTCTTTCTCATATAACTTTGATCAATCAGAAAATATATTGGATGTCTTTCTCACATGCCTTCTTAAAGTACCAGGAGACTAAGAAAAGGAAATCAACTAAGCAAGCAAACGGAAACCAATTAGAACTAGAAAAGGAAATCCTAATTTAATGACACAAGACTGTTCACGTGCGGAATTCCCTGGAAATTTCCAACACCAAGAGTCTCCCAATGTAAAATCTTGTTTAGCGTGTCAGTTTTGGGGTCATAGCGACAAAGAGTGGAACAATACTACAGCCGTTGCTTATGTACGGTTTGTAACATAAGAGAACTTGATTGTCTTTAATATCCAAAACAAAGGCTTAGTTTGGTAGTGTTGCAGCTTTTGTAAAAGTACTTTTCTGTTGTGCGTTGTTGTGCTGTGCTGTAAGAAAAAAACAGTTAGACGTTTGTTAAAAAACTAATTAAAGTTAAAGTTGATTAAAAAACCTGGCTTGATTGGGGTATACCCAAACTAATTGGGGTATACCCAATTTCAAGGGGACATGGTGTGTCATTATTAAAAAGTGTGATTTTACTTTAATACCCTTGAACTAATTAAATCATAAAAATAAACCAATTTCTTAATTTCATTAACCCTAAAATTAAAAAACTAACCAACTCTTAATCTTCTCTTCTTCATCTTCATCTTCCATCAACCAAAGCCATATAAAAATCTTCAACTTTGATTTTCCAAAAAAATTGTTGACTCTACCAAATGAAAAGAAGACTATAAGCGATGTTTAAACTCAAACCCATCATTGTGTTGTGTGATTTGATTGTTATATTAGGTTAGAAATCGAAAATTATGATTTGTGTTTTTTTGGTCGGCAAGGTCGTAACATGCATATCTTGCTGAGCTTTTCATAACAGACCATGGCGGCGCGTAAATTTTTCAACAGTAGGTAGGTACTTTTGAATACCTTTAGGCCAAATACGGTAGGAAGGGTATTTTGAATACCTTGTCGGCAAAAAACATTAGGAAGGGTATTTTTTGAATACCTTGCCTACCGGCCCGATAATTTTTTTATGTCATCTCCTATATGTCAAAAAACAAAAGTCGGCAAGGTCGACGATGAAGATCATCGGCCACTTTTGGCGGCGAGGTCAACGATGAAGACCTTCTTAGGCCACTTTTGGCCGGCATGATCTTCATTAGTCGACCTTGCCGAGCTTTTCATACTTTCGAAGCGAAAGTGTTGATTTATTCTTTGATTTTGAGTATGATTTCATATAACAGATTTGCAATCCTCTTTTTAGAAGTATTTCGGTTGTGTGCTTCATTTTCGTTGCAAGAGATATTCTCAAAAAAAAAAAAAAAAAATCATCAAAAATCATCCCACAAAAGTTCAATCAAAAACAAAATTTCATAACTTAAAATTCATAAGTTTTAATCTATTCAATCAATTTAAACTTAATTAATTAATCTAATCAAAATTTTAGTGTTAATTAAACGAGGGCAATTTTGCCATTTTAAAAATATTTGGTTAAGGGATGACCTCTTTTACTTCTAAATGACTCTATTTTGTCTCATTGGGTATACCCCAATTAGTTTGGGTGTACCCCAATCAAGCCAGGTTAAAAAAGCAATCAAAGTGTGTTTGGTAAAATATGAGATTCAACCATTGTTGTTGTAGCAAATGACAAAAACAGATATATATCTGAAAACAGTTTTATTCAATTTTTACTATTAAAAATAATTAATTTTTTACTATTAAATATAAATATATATAATATTAAATTTAATATATATATATATATATATATTTGATACAAAAGTCAAACTAAACTAAAATAATTATTTAATATTTGTTTTTAGAGATAATTATTAAAAGAGTCATATGTTTTGTATCTAATTAGGGTCTGGGTCGTAGAACATACAGTTGATGCATTTGGGTCGTAGACTAACCAAAGACTAGTTTGACCGTCTGGAATTTTTACCAAAACACCCTTGTTAAGTAGTGAAATGACACTATAGTTTTATCCCATTTAAAAACTTAAAAAGGTTTCTTCGGAAATTTTAGCAAACAATGTTGTGCATTATTTACATTCCAAAAATTCATATCAGTATCTTGTGGAATGTGGTGGACACATCAATCCTAATCATTCAGTGAATCTTGCTTCGAATCCTCCACTCTTAATCACAAGCATTCTCCTCCTATTCTTTCTCAGTACTTTCCAGTTGTTGATGGTGGTTTTTAGCTTAGGGTTAAAATCGTAAAATACTAAACCCTAGCAGACAGTGATGTCACAACATTTAAAGTAACAAGCATTTACTAGGCACATTTACTGAAACCTTTAATGTGTTCCTAATTAATAAAATAATAAGTGGAGGATTTGGTTATAATCCATCGAAAAACAATTACAAAATTGTTAGAGTTCAGTACCCAAAGTGTGGTCCAAAAGACAAAGGATTGGTTCAAGTGTATACTTTGGGAGGAGGTGATAACAGGGGATTGAGAGATTTCGGGAAAATTAAGTCATCGGATCAGTGAAATCATCAGAGCTATATTAGTCGAGATCGACTCTATGGACTTAAAAAAAAGTTTGACCTAGTGGTTTGATCCCCACATGAGTCGGGGTATTTTGTGACATGACTCAAACGAGTCCGAGTTGGGGTGAGGTGCGAGTCGGGCGTCGAGGCGATCGACTCCAAATACGGTAAGTCATGTTTCCTTGTGGTCATGTTGTGGATCATCTTGATGAATAAAAAACCACAAAAGGTTGAAAGGTAAGTCATGTTATTTATTTTGTGTTCTTCCCGGGACAAGGTATTTCATCCCGTTTGGGCAGTACAAGTAATTTCATGTGGGTACATGGATGATGACCAAGGCGCGGCAGGGTGGTTTCGACTCTCCTTAAGCACATTCCAATGCGACTAGGGAGGACAAGGGTCCGAAACTGATATGATTAGGATGACAAAGTTAACGGAATAAGGCATTTTGCCAAATTTTTAAACGTTGGGGCAAATTTCCAACATTGCACCCCGTATTGGGGCATTTTCCCAATTTTCCCTAGAAACATTGCAAGAACCAATCAATTTTTGCTTTTTAATGTAACACTTTGTTCGCAAGAGGATGTTCGATCTTTGTAAGTATTTTGGAAAAACATTTTCCATCATTTTTAACCCATCTAAGACTAAAAATTTCATCGTAGAGTCCAAAACGAAGTTTAGGTAACACAATTTTTTCAGTAGAGATAAGGAGACCACCTGCAATATTTGGATGGGAAAGGAGAGTGTTACAGTTTACTACAATGTAAGCATGATTAGATTATTCCTAGAAGTATCTAGACGATGTGAGCAAACCACATGTAATTAATGACGCTGCTAAATCCTTTGCTGATGTAGACGTTCTTGAGAAGAGATTAGCTTCACTTTGTCGCTTCTGATTAGTCAAATACTCCTTTTTAAAAGATCGATTTGTGTGCAAATAGCACCAAAATGTTGTCTCATATATAGGAGACAGCATAGTAATAATCTTTGTTTAAATTTGTCACTTTGTTTCAACTTAGGCTTTTCTTTATTCTCTCATTGTTCTATTTGTCATGTAGATGCCTGGATGTTTTTCAGTATATGTTCCAGAAAACTAATCAGATCCGATAGAAAAAATTAACATTGCCTGAGTTATTGCAGTTGACACTATTTTTATCATTTTATGGTAGATGCAAGAAAGAAAAATACAGTGTTCAAATTTACTGTCTACTTTCCTTGTGTTAGCAAAAGATAAAACAGCAATCTATCTAGCTACCGAAAGAAACATATAGTATATTATGAGAAGAACGAAACATATACATTACCAGCCAATCTCATAAATCCAGTAGCATCCAGTTATACGGAGTTGCAACTGCTTCACATCCTTTCCCTACAATCTCCTGGAAATCGCAACTGCTTCACCTCCTCCTCCCCCTCCTCCCAAGTGATCCGCACCATCTGCTGCAAATTGGTCAACTGTCTTTGAATCTACTCCCAGATCTTTTAATGAAACCAAAGTATTCACGTGAGGAATTGCCCTAAATGCAGTCTCACCACAATCCAAAACTTTGATTAGTGTGTCGTTTTTGGTGTCATAGAGACAAAAAATTGAAATACGATTAGAGGACTTTGTAAACGTAGTGTACCACAAGAAAACTTCATTCTTCTTAGTAATGCTAAGAGGCTCATAAAAATCATGCATGTGGTTAATGCCGTCATGGTCATCAATAGGAAAAAATGGTATACTGTACTCCAAACTCCAATCCCAAGAGGTATAATAGCCCTCCTCCTCTTCGACTGTCGCATCATTTTTAAACATGTATATGTTTATGCGCTTAGTGTCTGTATCCGTAATGACAAAGCTCAAATACCCTCCCAATACTGTCAAATCGAAATTCCTAGTCAATCCGGAAGCTGGTGTTGTTGGGAGATATCGGAACTCTTCTTCTGCCAAATCAAAAGCGACAATATCCCATTCCCTGGTGTCCAACCAATGAATGGATCCATTCCAAAAGATACCATTTTTCCAATATTTGTCCAATTCATAGTTAATTTCTCCAATATTTCTCCATCCACTGCTATCACCTCCTCCGAGGGTATATACTTGAACCGATGATATATTCCTCATGGAAGAAGGTACTTCCAACTCCATCATGTTGGGGTATTGAATTCTAACAACCTTGTAATTCTTTCCAGAAGGACAGTAACCAAATCCAAATCCAACTGCGGGATGTGTTTCGTTTTCTTCTATTTTTGGCAGCTTAAAACACTCTCCGTTAACCGGATTAAGGACCCAAACATTGTACATTGTGTCTTCCTGTTTAAGTAAACAAACCAAACCATTGCAAGAACCAATCAAGTCTGAGCCGAGAGGATATTTGAACTCTGTAAGCTTTTTGAATAAATCTTTCTCACCATATTTATGACTAAGAATCTCATCATAGTATCCAAAGAAAATTGTAGGCCATCTATATAGAAGGAGACCACCTGCGAGCTTTCTGTGAGAGAGGAGAGTTTTCCAAGTTTTTGATACAATTTTGCAGTCTAGGACGGACTCTCGAGGAACATATGACAGAATTTTTGATTGAACGTCACAAGGAAGATCTTCCATTCTAACGTATAGATTTGGAAAAAAAAACAACAAGAGAATAATAATGTAGGATGTCTTTGTGGATCGAGATGCCTTATTAAAGTACTAGGAGAATAAGTAAAGAAAATCAACTACGCAAGGAAACTAATTAGAACTAGGAAAGGAAATCCTAATTAAATAAACAACTGCTCCGACACCTTCTCCTACTCCTCAATGATCCAGGGCTCCAGATCCTCTGTTACAGAATCCCTCTATTCCTCTGTTCCAGCCAATCTCTGACGGCCGCCTGTCTCCAATTCTAAGTACCTCTGTTAACAAATTTGGACGTGATTAATTGACTTATTTAACATTTTCAAACAGAAAAAAAAAAAGAAGAAAAGTCTTTATCCTGGTGTTGTAATGTTTTTATGATGAAAAAATTGTCAAATCAACGTTTCACATTTAGAACTCTGCCATGAGTTGTAGTCCTGTATCATTGGCATTTATATATCCATTCCATCCTTCTTTCTTCTTATGAAACTACAACCTAACTGATGTACCATTTGATTTCAAGTAATTCAGCGGTTTTATGGCTGTTCTTTGCTTATTGTTTTGCTTATGGTGGAAACACATAAGGCAGATTGTTGCTTCTTACTAAAATATCAGAAATGGGCTAAATAGCAGGTGAGATGATTCATGGGCAACAATTTGACTTGCTTATATTTAGAACCAACAAGGCATAGTTTGTGAATTGTTTGAAGTGAGGTTGAGCTACTGAATGAATTTCCCCAAGTTACCATTGTATAATGGTTACGTTGGTTCCTTTTGGGTTCGTGCAAACTGACAAGAATTTAACACCATAAGGGGGCGCCATTTTTTCAAGAAAAGAAGGTTTATATTAGGTGTAAAAAAAAAAAGAGTAATATATGTTTCATCTGACTCAAAAATATGTGAGTCTGACTCGTCTAAGCCACCTACTAAGTGTCCACCTACCCTGGAGTCTGTATTTCTTTCACGTCACATTTAATTTGGAGATTTTCCATTCGATTCTGCTCAAGATTTATTCATTAAGATTGCAGCATAGAGATTCCACTTATAAGACCTTAACATTATCATCATCTGGTAATATGAGAAATTAGATTTGGATTTTTCACTTCAATACCTTGAAATCAAATTTCAAGAGCTACAAATCATCTGGTACTTGTTCATTTTCCATGTTTGTTTAAGCAATGCTCAGAAAAATTGCAAATTAGGGTTCTGATTTTTCTTTTTTTTTGAAAAAGGCAAAGAAGTTTTGTTTATTTTTCAGTTCAAGTTAAAGAATGGAAGAAACTAGAAATGCATTTACATGTTCTTACGGGGAAGAAGATAGAATCAGTAGGTTGCCTGATAACTTAATTCATCACATCATGTCTTTCAATGATACAAAATATGCTGTTCGGACTAGTCTTCTGTCCAAAAGATGGATTCATGTTTGGAAATCTCTACCGATTCTCAACTTCTGTAGGAGTTCATTTTCACGTAGAAATACTGAGAGGTTCATAGAATTTGTTTACTCCGTATGCATATTTCGCCATGACTCAAACATTCAGAAGTTCAATGTGCAGTGGGGGAGCCCTGAATCTGGTATCGAGGATAAGGTGATGATGAATGTTAATAGATGGATCCTTTTTGCCGTTAAGCGTCATGTTCAGGAAATAAGTATAAGAATTCAATTGCGTAAATCGGTATATGAAATTCCTCACCTACTCCTAAACTGTAAATCACTTAGAGCGCTGGATATAATAATACTACAAGAAGCTGGCGCAGATACTATTCTACCAACATCAATGAATTTGCCTCAGCTTAAAGTACTGCGTATACGTGGATTATCGTTCTCGGATGTTGAATTATCTGCAAAACTCCTATCAAGCTGCCCAGTTCTTGAATCTTTACATATATTTCATTGTGATATACCAACGGATAATCAGGGGCGGAGGCAGCCCATTGCAAGGGGTTGCAACTGCACCCCCTTGATTTCAAAAATTCAAGCTAAGTCCTCCATTTCTCATGGTAAAAAAAATATATATACACATTTGCACCCCTAAAAATCCAATATATGCACCCCCACCCCTAGCTAAAACCCAAAAGCAAACACGTTAACTAAACTCATTTTCTCCCCTAAACCACAGGAGACTTGAAGCAACTCTGTTGATATTTTGTTTTTTTGCATTTATTTTTCTTGCACCCCCTCCCGTAAAATTCTGGCTCCGCCCCTGTGGATAATCATGGGAATTTGATTGTTGCTTCTGTCACCCTCAAGGAATTTGAGTATATTTGGTGGCTAGATACTACGCCTAACATTATCAGGTTATGTGCTCCAAATTTGGAAAAGCTCACTTGCTCATCTTTCATCACACTTGAGTATCATCTACAAAACTGTTCTTCACTATCATGGGTACATTTTCACATGTTTCTTGATGAAGACGTCGAGAAAGCAGAAAAATATTCCAAACTGCCTTCAACTGAAAAACATGTGTATGCTAAACGTATGATGAAACTTCTAGGGGCAGTTTCTACAGTGAAACAAATGGAGTTATCAGCTGGATTCCTTGAGGTATGGAAATCAAACTCAGAGAACGTTGATGATGATTGGGAAACAGGCTTGTCATCTCGGGGAATGTTGTCTCACCTCAAACATGTCCAGATAGAAAGAGTGGAAGGCTGTGCTGCTGAACTCAAACTTCTCGGTTTTTTGTTGAAAAATGCAACAGATTTGGAGGAACTTTCTGTAGACTTTCTCTCTGGAGGTACCCAAGTTGGACAATTTAAGGATAAGTTAAGAGGACTTCCTACTGCTTCTTCAAGTATCCGACTGGTGTTCAAAACTTAGTTGTCAGCTTTACTGGAAACCTGCAACCAAAAGTAGTCAGATGTAGTAAACTAATAACAGATACTAGCTTGCACACTCGGGCAAGAAGCAAGATAATGGTATGAATAAGCTCCGGTTCAGCAGATTTAATTTCTGAAAGTTCCCAAAAACATTTTGCTTGTCTCAAATATTACAAATGAAAATTCTCTACGGCACTAAAACAAAACAAAATTTGCTTCCTTCTCCAAACAAAAAGGCAAAAAAAAAAAAAAAAAAAAAATCTCTCAAGTACTCTTCACCTTCCGGTCCTTCCTTCTTCTTATTTACCCTTTTTCAAGAGAAACCCAAATTAGCCATTGAAGTCTTAAGACCTACAAAGTTAAGAGGAAGCCAAGAAATGGTCAACCTCTACCCTCATCTTCTTTACACTCCTTGGGGGAAGGATATATAACATGCATTCACCTTCTCATCCCACTTCCAGTTGGACTTATCTACACTGCCAGAGTAGCTTTCAAGCAGAGGAACCATGCAGTTACTGGATTCAGAAGTAGAACATACAGCAGCAGCTGCAGCAAGCGCCTCGGAGCACTGAACAACACGAAAATTTACAATAAAGATCATTCAGGTGAATCCCTATGAATCTCTATGCTTTGCAAGGGAACTTATATGTGCACACAACCTGCTTTGCACTTTTCCATCTACAACTGAGATGTTCAGCATGCAAATGAAAACAACGAGAAATAGTGTAAAACACAAACCTTGCGTTCAACGGTTTGAAGCTTTTGACTTGCAGCTATGACCACTCCTGACCTCCCAAATTCAAGAAGTTCTCTAAAATTTCCACCCAACTCTTTCCAAATAAAGTCCATCTAAAGAGGCGAAACCAACCAAACCAAATTGTGTACAATGTCAAACTCCCTATGATCAGGAAACGATATACAATAGCCGGTAAACCATCTCTAGACAGGAAAAAAAGAACACTTCCAAGATGACCGGAAAAAATTATCAAAGCAATTAGCTCGAGAAAAAAAAAAAAACTGTCCATTGTTTTTCTCTTTTGGTTTCTCTTTTATTTCATAATAGTCTGAATTTATCATAAAAGCGTTATAAATACTGTGTACAATCTCAAACCCACCACTTCTCTCAGTTGGTCCTTCCAGGGAGCATGGGAAGACTGAAAACTCGGACAACAGACAACCCACCGTCAGAAAACCTCAGATGATAAATTTCTACAAACAATGATGGGAAATACAATCTAAAAGACATGTTCGACAAGATGATAGCAAAAGAGGAAGTTAAGGAAGTTAAGTATTGATTACAGAACACTCTAATAGATTTATCATATATTCTGCATTTGTAGCTTATTGATTCTGTTTTGTTGGTATTGAAATCCAGAAACAAGTTCAGAACTTCAATCTGCTATTCGCTATTCTGCTGCTTCCTATTCTAATGGGTTTACCAATGTGAATTGATGGATGAGACTTTACAGTTTTCTCTTCTATGTTACATAAGATAGAGATAAATGCTTATAAACTTCTCAAATACATCCCCTTGTATGAGTTTCAGCACAACATAAGTTTCTGATGCCCTCTTACTTGTCGTGGTAAGTTCTAATACCTGGAGCCATGACAGATGATACTCATAAACCTAATCACCTAGCAATCCCACTGGTTGACATTAGTATGGTTTCATGGTAAGCGCAAACAAATTCTTGTAGAAGGAATGGGCTTTAGGAAAACCTACCGGCACGCTATATGCAGTGCGTTGTAAAATAGGATACAGGGCAGTGCATATGACTAATTCAGAGGTGGCATTCTTCGCCTAACTTTTTGCATCATAATATAGGGCAAAGAGCAGTCTGATCTACCTATTTACAGATTCATCATTTGGTTAAATCTAGTTTGGAAACTTAAAAACCCAAAATCTGGATGGTTATGGAACATGGTGCAGTTGAATTCAATACATCTATGCATAACAAATCAGTGTATTGATAGCCAACCAGATAACATAGTTCATCAAACAAAATCAAGAAACGCAGAAATTTAAACATTCATTCACAGGGTTCCACTCAAATGTAATCCAATTCAGAAAATTAGTTTCTGAGAGACAAGAAAATTGTACCTTTGAGAAGAAGACCACTTGAATTAATCAAATATATATCCTCTGATATTACATAAAATCAAACCCATTACATGAACCTAAAAGATACAAATGGAGAGATTTATAGAAACCTTTTTCCCATTAACTTTTCTAGGTTGATGTAATGGCCTGATTCAATGTTTTGGATATTCCCCAAGATTTATCAGCATTCTTCAGGATTCTTCAGGATATTGCTGTAGAGGCTATAAAGATCCTGCATCTGAGATAACCAACTTGAACTAATCAAAATATTATTATCTGGATGTTGATAGATAATGATTTAGAGGATATACATATCATACCTCTGAGACACACTTCAACCTCTTCACCTCAAGTATTATTGTGCTGAGGTGTGTTTCAAAGACATGGCCCTCTATCCTCCTATCTCTCTCCAAGGATAGTCTCATTCTGCTTCAGAATGTCGAGGTTCCTCAATACACTTCAGACCTATAGAATTCTTGCAGAAGGTGGTTTCTACACACCTGAACTACCAACCATGCAAAACTAATCATTGCCAAGGCAGTGATATGATTGAAATTTGCTTCAATTCATTTCAGACCTATAAAATCTTGCAAATGGTGTCAGATATAAAGATAACATAAATAAAAGGCATACTTGCATTCTATGATCCATCTATACATAATAAACCAGTGTATTGATAGCCAACCAGATAGCATAGTGAATCGAAAAATCAAGAAATGCAGAAATGTAGACATCCATTTCCTGTTCCAAATAAATCTGATCCAATTCAAAAAATTAGTTTTTGAGAGAGACAAGAAAATTATACCTTTGAGAAGAAGACCACTTGAACCAATCAAAAATATCGTCTATACATAAAATCAAACCCATAACTTGAACCTAAAAGAGAGGGTATCTCTAACTAGTGCTTCAAGAATTGTTCTGCTAGATACCGTCTGGAACTCGTCAGTACAGAATCAGTGTATAAGCAGGAATATAGTCAGTACATACTTATAATCTCGCTACTTCAAGAACACTGGAAGAAATAAGTGCTGTGTACAATCTCAGACGCACCGCTTGTCTCAGTTGGTCTTTTCAAGGGAGCATGGGAAGACTGAAAGCTCGGACAACCCATTGTCAGAAAATCTCAGATGATAAATTTCTACAAGCAAAGATGGGAAATAAGGATCTAAAAGACATGTTCGACAAGATAAAAAGAGTTTGCTTGAGAAATTGGGAGGAGCACCATCAAGACAGGTATGATAAGGAATGACAAGTCATCTGCTAGCACGTCTTCAGGTGATTTATTTCTACATTTACAAATCTTAGAAACAAGTCAATATTTACAAATTGCGGTATATTTGCTATTCTGCTGCTTCCTATTCTAACAGGTTTAACAGTGTGAATTGAATCAGCACTTATCTTGGATGAGACTTTAGAGATGATAAATTTATAAGATAGAGATATGCTTATAAACTTCTCTAATACATCCTCTTGTACGAGTTTTAGCACCAAATAAGTTTTTTGATACCCTTTACTTATGGAGGTAAATTTCCAATACCAGGAGCTAGAATGTTCTGATAAGAAACCTGCTAGAGAGCCGTGATAGATTTGATACTCGAAACCTAACCACCTCGCAATCCCACTTGTTGACCTTACTATGGCTTTAAGGTAAGCACAAACGAAACCTTGAAGATGGAATTGGCTGCACAAAAACTTACTTACACACTGTAGCTGTAAAATATAGTGCACAGAGCAGTGCATCCTACTTTATGAAATGACACATATGATACAGGGCAGTGTGTATGACCAATTCAGATGTGCAAGAGTATATTGCATTCTTCACAAACATTTTGCATCATAACATAGGGCAAGAGCAATCTTATCAACCTAGAAATTAATGTAGTTTGGGCAATCAGGTCAACCTAGTCACAGATGCATCATATGGTCATTCTAATTTGGATCCAAAAATACAATTCAATGAACACCCATTGATTCTGAAGTATTATGGAACATGATGCAGTTGAAATCAATCCATCTGTACATTTCAAATCATGGTGAATCAAAAATCATAAAAATGCAGAGTAAATCTAATCCAATTTAGAAAATGAGTTATTGAGAGAAAAACAAAATTATACCTTTAAGAAGAATACCACTTGAATTAATCAAAATATATATCCTCTTATTACATAGAATTAAACGATTACATAAACTTATAAGATATAAATGGAGATATTTAGAAAACCCTTTTTCCCCAATAACTTGTTGGTTCATGTAATGGCTTAATTCAATGTATTGGATATTCCCAAGATTTATTGCATCCAGGTTGTTGCTATAGAATTGATAGAAAGATATAATTGGAAAGATCTCAAAAACCTTTAGGTTCCAGTAATGGGCTGATTCAATGTTTTGGATATGGATTCTTTATATGATAATCTGGATGTTATAGATAATGATTTAGAGGATCATACCTCTGAGACACACTTCAACTTCTTCCTCCTCAAAGATCATTTCTGCTGAGGTGTGTCTCAAAGGGATGGATCTTCTATCCTCCTATCTCCCTCTCAAGCAAATCTCATTTCTGCTTCAAAATGTCTAGGTTTCTTATTCTTTTTATAGTCTTACCCTACTAAACTTGGAAAACTCTATATTACCCTCTATAAGGAGATCTATTTACATATCTGCAGTAAAAAAAAAAACTCCATGTCTTGTGGTAAAAAATAATGACAGTAAAAAAGACTAAGGCACAGAGCTGAACTTGCATCTGTCTTGTCACTCCTTATCACAAATGTGTGACTGAGAACTAGAAACTGGGAAGTAATACACAATTAGATAAATCCCTGCTGTGGTTCATATTTCTGGAGGGTGTTCAGGTGGTTCAGAATCATGAAAAGACGAATTACGATACAAGGAAGAGGAGAAGAGCAAAACTGAGTTTCCCTCTTATGCAGAGAACTGGTATCTTCTCATTCTCCACATTCTTTCACAGCAAACATCAAAAGACACAAGAATTTCGCAGAACTTATGTACTTGAAGAAATAATGTTGAAAGGAAAGTAATGCCGGGCAAATCAGAAGAAAACTGAGAGATTTATTCTCAGAGTAAGATTGAAAACACTACTTGTAGTCACTCGAAAACAAAAAGGAAGAATATGAAAAGCAAGAATTATTGAGTGCCAATAGCAATACATAGCTAGAGAGAAAGATGAAAAGGGAAACTGGTACTTGTTTTTTCTCTTTTCTTTTCTTTTCTGCAATGCGTGTTGAAGAACGTTCTTCTTAGCTTTTCACTCAGTGCTTTGAGTCTTCTTCTTCGCAGAATTTGGAGTATTGGTCAGAGTCCATCAAAGAGCTAACTTCACCAGAGTTGCCGATCTCCACTTTCATGATCCATCCATCTCCATAAGGACTGGCGTTGACCTGAACAAGTAATTACAGATCATTATCTTATGAATTTTTTTTTTTTATGTCAAATGGCAAATGCTAAAGGTTAAATATTATGAGACCCCTATACTTATCCTTGAACGCCTATAAAAATCACAATTATGTATACATAAACCGATTGTGACTCCCAGTTTCGCTGTCTTCATCTAACTACTTCTCAAATTGTGTCCCAAACTCGACTATGAACAATTTTTTACATGTAAATGTCATGGTAGTTAAATCATTAATATACTCTCTCATATTTAGTGCATTTGGCCTTCTCTTGTGACCGTCCCGATGTTGGTCGGAAGCATCCACTTTGCATTATGGACAAGACGTGCATTTCGTATTGGGAAATTAGGTTAGGTAACATGCTAGATAGTAGCTATCAAAGCCAAACTGTACATGAAAATCTTACTGACACGTTAAATCAAAATTATGTAAAATAGGATACAGGGCAGTGCATATGACTAATTCAGAAGTGCAAGAGTATGTTGCATCCTAATGGTGGCATTCTTCGCAACTTTTTGTATAATAATATAGAGCAAGAGCAATCACATACATCGTATACAAATTGAAATTTGTGAGAAATCAGTGTAGTTTCGGCAATCTGGTCCCCCTAGTTACAGACTCATCATTGTTAGCAAGATAATTTCAAGGTGCACAACATTTTACTGATCCGATTATATTTCATTACCACAATCATAGATATACATTTTCCTTAGACCCACAATGATTAACGCATTCTAAGTTGTTAGATTACCAACTTCGTCCAGAACAAGATAACTTCAAAGTAGTCGTGGATCGATACCATGATAAAGTATGTTATATGGAATGGCAAGTGCCAGAGGTTTAGGGATAAGAGTGACGGAACTACCAATAACTAGTGCAAGTTCAATTCAGACCTACTAACATCTTGAAAACTGTGACTATAGCCCTAATTGCAAGCTTGGTTTACCGACTTAGCAAAATTGACCTCTGCCATACGACTGAATTTTGCTTCAGTCTGCTTAAGACCTACCAAATTCTTGCAAATGGTGTCTATAGGCCTAATTGCTGATTGCAAGCCTACACTACGTTACGAGCAAAATTGACCATTGCCAAGGCAACGATACGACTGAATTTTGCTTCAATTCACTTAAGACCTACAAATTCTTGCAAATGGTGTCTATAGGCCTGATTGCATCACTGGATTACCAAGCAAGCAAAATATGCAATTGCCAAGGCAGTGATTCGATTGAAATTTGCTCGGGACATAACTCCACAAGCATTTCATCGAACAATGGTCAATCAAGCATCATTTCCTAACAATTTCAGATAACAAAATTTATAGGCCTAAATTGCAAGCCTTAGTGGGTATTCAATCCACTTCAGACCTATCAAATTCTTGCAAATCGTTTTTATAGGCCTAAATTGCAAGCCTGAACTAGCCAACGAGCAAAATTGAGATTTGCCAAGGCAGATATACTACTGAATTATCCTTCAATTAACTTAGTTCAGACCTATAAAATTCTTGCATATGGTGTTTATAAGCCAGATTGGGGCACTGAATTACCTAGCGAGAAAAATTGACTACTGCCAAGGTAGTGATAAGATTTAATTTTGCTTTAGTTCACTTAAGACCTACACAATTCTTACAAACGGTGTCCACAGGCCTAATTGCAAGACTGAATACCCACCAAGCAAAGGTGACCATTGCCAAGGCAGTGATATGACTCAATGTTGCTTCAATTCAATTCAGACCTATAAAATTCTTGCCGATGGAGGTGTCTATAGGCCTAATTGCAAGCCTGAACTACCTACCACACAAAATTGATAATTACCGAAATGACTGAATTTTGCTTCAATTCACTTCAGACCTCTAAACTCTTGCAAATGGTGTATACAGCCATATAGGCCAAACTTCGACTACCTACAGAGCAAAATAAACCATTGCCAAGCCAGTGATATGGTCGAATTTTGCTTAAGACATTATAGCTTTCGAAGCATTTATTCAAAAAAGGGTCAATCAAGCTTCAATTTCAGATTAAAATATCATTACACTTACCAAACCAGGAGAATTGCTGAGCTCCTCATTAACCTCGACAACCTTCCCCGAAACAGGAGAATTGATGTCACTGGTTGCCTTGACACTCTCAACAGCACCAAAACTCTTCCCCTGTGTCACAGTAGCTCCAACTTCTGGCAATTCAACATACACAACATCTCCCAAATGATCCTGAGCATGATCTGTGATTCCTACTGTTGCAGAACCACCATCAACTTTAACCCATTCATGAGACTCACAATATTTCAGATCCTTGACAACTGCAAATCAAAATACATACACAAAATCAGATCCACAGATCTAAGGGGTAAAAAATTGATTTTTACGAAAAGGGGAAATGCCCCCACTTCTGATTAGCACAAATGAATGAAGAATCAAAAGGGTTGTATAAAAGATTTGATCTTCTTACCAGACGCAAAACCTCTGTGAGCAATAGAGAGTTTGAGATGAGAAGCAACTTTTGATACCCAAAATCTTGAAGCCATTGGAGATTTTTCTAGAGAAACCCTAAGATTGATTGGAGGGAAGAGGAGGGTGTCTGTGCTGCTGCTTTGTGAAAAAGGGTTCCTTTTTGCTGCTGCTCATTGTTTGCCACAACTTTTGTTTGTAAAGACTACACTGAGAGAGTGGGTGGATGCCGGGTGGCAAGAGACATAATGGGAATGTCGTGGGGTTGGTGAGAAAGGATCAGAGCCGGTGTTTTTACTGCTCAATCATGGCCTGAAAATGTTGCATCATTCTCTAATGATTTAACAAAACAAAACTTTATTATAATTGGAATGTGTTTTACTTTGCTTTGATTTGCTTCAATGCGATTAATACTCCCCTTTCTTTCAAAAAAAAAAAAAGTGACACTTTCACTTTTTTCCAATTTGGTAAAAAAAAATTAAAAAATTAAAAAAAAAAAAAGGATCACTTTTCTTAAAACAGAGATAATATTACTAGATAAAAGAAGACAAAGATTAACATTTCAGTACTCAAAATGATCAAAGGCATGATCAAACAACACTGAAGTATGAAGTAGCTAGTCAATTTACTTTGAAATGGAGTACAAAATTGTGAAGAGCACTTTTTGCTTAAAACAGTTCAGTGGCACAGAATAAACAGATTTCCTGCAGAGAAAAAACATTTTATCTCTTCCAGACCTTCAGCCATTCCTGGCTTTTGGCATCCAACCAGTCAACATGAAGAAAGTTCCCTCTGAACCAAGGCAGAAGCTTCATTCTTTTGTCTACTCTTTTCTGGAGGTATTCTGGTTCCACTGTTGCACACAATGAATGGTTTGCTTCTATGCGGATAACAGCTCTGACGCTAGCTTCACCAGAAAAGAAAATAAGGAAATTAGCAAAAGGGGTATGTTCTGAAAAGAATCAAAAGATCATACAGACTTTGTCCTAGCTCTGTTGCTGCACACAATACTTGAAGTAGTACAGGTGTATAACAGAACGAAAGTCGTTCCTGGTACAAATACAGACTGTGTCCAGAAAAAAAAATCATACAGGAAAGATGGAATGTACCATGTTTTCTCCATTAGTGAAAGTAACTCTTTGTCAGATCTTCCTAGCAATTATAGCGACATTACGCGGTGATAATGCTGGATCAAATAAGGGCAACATTACCGTTTCCACTGTATTGCCGCGCTCCTGGAGAAACAATAATCTATCTAATAGAAGTAATGTTTCCACCACAGGACCTAAAGCTGCCCTGAGAGACCAGTAAGGCCCGACAAGTTCCTGAATCAGAAACAAATGGTAGTCCGTATCCAGTGACAGAATATATAAATGTATCAATGTATAAGAGAATGTGCATAAAGGAGATAGGAACATACTGCGAAAGGTTTAGCTTCCATCCATATTCCAAAAAGGTCGATCTCTTCCTGAGGTTGGAGACCAAGACGATCCAATCCGGAATTGCAATACTTTTCAAAAAGGGCATATTCTATATCAGGGCATTTGGTGTTAGAAGACATATCAAGAGATGTGTCAAAGCCAATGGTAGGACTGAATGTGTTCCCATCTGCAAAAAAATTATCGACACCGAGAATGTATCATCAACGAGTAAATTCTGCAACTAACATAGTAACTAGAAAAATGTTATACCTCTTGGCGATTCGTTGAAGGTTTGATCCCAATATTTTCCTACGTCGCCTGATTTTGTAGTAGCACAACTTCTTGTATTATGGTTTTCAAGTGGTGCATTTACAGGAGTACACAGATTACTATCTTTAACCTGCTGACGGGTCTGTAAGGATTTCATCAATTGTTGCCGACGCAGAGCTTTCCCTTGCCGACCTATTGTAGGAGTTGTATGTAATACTTTAGGGTAGTATTTACAAAGAACCTAATAGTTTAAGAACATAAAGAATGAATCATTTTGCCAATAAAATGGGAAAACAAGGACCTTAAAAGGAAAATATGAACATATCAAATTATGAAAATTTGAAGATTGTCTCACTCTGAAAATTTGATTTCATATAAAATTATTGAAGTTCTAATAAAATCAACACGATATGATTTCCATAAATTCAACGGATTAGCACATTAGTTATGATGGTTCTCCCTTTGTGACAATATATTTTAAACAGGAACCTATATTGGAATGATGCAGTAAATTTCTATTACTTCATGTTATTTCTTTTGTTCAAAGTTCAACATTACAGCGGGACAACACCGGTCCGTAAGGACATAAATGAATATAGGCTTCGCTTCCCACAGCACCAATTCAGTATCAAAATTCATCATGATGAAAAAAGCAAATGAGATGTGAAAGAAAAATTATCTACCATTTGAAAGGCCGCCCGGAAAGCATGCAACTCAAAATTTTGAAGAGCAGCAACTTCAGTTAAACTTCTCCATCTCTCTGCACTCTAATAAATACAGCCAGTCAATGACATATGCTTGTAAGAAAAGGATTTGAAAATTACAAGTCTACGAGTATACGCAGAGGCGATTAAATTACAGAACTGAGATATGAACGCACCTGACAAGCAAGATCCCTGGCATTTCTTCCAAGAGATAGTCCAACTGAATTAAGACCATCACTTAAAGGAAAACCACATGTGGGACTGGTATTCTCAGGGTGTTCTTCTTCAGTGAGTAAGTTGTAGCAACAGCCAACGCTCACTATTGCTTTCACTTCTTCACTCTCCACAAAAGTCCTGAGTCAACTAATGACTCCCAAATGTTAGATTGTGCACAATATTTTTAATACATTGATTCAAGTGTTGCAACAAGGCCCTAGGAATTACCTAAGCATGGTTACTGAGAGATCTCCGCATGCATGAAGTCCAGCAAGAACCAGTGAGGATTCCTTCTTTGGGTTATTGGACATGGACTGCTGTTCCCCAAAATCTTCTCCCACACCTTGAATAGAAGGCCCATCGAAGCCTATCCTGTCTGGTGGGTCAATACTAGTACATGACAGGGTGTGACTCAAAGTTTTCAATGAATCGCTAGACAAAACACAGCAGGTGACCGTCTGGGGCTCATTTAGATGCTGATTTCCTGATCTGGCAAAAAAAAACGGCAGGAATGATAAGAAAGTCAAAGGTGTTAAGAAATCAAATACATTGATGGAAAATATTCAAGACATCCAATATCTAATAAAGCATGCAACCTTAGTCAGTGACCAACTTAATTGAACAATTAGATAGTTCAGGAATTCCTATCTTTCAGTTACTTCAAACAAAAAGCTGCTCTTGAAGTTACTCCGGTGGTATTAATATGTGAAAACAAGGAACTGTCCTCGTTTTCCAAATATTTTTTAAATTCTCATGTTTGTTTTGTTTAAAAGATCATGCCTTTTAGATTCCTGTGTAGAACTATCAAATTCAGAGAAACACACCTGCCCTGTGCGAAAAATGTGCTCAAGTGCTGGCTAATCTAAGGTACCTACAATATATTTCACAGAATTTAGAGAGTGATTTACATACTGCAGTTCACGCATTTTAGCTGCGTAATGCTTCTTAATTCGCTTTGCACGTGTACTAGTAACTGTTCCATGATGAGAAGAAGCATCTATGGCAACAACCGAAAGTTGGTACTGGAAGGATAATACTTGTGCAAGATATCCCTAAAAAGCATTCATAGAAAAAAAAAAGTTTTACAGAACATAACACACGAGCTTACCAAACAAGGTTTTAAAATGAGAAAATAGCTCTTATGCATGACAACAACAGAGAGTAAAGAGAAGAGATTGAAGTACCTGGCCAGAACCAACGTCAATTACTGTTTTAGCTCCAGCATGTCTTGCAATTGATGTGATTACTGCAGCTAGAACTTCCACCTGTTCAAACCAAATTATTGATAGCCAACTCAGACAACTTAGCATGGAATCACCTAAATCCTAGCATAACATTATAAACTGAAGGTGCAATTTATTGAGCGATAAAAAAAGAAAGACCTACTTCATGCTTTTTCTTCAAATTCATGCCTTGACCAAGAACATTATTAACATGAATCACATCCAAGTCCGGTAACACCTGCAACAACTTAAACAAGTAAAATTTATAGCCTAAAACAATGAAAACACACTCAAATTTGCTCATATAAGCCAATTGCATCAAATGGCAAAATCCAATACAAAAATTTGGACATACCCTTTGTAAATCCGCTGGCTCTCTAGGAAAAACAAGAGACCCCAGTGTCAGGACAAATTCTTTCAGTGAACAAGGCCAATAGTCCTACCAATTGAATAAACCATATCAATAAATCATGCCATTACAGAGAGAAAGGAACTAAATTTTAACCAGTATAACCTAAACCCAAGTAGAAAGGAACAATTTTTCGCTTACCTGAACGACTCCAGATGGAATTTGAAGAAGATTAGGAATGGGTTCATGACGGAGACAATCAATCCACTCCTGATCAACAGATTCCCAAAGTTTATCCTGCACAAAAACAAAAAAAGTGGGGAATTTTGAGAGAACAAAAAAAAGGTAAAATTTTCGATGGGAATCGAGAAGAGAATGGGAATGAAGGGATTACAGTGAAGAAATTGACGACATGAGAGTTGAGTAAGGGTTTGTAGGGTTTAAGGAAATCGTGAATTGCATTTATCCATTCTAGGGTTTCACTTGCTGTTCCACACGAACGTTCTTTACTCATCTCTGTTGCCCACTTGATGTGGACCGTGGTGCCAAACTGCGAGTCGAGGGAGTAATAATAAAGAATTACCTCCCCTACAAAAATAAAATTAGCAAAACCTCCTCTCATCAATAATTCCGTTTATACCAAGTTAGCTGACTCAGCACTAACTTACACGTGGTTTTTTATTTGTTTGGGGTAATTTGCATTACCTCCCCTGTAAAGATTGTTAATTTGCATTACCTCCTCTGTAAAGATTGGTAATTTGCATTACCTCCCCTACAAAAAACCACGTGTAAGTCAGTGCTGAGTCAGCTAACTTGGAATAGACGGAATTATTGACGAGAGGAGGTTTTGCTAATTTTATTTCTGTAGGGGAGATAATGCAAATTATCAATCTTTACAGGGGAGGTAATACAAATTAACCCTAATAAAGAAGACGAAAACTGGTTACCATGGAATCTTGGGTGGGGGCAGTTGACCCCCCTAAAATGAGCTGTTTTCAGTTACATCAACAAACGCCGGTCGCTGACATACGGGGTTTAAAATGTGCCGGCCAGAGGTGCTATGCCGGAAATTTAGTAGTGCTTGATTGTCGTGCTAAATGGCGTCTTGTGGGGTGCATAAACATGCTTTGTTGTGCTAGCATTTTTATTTCCTGGCTTGATTAGGGTATACTCAATAAGACAAAATATGGTCATTATGAAGTAAAACCAAGCCACCCCTTAACCTTGTATTTTCTAAATAGCTAATATGCCCTTGTTTAATTAATACCAAAAATTTTGATTAGGTTAATTAATTGAGTTTAGATTGATTGAATAGATTAAGACTTAGGAATTGAAGTTTGAAAGTTTAGATTGTGGGATGATTTTTGATTTTTTTTTTTTTTTGAGAATATCTCTTGCAACGAAAATGAAGTACATCACCGAAACACTTCTAAAGAGGGGATTGCAAAGATGTTGTATGAAATCATACTCAAAATTATATCAGAAATCAAGACTTTCAGTTCTATGAAAAGTCGGCAAGGTCGACTAATGAAGAACATGCCGGCCAAAAGTGGTCTGCATGGTCTTCATCGTCGACCTTACCGACTTTTGTTTTTTGACATATAGGAGATAGCAGGAAAAAATTTATTGGCCGGCAAGGTCTTCAAAAATACCTGCATACATTTTTTTGACAAGGTCTTCATAAAATACCATCTTGATTTGTTGAAAAATTACGACCGCCATGGTTGTTATGAAAAGTCGGCAAGATATGCATGTTACGACCTTGCCGGTTGTTTTTTAGCCGGCAAGGTCTTCAAAAAATACCCTGCCGGCGATGTTGAAAAAATTTACCGTCGCCATGGCTATTATGAAAAGTCGGCAAGTTATGCATGTCACGACCTTGCCGGCGGAAAACACAAAAATTATAATTTTTGATTTCTAACCTAATATAACAATCAAATCACACAACACAATGATGGGTTTGAGTTTAAACATCACTTATAGTCTACAATTTTTTTGGAAAATCAAAGTTGAAGATTTTTTTATGGTTTGATTAATAGAAGATGCGGATGAAGGAGAAGAAGAGAAGATTAAGAGTTGTTTAGTTTTTTTAATTTTAGGTTAATGAAATTAAGAAATAGGTTTAATTTTAAGATTTAATTAGTTTATGGGTATTAAAGTAAAATCACCCTTTTTAACCTCCCCTTAGTAAGGATACTAAGTCCCCTTAAAATTGGGATAAAGATTTTGTTTAGATATTTTAGTTAGTGTATATAAGCGCACTTTTAGGGCGACCCGAGAAAGAATTAGGGCGACACTAAAAGACAAAAAGGTCACCCAAACGTAAATCTAAGCTACCCCTTATCTTCGATTTTCGAAATGGCCAATATGCCCTTATATAATCGGTAGCCAACACCATAATCGGTAGGTAAACATGCAATCGGTAGGTTAAATTAAAATATACCTACAGATTGTTGTGTAGATACTTGACCCGATAATCAGTATTATAATCGGTAGCTTATCCAACTTGTAAGACTGCCGATTATAAGGAGCCCCATATTCAGCCCTGGCCAAATTCCATTGGTTTTGAGAGGTGCGGAGCCAACCATAACCACTAGGCTTGAGGCTGTGGATGTAACCATAATCGGAAGATAAATAGATTACATAAACTACAGATTATAAGTTGCCCCAAATTTAGTTTTTCTAAAATCCTTCACGTAATGAATTTTGAAATCTACCATAATCGGTAGGGTACATAATTATATAACCCACCGATTATAACGAGCCCCGGATCCAACCTTTGCCATATTTCATGGGTTTTGAGTGCACACAATTGACCTTAACCACTTGGTTTGCGTTTTGGATGCGAGCCATAATCGGGAGTTAAATATATTACCAACCCATCCGATTATGGGTTGCCCCAAAATGAGTTTTTTTCTAAAATCATTCATGTGATGAATTTTGAAATCTACCATAATCGGTAGAGTTAACAACTTAAACACCTACCGATTATAAGGAGCCCCAGATCGAACCCTTGCCAAATTCCATTGGTTCGAGCTTTCTTACGTTCCGTTTCTTTCATCTTTATAGAAAATAATCGACGATGATTCGATTCGACGATGAACGATGTATAGCGAGGAGAGGGGGAGAGTTTTCCTCTCGCAATCGGAAGGAAAGAGGAGAAGAGGAGTTGAAGTTGAAGTTGAAAAGAAAATGAAATGAATTTGAATTTAGGTCGACTTTGGTTTTATCATCAACGGTTATTAATCGGTAGGTAATACCACCTCATTAGCTACCGATTGTTGAGTAGCCAAAACTCGGTAGAAATGGTTACTTATAACCTACCGATTATTGGAAGCCCCAAATTGAGCATTGGCCAAATTCCCTAGGTTTTGAGGGTGCAGAGCCGACCATAACCATGTGGTTCGTGATTTGGATTTAGCCATAATCGGAAGCCAAATAGGTTACCCAACCTCCCGATTATAGGTTGCCCCAAAATGAGTTTTTTGTAAAATCATTCATTGTAGGAAATTTGAAATCTACCATAATCGGTGAGTCTACTCAACTTAATAAACTACCGATTGTAAGGAGCCCCAGATCGAACCCTTGCGAGAATCCATAGGTTAAGAGGGTACAAGGCCGGGCCTAACCATTTGGTTCGTGATTTGGATGTAGCCATAATCGTACGGAAGATAGGTTCCAAAACCTACCGATTATAGGTTGCCCCTAAATGAGTTTTTTCTAAAATCCTTATTTCCACACCAGGTATTTGAAGTCACTCATTTTATTGAATCGAAAAAACATACATGTAGTTGAAATAAAATAGAAGTAAAACGCATAAAATTGTTCAATACATCGCCCTAGGGATTCTCTACGAGTTTAATTATATTGGGCGAATTGCCATTCAACTTCCTCCAAGAGAGTGTAGCGGTCCTCGTGCGAAAACTCATGACCGTACCTTAATTCGTGCGGCTCCGACCCAAAGTATCTTTGGGAAAACAATTTTTAAAATAAGTTAGCGTTGTTGAATAATCATAACCAAATAAAGAATTTTTGATAAGAGGCCTATTGATTCACAAACTTACTCTACTCATTCGGTCTTCGTTTGGCATAGCGTCCTTACGAGCTTTCAATTCGTTTCTCGGTGATACGCATTCATTGTATAAATATGCGTACCTTTCCCTTATTTGGGGGAGCGTCCTCCTATAACGATTTCCGCTTAGTGCTTTAAAAACCTTAAACACCCGTTTCCACCAAGCATTGGTGTTTTGATCATCCCAAAGTAAGGCCCTCTTGTTGGGTCTTCGTTACTGGTCACCCATTGCGCTTCCTCAACGGAGTGCTTTGTGAGAGTGGTGTGTGCTCTGACAATAGCAACATCTTCTATATTATTGAACGGAGTTGTAGCCATTTTTGGTGATTCAAAGTGATGGGTGACTGATTTAGGAAGATTGAATGATGGGTGAATAAGTTTGGTAGAGATAGGTCTCTATTTATAGCAAAAAAGTACCCAACGGCTAGTTTTTAAAAAAAAAACGGTTACTTCAACATAATCGGAGGTTTGTCAATATGTATTATCTACCGATTGTGTGTGGTTTTTGAGGCACGGCTAGTTTATTTTGAACAAACTAGCCGTTGGAGTATAATCGGTGAGTCGATCAACAATTAAAACTTCCGATTTTCATAAAATTTTTGCAGGTAGTTGGAGTATAATCGGTAGCTAATAACCTACCGATTATACAGTTGCCCCAAATTTAGTTTTTGCAGAATTGTCATTTTTTTTTCGAATTTGGGAACTAGAATAATCGGTAGTTAATAAGACTTCCGATTATACAGTTGCCCCAAATTTCTTTCTTGGCGAAATCACCAATTTTGGGAATTTATGAGCTACTATAATCGGTAGTCTCGTGAGGTTATTTCCCTTCCGATTGTCATAGAAGCCGAGATGCGCGCTTGGCACAAAATCGATATAATCGGTAGTATAACATAGTTACTAAGCTTCGATTGGTGTTATAATCGGGAACAAAATAGCTTCCGATTGTGTAAGGGCATTAACGTATTCTCCGCGTTTTTGGACATCCCTTAACGGTGTATATGGGTTGGGAATAAAAAAGTCGCCCCTAATTCTTTCGGGGTCGCCCCTAAAAGTGCCAGGTATATATATACTACAACAGGAATAAATTAGCATAATAAAAATAACATGTCAAAACCTGGTTAGGATAAATATTTTTTTGTGAAATATGATATGACGTGTTTTCTTCGTGTGTTAGGCTGTGTCGCGCTCTTCCTCTCACTTTCCCCACCCGATCAAATACTTGAACGTTCGGTTCTCTTTTTAACACTAAACTGACGTGTTATGTCCGGTAACATGTTGTGCTCGAATCTAAACGTCATAAAAGTGGCACAACACACTAAGATAACGTGCTGTGCTCGAATCTTAACATGCTGGGCTGCGTCATAAATGTTCTGGCCGGGACCAATTTACACATCCATCGGCCGAAAAGTTGGATATCAGCACAAAACCGAAAAGAGAAAAATTGCTTGATTATACGGAGGAAGAAACGAATTTGGTTAATTTCATGACTTGGAACATGCTTACGTTATCAGAGCATTGTTATTGATTCCGTCTTGGCTTATTATTATTCATAAATCTTGTACCACAGTCTCAACTCTCCATGAATATATTAGCCATATCATTATGAGCAAAAAAGTAGTTACAATTCAAGCTAAGCCAACTCGGCCAGTCGAGAATCCCTCAAAAGCTATGAACCAAGTTGCCTAACATTTTTTAACGTCTCCTCTTAAAAAGATAACTACCAGTATGTACATTTTCCTCAAGAACTCTCACATGCTGTGTACATACTTTAGGTAATCTGGTTCTTCGTCTTGGGGTCATCAACGTCAATCTTAAAATAGTATCCCAAGGGAAATCATCGATCGGGATTGAAATCCTTAAATAATCGGTCAACATCAAAATTCCTAACACCACGCCACCAGTTGTGAAAGCATCTCCTAACACAAAAGAAACTTCTGCCATTCACGCACTTTCAGTCATAAAATCTCGCAGATAGCAAGACAGGTAAAGAACATGACAACTATGACCTGACCAAGCTAGGGAGGACTATTTTTACAATCTAGTCACGAATCCATAGGTTCCTCGTCAAATAGAACCGGTAATGATCAAACAAGAATGCCAGATGAGATAAAATTGTAGATTATCAAATACTCAATCATCAAGCAAAATCATATAAAATTTAACTTCTCTGTCATTCCACATGTGAGCATGCATAATCTGCAAGGCCAAATGGCAAACACAAAACCAGTGGACAAGGCATCCATAAACAAGGACTGTCACACGCTACTAATTTGACGGATCAGTTAAGTAGCTTAGGTACTGGCGACCTTTAGAATCCCACTATGCACTAAAATAACAACCTTCAGAACTTACTACCAAAGTTCAGTTCCATCCAATGACCACCTACCTAATGAAATAATTAATGATGGATAAGTGTTGCAGTCCGATTTTATTCAAACTTTTCGGTAGCTAATGTCACCTGATAGTAATGAAATATTTCAGTGGTACTAAAACATGTTAAAAAGTGTTTGATTCTAGCGGACATAAGATAAAGAGTATATACCGTTTTGTGCATGGATATAAAATCATTCCCCAACTGCCAACAGTTGATTAATCGACAGCTTAATTTGATCCAGTTGATCGTTGTTTATAGCAGTGCCAAGCAGTTTAACCTGTAGTTCAGATTAAGAAAGATTGGTATGATTTTAATGGAATCATGATCAAGATATAATAAATTGGTGAGAAAAGAATGCGTACGTACCCCAAGATTGACTATTTCAGTGTGGCTTTTACATATAAGATCCGGTCGAAGATTAATTAATGATGACTCATAAATAATTCTCCACAAAAGTGGAGAGCCCCCGCTGGTAAGAGCACAACACCTAACTGAATTTAGTTTCTCTACTGCTTCATTTATCATCTCTGATGCTTCCTTGGCAGCCTCAGAAAACGCACGGGAAGAACAGGTGTTTCTGGACGGATTGCCTCGCTCTCCACGGTTCTAGTTCATATTGAATACATCTACAAGCAGCATCTCCGCGAGAGATTTTCTTTCTACGCCTTGCTCCTGGAGGTTTTTTATGAGCTTTCTAAAATCATTTAATACTTCATTATCATCCATAACCAATTGCACCGGATCAATGCTAAACTGGCGACACCCATTGAGAAGATACTGATCTAAGGATTCCTGGAACAATTATAAAAAAAGAATGCTAATTTATATAACATTCAATGGTCGACATAGGAAATATATGTACAATCTTACACACCTGCGATTTCTTGAACTTTGAAATATAAATCAAGAATCTTGTTAGACTCCTTGATACATGAGGGACTAGTAAAAGGGGAATCATTGAGTGTCTTCAGCAACCAAGCCGATTCACGTGACATTGTACACAGACTGTCGAATATGTGCTGAAATATCAAAACAAGGTTAAGTAATTTGGAATTAGCCAAGATACTTATTGATTCAGCAGGATATAGAGTCGCCACATATAGGAGTCCTGGGAAAGGATAAGAGGACACTTGTGCCTATCTCCATCAACTGCATCAGAGTTTCTCAATTGTTCAAGAGAAACTGTATGCAGCAAACCGCTGCTCCTGTTGTATCTTGATGAGCTGATCGAGTAACCGAGCCTATGTAGAGAGAGAGTCATAAAAAAATATGTCAAATCCTATCCTATACCAAAATAAAGCAAAGATGCCGTATCGAGCATTAAACATTAATTACCTGCTCTCTACTGAAATCATCACCAGATTCTGAAAAAATTCTATGTAGAGAGAGAGTCAAGGTTCTGCTGCGTTGCGGGGCTGTTTCAAAATCCTGGTATCACTCGATTCATAAAGATAAACGCTTAACTTACATGCACTTTCGTCAATCGCAAAAAAAAACAGGATATTCTCTTTAATCTTTTAAATGTCAAGGATAAGGTTACTGATACTGGTAAGATTAAATTTGGGAGTCATTTTTTCAAGCTGGATTTCAGACCTGACACAATTCAAAGGGATTATCTGGGCTTCCAGAGGTTCCGTACTTATCCTATTCATTTATCTACCAAACAACTGGTTGGGTACTGCAATGGTTTCCCTTGCATCTCATCATCTGTTGGTAAACATTACAATGCTGTTTACACAATTTTGCAAATATACAGGGGTGAGACCATGTATATCTCCTGTACACCCGTCGTGAACCAACGTATGAACAATGTCCACATCATTTGTCACGGATTTGGATTTGATTCCTTAAAAAATGAGTACAAATTGGTAAGTGTGTATCAAACCTCTCACAAGGAGCTTAACCTTGTCGTATTCACATTGGGAACTAAATCATGGAGAGATGTCACTGCTGCAAGCACGCCCACATCAGTTCATGGTCTTCCAATTACTCGTATAAGAGCAGCCACTGGTAAAGACAAAGCAGCCATCTTTTGTAGTAATAGTGGTAGTGGATGTTTGGTTTGGAAGTTAATAGTAACCGTGGGAGGAGGAGGAGCAGCTAACGATGTTAATAATCAGAAGGAGATGTTGCTATTGTTCAATCTGCATGATGAGAAATTTCAGTTCATCCAAGTTCAAACTAAAGGTACAACTGGCGAGGAGCAGAAGCAGTTACTTGTTGATTATCCCCATCTCTTGGAGTTCAAAGGGTATCCTTGTATTGCGCGTGTAGAGAAATTGTTAGGGAATAATGGAAGTGATTGTTATAATCCCCTTCGTCATGATCATCATGGCAGTAGTAGTTGCTGCTGCTGTTGTAAAGTTCATTTGTACGTATTCAAGGACAAAGTCAAGCAAGTGTGGGTTAAGGAGGAGAGTTTTGATGTTTGTGTGAAACCTTCTTACTCTCTCTGGTATTCCCGCAAGGCACCAGATCCCTGCTGTTTTTGTTTCGGCAGTACTACTACACCTCCTACTCGTATTTTCAGTTTCTCTGATCAGATCTTTCTGTACTGGTTCGACGGGAGATATCTTCATGTTTTCGACCTGCGTTCCAAAAAATTACAGGTTGCATCGCCGTACCATGGTTACGATAATGCTTTATTTATAGCTAAGATGAAAGAACCCTCGCACGCCTTTGATGATAGTGATGATAATATTTATTGCTCCAATATGGATTATCAGCTGCACTGTCAGGGGGAGAACTTCCTTTCACTGCAATCCTTCGTACCTGAAGGAGAGGGAAGAAATGATATTGTGGTTTTGAGGAGTTAGATTCGACGAGAAGAAACCCTCGATATTCAGCGTATGTATTCGTGGACAGAGGTTCGGGAAATTTTTATTGGTTAGTTATAATCATACATAAATGATTATTTGTATCATGGTTTTTTATTACTGTTTAATCTGTGGTCAATTGGAACAATCAAACATGGCTGCTGATAGACACATTTTTGTGTCTAATTTGTCTCGATTCTATATATTGATAGTGTTTGTTTTTGTACTTATTATGGTGTTTTATGCGTGTGTAGGTATTTTTGGCCAATAAACATTTTTGGAAAAATCGACTCGAAAAGTTAAGCATACTATTGGAAGACACTTGCTATTCGGACTCTCACTATGGATAAGACTCTCACTATGGATAAGGGGTACCCAGATTACTAAGGGGCACCCTCAGGACACCCCTAGGCAGCTGCTAAAGACACCCTTACTCTGGATAGGGGGCGACTCATCTTCAACAATTCAAATATCAAAAATTGGCGGGGAAAACGGCAGCAGCGAAGCGGAATTTGTGTTGGATTTCTCGACGAGTTTTGACGAGATTCAATGGTTTTTTTTTTTTTTTTGGGCTGGACCTGTTAGAGCAAAACAGGGTTCGTATGGGTGTTTGGATCGATCAACTTGGGCTGGAACTCGAGTTGGAGAAAAATAGGGAGGTGAAGTTTTCACGGGACTTTATTTGATTATATTTGGCAGTTACGGGAGATTTGAGGCAAGATAATCTTCCCTGAGATTCATATCAATCTAATAAAGGGATTGGAGTGACTTGTACGGCTCAGAAACGCGTAGAGAAGAGTTTGGAAAGTGGAAAATTCCGAGACTTTCTGCCAAAGAAAAGAGGAGATTTAATCGAGTTTTAGGGTTGTTGTTGTGTATATATAGCCTGGGTGTGAGTCATAGAAGGTTACGGAGACTTTGGGGAAGCTTTAGAACACTACAGAGAACAAAATCAAGAGTTGCAGGAATTTGTTTCTGCTGGTGCACAAGGAAGAACACGAAGAACAAAGGCCATTGAGGACAGTCGTTTTTGGGGTCTTAAATTCAGCGACAAAGCAACAGTGTTTACAACAGTTTCTGTAACAGTTCCTTTATAACGCCGATACACCGTTGCAAATCGGCTGTGTTATTACTTTTCATCCTTTTAATCATCTTTTGAGCCATAAACACATATTTTGAGATCATGATTAATATGAGGAGCTAAACCCCATTGCTGAGGTAATAGAGGAAGCTATTTTTCCAACAAAAAGTGATATATTCTATTTTATTTATTTATTTGCAATTATTATATGATTATTTGCCTTGATTGAAAATTGTTTGAATGATTTTTGTTAAGCAATTGTTATTTCTTTTGATAGAGCATGCTTGGACCTAGGTTTTTGGTGTTCTATGCTTCGGATTTACACTTGTTATTTTGAGAATCCACTTGTTGCAATAGTTAGAATCAAATTGAATGAGAAAATTGCATGAATATAAATATTGGATTAAATCACTTTGAAATTGGAAAATAGTGGAATCTTAGCCTCAGTGTTCTTTTAATATTGATAACATCTTTGTCAGAGTTTGATATAATTTTTAGTGAGTTTTCTAGTTTAGTTTTGAATTTAAGTCTAAAAAAATCCTTCACAAGTTCGAGAATCGAATCACTTTTCTTACCACTTTACAAACAACTTCAAAATCAATAAAGAGGGCTTAGGGTCCTACTAGCATAATAAATCACACTAGGTGCTTTATCACGTCGTTGGCCAAGGACAACACCAACCGCATAATCGGACGCATCACACATAAGTTCAAATGGGAGGTCCCAATCGGGTGGTTGGATGATAGGGGCAGAAGTTAACAATGATTTTAGCTTCTCAAAAGCTGCAACACAGACTTCATCAAATATAAAGGTAGTATCTTTAGCAAGTAGGTTCGACAGAGGTAAGGCAATCTTGCTAAAGTCTTTAATGAAACGACGATAAAATCCAGCATGGCCAAGGAAAGATCTAACATCTGTTACATTCTTAGGTGGTCTTAATTTAGAAATTAGTTCAACCTTGGATTTATCAACTTCTATTCCTTTAGAGGACACCACATGTCCTAACACTATTCCAGATTTAACCATAAAATGACACTTTTCCCAATTAAGGACTAAGTTCTTTTCTTTACAACATTCTAGAACTAGTGTAAGGTGGTGCAAGCATTCATTGAATGAGGATCCAAAAACCGAAAAATCGTCCATAAAGACCTCGAGAAACGCTCAACCATGTCCGAAAAGATACTTAGCATGCAACATTGGAATATTGCGAGTGCATTACACAACCCAAATGGCATACGCTGTAAGCAAAAGTACCAAATGGACATGTGAAGGTTGTTTTCTCCTAGTCCTCCGGTGCTATAGGGATTTTGTTATAACCAGAGTATCCATATAGGAAACAATAATGGATGTGGCCAGCTAATCTTTCTAACTCCAAATTAGTTACTTTGTTTTTCATTATTATGCACTCAAGTTGTTTGATGAAATGTCTAGCATAGCATGTCCAAAAATTCCCTCACCGGTTTTATTTGTTTACTTTTTTTTCTTCTGACTAAATCCATGGTTAAACCGCATCCGATCCGCATTACCCGCTGATCCGCGGATGTGAAATCCGCGGGTGATTGGGTCAGTCGCGGTTGAATTTTCCAAATCCGCAACTTCGACGGTTGGTTGTGGGTGACCTTTAGTCCGCAACCGTCCGTCCGTTGCACACCCCTAAATAGAGGGACTAAAGAAATGGAGTCTTAGGTGGGGTCAGATGACCCTCCCCCACCCCCAAAAAAAAGGGCTTTCTTAAGCTACATCAACAAACACCCGTTCCCTGGCCCAACTATTTCTTTCTCATGATTTTTGAAGGGGAAACTAGTTGTAGGCCCAAAAGAAATATTCTTGTTATCAGGTCCAAGATTATTTTTAGATTATGTGACACATATAACATATGAAATTTTAAATAAAGACTACTTAACAGGTTATGCATCATAATTTTTTAGGGGTATAGTTGGCAACAAAACTTGGATATAACCAGGGTCGTCGCTGGCTATAGGCCAGCTAGGCAACGGCCTAGGGCCCCCAAAAATTTGGGTCCCTAAATTGTGTATTTTATTGGTATATGTACGTTTGAAACATTTGACAAAGTATTGGTTCTCTAGTGAATGAGAAGTGACTAAGTATTTTATGTGAAATTTCTTTTTTGTAACTGTACAGTGTACATAGAAAAATTAAACTTTGGTCTCATCTTTTGCCAGTCTTCTATTCTCTATTATTATAACATCAGGGTTTCCTCCAATTTCTTATTGAAAGAGAAGCAAGGAGATTAAAATGCTGATATCAAAGTTTCATCTACTGATACTCTAATTCTTTTTCTTATTTCTGCTTCTAAACTTATGATTCAACAACTCATTAATTGGTGCAAATAAAGAATGACCATTATATACATTGCAATTTGGAGGAACAACACATTTTATATGTTGCCAAATGCATGTTCAGTTCAAGCTTCAAGTTGATTAGTTGATTATTAGATTTGAACAATTTCAAGAGTTCGGATAAAAATTCGGATTCTTATATAATGTTGATTAGTTGCTCTCTTGATGGTGATATCTTAATGACTTCTTATATCAACCTTGAAAGTAATCTTAAGCATGGTATGGGTTCCGTTATTAACGAATATGACTTCTAAAAATGTTATATGCCTGTTGATACCACTAAAGCGATTGAAGTGTTGAAATTTTTAAAATATATGGAAGGCTGCTACCCGAATGCATTTATAGAATGCCGAATTTTTATTGAGAATTCCTATTACTATTATCGCAGGAGAAAGAAATCGAAGTTGAAGTTAATCAAGAGTTACCTTCGGTTGATGATGTCACTAGAAAGATTGAATGAATTAAAAAATTTATCTATTGAAATAACTGGGATGTTAGATAATACTAGTAGTTTTGATAATATAATTTTTCATTTCATGTCGAAAAGAACGGGAAGATCGGATTTTGTCATGAGATAAGGTACTTTCTTTGTATTTTCAGCCATTTTTTTTTCTTTTAGTTCGCATCGTTTGACAATTTTTGATTTATTTTATATCGAATTGCAACAATTTATTTTTTACTTTGGTTATACAAGCCTCGTTTAAGTAAGTTCGTCTAGGGCCTTTATAAAACTTGTTACGGCCCTGGATGTAACATATCTAAAAAACCGCGGCTTGGAATTTTACTAATTTTATATTGTTGGAAATATTTTAAAGAGAGCAACACAACGAGTACAAATAAAAATATCAAAAAAAAAAAAAAAAAAAACACGAAAAAACTGGATGTGATCATCATTTTATGGAAAATGTTTGAAAACAAACTACATATTCGTTATGCAGTCTCCAAAAAAGATGCATAACACAATATGCATACACCACAAAAGATGCATAACATGTTATGCAACCATAGTTTTGTTCATGCAACAATTATTTTGGTTATGTAGTCACAAAACACTGTATATGCGTGAATCCAAAAGAAAAGGAAGATGCATAAAGAATTGTGCGATTGAATAAAAAATTATGCATCTATAATAGGTTATGTAGCCATTGTTTTGGGTGATTTTAGTGCGTACAAATAAATTTGATGCATAATGCATTTTGCATCCATGTTTTAGGATGCATAGCAGGTTATGCATCCATTTTCACGACTGCATAATATTGTAGGTGCATGAAAAGTTATACAGTCTTTGTTTTTGTTGGTTTCAATAGTAACAAAAAAGTTGTTGTATAACATGTCATGCAACCGTTTTCTTGACTGCATAACAAGCTATGCAACAAATTATGTAGATGCATAACAGGTGATGCATCCATTTGACGATTGCATAACATGTTATGCGGATATTTTCTCGACTGCATGACAGGTTATGCAGTCATACCCCATTTTCTTCTTCAATCTTCATCTGCAACTTCAATACATACCACAATCATTCTCAGATTCAAATCCCGTTCCAGAATAACACACAACCCATTCCCTTGTTTTTCACTTTGAATCGATGGTACCAACTCCAACCAATTTCTTCGTTTCCTCTTTCAAATCTCTGAACATAATTTTGAGTTGTCATCTCATTTACATGCGGAGAGAATAATGATAAGAGACTTGATTTCTCAATTCATCGCGACAGACATATATACCATACATAACCGAGTCCTTGTCTTCATCCCCTAATTCTTCTCGATCTTCATAACTAGAACCCATCATAATTTTTCAAGTACATGGCAGAACCTCTTATGCTTATGGGGGCATGAAGACTTAGAGAGAAAGAAGAAAAGACTTTCGTTGTATAAAGCCTTCATAGTGAAGGGAGAAGCATACTTTGATGCAAGTATGCAAAAGTGAGTGATTTTGGGTGTAGATGATACACTGAACCACAATCATTGCCGGTCATATCCCATGAAAATTTTAGGCGATTAAATGGGCGTGTGACATTTGGCATGTATGAAAAGCAAAATCTAACCTAATCTTTTGTAAACCAAACCAAGATTGTGCAAAAACAACAAATGACATAGTTAGATACATAAACAGTTACAAAAAACGTATATGCCCCAGATTACAATTTCATACAAAATCTCTATTATAATATATGAACGAGGTTAATACCTCTTTGTCGAAGAAAAAAAATGTTTTAAAATGAAGAATTGCACTTATGAATAACAACAATAAGGAGAGAGAGTGAAGAGGAGATTGGAAATAAACGTACATGACCAGAACCTGTTGGAAAATTAGGGTGATAGAGGATGAAAAATCAAAGGAAGAAAAAAATGTTGTATCACTGGAGCTTCAAGGCCTTACGATTCTTTTTAGCAATTGTTTCGACCCTTCCCAATAAATTGGTGAGTACAATCGGTCAGCGAAATATTGCTGTCAGGATACAATGAAGCCCTAACAATGTTGTTGGATTCAAAGGTTGTACTCCCTTGACCCAACCAAGAACACATTGTAATTGTTTCTGAAGATGCTTAGAGAGAAAGAGTTTTTTGATAATTGATATGGGAGAAAGCCTTCGCTATTTATGGAGGAATTCATGCCTTTTGAAGGTGTCGTTTCATCTCCAACAGACGCTTTCAACGGGCATCCATTAATGATTTCTCTTGGGAAGAAAACCCTATGGGAAGAGACGTGTCGTTAGAAATTTCTGGAAAATGAAATAGGATTTCAAAATTCAAAACCAGAAAAATTTCTACGAGACGCTGTCTGCCCCCGCGGACCCCACTTCGTAGCGGCAAACAATATTGAAAATATCTAACATAACCAACGTCAATTACTATTTTAGATTTAACACTTATTGCAATTGATTTGATTACTCCAGCCAAAACTTTCACCCGTTCAAACCAAATTATTGGCAAACAACTTAGCACCAATGGCACGGAATTGGTAATGACCTAAAGCCTAGCATAACATTATAAACTGAAGGTCAATTTCTCGAATGAAAAACACGTCCAAGTTCGGCAATACCTTCAAGAACTTAACCATGTAAAACTTATAGTATAAAGAATGAAAAACACACTCAAATTTGATCATACAAGCCAATTGCATCAAATAGCAAAATGCAATACAAGAATTTGGACATACCCTTTCTAAATCCGCTGGCTCTCGAACCCAATCAATCCATTGTTGATCAACATATTCCCAAAGTTTTATCCTGCACAAAAACGAAAAAGACGAAAGAAAAAAAAAAAGGTAACATTTTAATGGAATCGAGAAGAGAAGGGACCGAGGGATTATAGTGAAGAAGTTGACGACAGGAGAGTTGAGCAAGGGTTTAAGGAAATCATTGAATGTTTTTTACTCATCTTTGGTGCCCACTAGATGTGCCGTGTTTAAGTGTGGACTGTGGTGGCAACATAGGTTAAAGAAATGATTGTGCTAGATGCATCGTGAATTTTTTATTGTGGATTCACCGAGTGAGAGAAACCTCTAGGCCCACCAGAAGAAAAATAGGGGTAGGATTTTTTATTTGTTGTGGGATCCACATCTTTTGTGTCCCGCGGTTGAATTCACGGGATTTCTAAAGGAAACAAAAACAGGTTGGTGTGGAATTTTGGGTGGTGGCCCTGCGGGCGGTTAACCCCACAATGCAGCTACATCAACAAACACCAGTTACCATGCAACAACTTTAAGTTGGTAGAAACGATAAAGTAGTACTTCCCCACGATCCCGAGTATGGTCCTATCCACACATGAAATAAATAATTATCTGGAACGAAGTAAATTTATTTATTTATTTTTTTTTGAGCCCACTTTAACTTTTCTTAGAAAGAAGAATAGGAACTAAATAAATAGGTTAATATACGTACTTAGATAAAGAGTATTTTATTCAAAGATTAAGTTACTACTGAATAAAAACAAACTTAAATTATAAAGGATAAAATCAATTCAGAAGCACCCTTTTTTCTATTATAGCAGGCGAAATTGCATTGGTTTAATTTGTGACTCCGCGATACATTTTGATTCTATCTAACACATATCGAGATAATACCGAACCAGTTCTTAGGTTTAGTTAAGGCCATCGAGGAACTCTGCAGTGGCAGAACCAAGTATTAGTATAAAAGGGGCTAGAAAAAAATTCTAAAACTTTTAATGGACTAAATGCTTAATATTTGTGGGCTAAGTATAAATCATACGATCAAATCAAGAGTTTTTCCATGATTTTTAGAATTTTAGGTGGTGCTAGAGCCATGGTTAGTCAACCCTTGGCTTCGCCCCCACAACTCCGGCAACAACACTATGCTCCACGGTGCAGTCTCAACCAATTCGCACTTGGCCAACTTCACTTCTTCTTGGCTAAAACTCTACTTATTCCGTATTAAATAGAGGTACTGCTCATAATAATCCAAGACTTCAAAATCAGTCGCAGACTCCACTTGATGCACAAATAATAAACCAAACAAAAGGATCAATATGCATCTGAAAAACTTAAGCTTTAGCGACAGTGGCAACAAAGGAGGAGTAAAGAAAACTGGTTAATGTGGAACCTGGCTTTTTTCAGCTACATCAACAAACACCCTTCCGCTGGCCTGAGGGTCGCCAACATCAAGCTATAACGTACTACACAGTCGAGCTATGAACAATATTTTGAAGAAAAACTACCAATTCTCAAAAAAAAAAAAAAAAAAAAAAAAAAGATAATTAAGATAATTTTATTGTCTTAAAAAGATAATTAAGCTCCATGACAACCAGTATGCACATTTTACAAAAGTACTACAGCATATCTTTCAAGAGAAAGTACAGCAGTGTAAACCACCACCGACAAACTCTCCATAGTTTGGATTTGCTTCCATCCATTTCCTCGTCTTTGGGTCGTCAACATCAATCTTAAAATAATCATGAACAACGTGTTTATCCCAAGGGAAATCATTGGGATTGAAATCAACTAAGAATTGGTCAAAATCCTTGCTTGAAGTTCCATAACGCCAAACATCACTCGAAAGCTCGCCGCCAGTTGTGAAAGCATCTCCTAAAATAAAAGAAACTTGTGCCACCTGCCATCCAAAAGTGCCATTTTTCAGTTGCAGATAGCAAAACACAAGACCACACTAGTGCTTAGGATGGTTGTAAGTTAAAGGACATGGCAATAATAACAATTATGACCTGACCAACCCAGGGAGGAAGCATACACTATTTTTACACAAACCCATAGGGATTAAAAATTTACAGCAATAAGACATTTCAGAGTTCCTCGTCAGATGAAATGTGAATCAAACAGGGATACCAAAGGAGATAATGTTGCAGATTATCAAATTTTCGATCCTTAACATTTCAGAGTTTCTCTTCAGATGACACAATCAATTAGCGAACACAAAACTCGTGGACAGAACAACCATAAACGAGGACTGTTCACCCAACTAATATGACAGATATGCTGAGTAGCTTAGACACCGTCGACCTTTAGAATCCCATGATACACAAATAACAACCTTCAGAACAAACTACCCAAGTTCAGCTTAATCAAATGACCAGCTAATGAAATAATGACGGATACGTGGGGATGTAAAAAAAAAAATCCGCTTTTACAGAATGAGGTACCATTTTATTCAAGCTTCTCAGTAGTTAATGTTACACGATTGTCGTGAAAATTTTTCAGTAGTCTCATTACTCATGGTACTAAAAACATATTAAAAAGTGTTTGATTGTTGGCGAAGTTAAGAGATAGAGTATATACCGTTTTGTGCATGGCTATAAATTCAACTAGGACGGTTATCCCAACTTCAAATAGTTCATAAATCGACCGACTAATCGAATCCAGTTGATCGCGTGTGGCAGTGTCAAATGGTCTGAGCTGCAGTACATTCAATTCAGATGAAGGCATGTAAATAACAACTGGTATAATTCTAATAGAATCATGATTAAGGTATAAACTGGTGAGAAAAGAAGGTGTACGTACCCCGAGATTGACTGTTTCACTGTGCTTTTTACATATAAGATCCAACCGAAGATTAATTAGAGATGATTCAAATAGAATTCTCCACAAAGCGATACTTCCAAGTGGAGAGCCTCCGCCGGTAAGCGCAGAACGCGTAACTGAATTTAGTTTCTCTACTGCTCCATTTATCATCTCTGATGTTTCTTTGGCAGCCTCAGAAAATGCATTGCCTCGCCCTACACGGTTGTAGTTCATATTGACTACATCTAAAAAACATTCAAGCAGCGTTTCCGCGACAGATTTTCTTTCACCGCCTTGCTCCTGAAGATTTTTTTATGTGCTCTCTAAAACTATCTAATATTTCATTATTATGCGCAACCAGTTGAGTTGGAGGAACATTAGAGGGGCAACATACATCGAGAAGATACTGATCCAACGATTCCTAAACAGAAACTCAACCATTAAAAAACAAAAGAACAAAAGGATTCTAATTTAATACATTCAATGGTCTCAATGAGAACAAACAGGAAATATATGCACAATCTTACGTACCTTTGATTTCTTGAATTTCGAAATAAATTCCAAGATGATGTCAAGAATCTTGTTGGACTCCTCGATAGATGAGGGACTAGTAAAAGGGGAATCCTTGAGTTGCTTCAACAACCAAACCGATTCACGTGACATGATACACAGACTATCGAGTAGGTGCTGAAACATCAAAAGAAGGTTAAGTAATTTGGAATTAGCCAAGATAACTTGTTAATTCCAAAGGATAACGACTTACCTTTTGTTTCCACAAACACGAGACCATGGGGTCCTTGCAAAGGATAACAGGACATTTGTGACTACCTCCATCACCATCAACAGTCAATTGTTCCAGATGCTCAGAGAAACTATATGCAACAACCCGCTGCTCCTGTTGTATCTTGATGAGTTGATCGAGGAAAGACTCCAACAACCCAGCCTATGAAGAGACACATACACAGACACGGCAAGTCATAAAAAATATGTCAAATCCTATCCTAAACCAAAATAAAGCCAGATGCCATTTCGAGCAGTAAATATTAATTACCTGCTCTCGCCTGAAATCATCGCCAGATTCTGAACGAATTCTCTGCGTAAGTTGCTTCAACAACAAGCTTCCATCATAGCATTTATCTGCAATAACCACATCATCTCGCGACGTCTGAAGAGATAACCATCTATCCGGCTGGTAACTAATACTATTGATGTTATTATCCTGTGCCCATTAAAATCACAAGACTTGAGATTGAAATGAAGGCAGAGATAGCGAGGTATAAACAAAGGTTGAACTTAGTTGCATACCTCGTTGGATGCATAATACGTTTCCAGGCCAGACGTTTCTAACAGGTCAAGAAAACTATCGAATGACCTCCTGTCACCGTACTTTGTGTTAACATCTGTCCAGTCGTCTGCATCACATGCTGCTTCTTGGAAAAACATCTTAAGTGAAGAGTCTATATCAAGTGATGGTAACTTGATTTCATCTCTTGGATATATAAGTTGTTTTGGGGAACCATCATGTTCAATTCTAAGACTTAAGTTTTCATAGTAGTCGTCTATCCATTTATCATCCATGGTAGCTGAAACACCAGTAATAACCTGCACAAAACTGATCAGTTTCAGAGTTTTTCTGATAAATAATAAATGAAACAAAGATACGATTTGTGAGTAATAAGGGCATGGCTTCTCCTGTTGCTTTAAAATAAATCCTTACTGACTGTTGCACTCACTGGACTAACTGTTCTAAAGATACTGGTTTCACAATTGTAAGGCTACACCTTTGAAGAAAGAGATTGATTAAACTTATCGAATTAATAATTTCTGCAAGAGACACTGATGAATTTCCAGATTAGCAAGCAGTCAGCAGTCATGAACCATAGGTTTAAGATTATATCCATCTAAAAGGAACCAACCTCCAATTCAGTAAGGACAAAAATCTCATGAAAACACAAAACCTAAATTCTTATTCCAACTTATCAAAACCCCCATAAAATCGGCATGGTTTTACCTCAAACAATGATTCATGGAAATAAAATACTCAAAATCTCATACGAAGACAATGACCTAACCAATACAAACCTCAACTCAATTCAAGATCACCTTGGATTTATTTGACCAGAAACAATTGGAGAAATTCCACTTCGAATCAAAACAATAATAGAGGGATTTGAGACTCACCGTTCTTAAACTTCGACTTCCTTCTTCGTAGAGAACAAAGAGTTACCCCCATACTGGTAGCTTCCAGAAGAAACCGAAAAGACCTTATGGGCCTAACCATCACGTTTAACAATTTTGGGCACTACTTCTCAACGGGTCCGGTTTTCTCCCCGGAACCAGCCGAATTAAGAGCCCAAGAGGATTTTTTTTTTTTTTTTACTTGTATACATTTTTCATAATGTTTTAAAATTATAAAAAAATTCTACATTACTTGTTATGGATTTTATTTTTCTAGAAGCATAGTTGGCCATCATACTAAACTAGATTATCGGGCCGCAGCAGAAGAGGCCACCGAAACTCCGAAACAATTTTATTCTAAATCAATTATAATTAATATATTTTTTATTTTGCGATGGAAATAAAATTTAGAAATGTACGTATGTACATCTCTTGCTAATTTTTTGTGAATAGTGAAGATCACACTTATAGCATGGGAAAAAGTTCATAAACTGTTTAGCCAGGGCCACCATTTTCACCATATAGTAACGGTTATATGTGTTGCAAACAGATCAACTATTTATTGATAATCAAGAACATTTTTTTAGTCCGACAAAATTGTTTCTAGATGAATGGATAGTTTGTGAGTATTGGGTTTGGAGTCGGATTGGAAAGCAAATAAAGAGACAAAGATGAACTAAGTTTTACGTGTGGTTCTAAGATGGCTTGCCTACGTCCACGGATGAATCCCCTTGGGGAGAAGTGTTTTATTCACTTTTGTATTCGTATTACATTGTATGTTTTCTCTCATGTTGGCTACCTCTCATGTTTTTCCCCTCTCCCTATTTATACAATGAAAAATATAATTCCAATGTCAACATAAATCCATTAATCGCCCATTTATGTTCCTATAATGAATTCTCAATGTAATCGCCATTTATGCTCCTATATTGAATTCTCGTATGAAAATCGATCCTTTATGTCTTCACCATAATTTCGTATGAAACCTGTCCACTTATGGTCCTATATTGAATTCTCGTATAAAATCGCCTCCTTTATGTCTTCACCATAATTTATGTATGAAACTCGCCGATTAATGGCCGGTGTGATTGGCGGAGACCGGCCGGGCCGGGATGTGTGGATGCCGGCCGCGTGATAGGTGGATGCTGGCCGGCAAAGCGCAGAATGGGTTGGTCGACCGATAGTCAGATCGATGACGGATGGACTCGGGCCGGGCAAAGATAATTGGCTTGCAAGGCGATATGAGTGGAGACCTAAAAATTAGCCAGGGTGTGACTGACTTTGACCATTGACCGGACAAGTTGACCGACTTTTGACCATCGATCGACTGAGCCATTGACTTCGGCCTTCGGCACGGCTATTGGGTAATGGCTTGGATGAGGACCCAAAGATGATTTAAGTATCGATTTGGCCCATTAAGGGCATTTTTACTTATGGTACAAACATCGCCCCTCTTAACCTCCAACTTGTCAAAGCAGAAAATTCCGCTTTTCCTAAGTCGTTGATAAAATACGCCCTCAAGTGCGGATTATTGATACCGTAAGTGATCAAGAACTCCTTGTTGTTTACGTAAATCATAATCAGACGCTCTCAAGTGAGGCTATTAATACAATGAGAATCGTCATGAAACAACAGCATGAACTATTGTTGTTATGCAAAAATCAATCAAGTCTCAACGCAATGAAAGCGTGATACTGGGAAGCCGAGTGATGAGTAGTAACATCATCGAGTGAGTCATTTGCAGCACAGAATCACCGGATCAGTGATAAACAACCAGCATCACATGCGAAGCTGGAAAGAAGGAATCATGAGCATAGCCGATCGACATCAACAGGCGTCACTGAATGCAAGAAGAATTCGATAAATTTCTCTACAAAGAATTGCGTCACCACGGATCTGCAGGAATCATGCGAGCAAGGTCGGATCGCATCACCAGCGTCTCACTGAATGCAATAAAGAATCTAACAAAGTTCTATCTGCAGAACAGCTGTTTCACCGGACTCGCAGGAATCACGATCATGGCTGGATCAGACATCACCGAATGCAAAGAAAGAATCTAACAAAGTCTCCACCGCAGAAAGTCGCTCACCGACTACAGAATCTGCATGCATAGCCGACTCAGATCACCATGCGCTTCACCGGAATGCAAGAAGATCGTAACAAGGTTCCTCTCAGCAGCTACTGCGTTCAGCTAGATCACAGGAACTGCGAGTATGGTCGACTACATCATCGCGATCACCGAATATAAAGAAGAACGCATTTAACAAAGTTATTCTACAAGCAATCGCATTCAGCCTGATCAGCAGAAATCGAGACCATAGCTAGATCAGATTGGGCCAGTGATTAGTCGGATCGCAAAAGCTTAACGATTAGTCGGATCACAAAGAAGAATAATTACTGGGCCGCTAACAAAATAATTAATGGATCAAGAAGAAATACGAGGGATCGACTTTAAAAAAGTTTGATAAACATAGGTGTAAAAGCTATAAATAAAACTAGACAAGACTAGCTTAAGGCCCAATTGAGTGCCACCAGCATCGCATCTGCGCCCAAATGAGTACACAGCACTGCAGGGTAATGTGATCGCATCGATTGGCGCCCCAACTGAAAGTGCAATAGATTCTTTTTGAATCAAGTTCAATAATTCAATCAATATAACTATGGCAGTTTAACATTACTAAAAAAAATATTATGCGTAAAAATATTATGGTATATGTCGCCCCTCTTAATCCTCCCAATTGGTTGAGGATTAAGTCGGTTACCAAGTTCCGATTTTCGGAAGTCAACTCCGCATTGCATTTAGGTGCTATGTATCTTGCCCTAATCGTAGCAGAGTGTTTACGCAGAAATTTCGCTCCAAAGGAGTCATTTCAAACCATGAGGTGTCGATATCTCGCCCCCAAGTGATAGTCGGTCACGTTGAAGTGATATGCAAACCCGCCCCTGGATAAGTGATTGCCATGCTGCTCAATGCTCGCAAGGGTGCACCTGCTTGCCGCATTTTGCTTGTGCATGGAATTTTGAATTTTGAAGATGTTCGCTATCCGAATTCCATGGGGGCCAATCCCACTATTCCAGATACTGTGAGAATTGAAATGTGTGCATCCCTCGTTGAGAAAAAAATGCTCGCCACATTAAAGTTGTCATATCGAACAAAAATATGCATGAATATATGAAAAGGTGCAAAAATATGTAAATTGTATACTTACCTTATTGAAAATGTTGCTGCGATTTCGTCAAGTGATTAGGATGCCCACTGCTATGTCGGTGTTTTCCAATGATGATGATTAGTATAGTTGCCTTAGCCGCCTTGTTTCGACTTAGTAATTGATTTGTCGGACCGGAATGCATCGCTTAAGTCCAAGTCGATCGAAGACAGCCACACAAGATCAATTTCAAAGAACTGTGATCTACCGCATGTATATCAGCCGTTGTCTTGGAAATGGATTACGAGTTCGATCAACTCGATCAGTAATGGTTATGTGGAAATGACTCAGCGATTCGATCAACTCGATCGCAATATTTTCGTTGGTGATTGAATGTGACGCTTTCTCGTGTCATTTTACATTTCTAAAAATTTTAACTTTCTCCGAAAATTGGAATGTTTCCTTCACGATCTTGGTAATTGACATACGATCTTATCTGCCGACAATCACTCGGTTTGGATGCACGAAGAAGAAGTTATCGAGGAAACAAAATCGTTGGTCGGGCATTTGCTCTAACATGTTGATGACGTGATTGTCCCCAAAAAATATTATTCCCAATTGCAAAATTTTACCTTCATGTCGTAGGATATTGAAATGCGATCGCAACGAGCCAAAATCATCCAATTCGGACGTGAGACGAAGAAGATATCAACAAAACAAATTTTTAGACCAAGCCCTTGTGGGGTGTAGATATCCGCAAGGCAAGAGAAACTGGGCGGAATAATCCGAGGGCTATGGGATTAAGTTGCTCCGCGTTGCATTGAATCAGGACTACGGAATTAAGTTGTATCGCTCCGCACCGAATCATCCCTCCAATTAATCGGCGATTGCCGCTCGCCGCCGCCGCTCGCTCGTCACCGCCACTCATGGCCGCCGGCTTTGCAGATTTTTTTTTTTTTTTTTTTGATTTCGATGTTTTAGAGAGCATCGAAAATTGATGTACCATGGAGCATCAACGGTCTTGTGTGTAGCGTATCGAAGGTTGATGTACCACCATTGCATCGAACCATTGCTTATAATATAATTTTGATGTATTGCGGATCATCGAAGTTTGATGTATCAGGGAGCATCAACGGTTTACATACGCCGAACATCGAAATTTGATATAACATGAAGCATCGAACCTTTTTCTTGTTGATGGAAGTGGGTGATGGACACCTTTGACGTGGGTGAGTGAAAAGTAAAGTGGGTGATCGAAACCCCTGAAGAGGGTATACAGATCTGAGGCATGCTGCCGCCGTGCCGCCGCCGCCGTCGCCGCTCGGTCGTTGCCGCCGGCTTGTTTGGCCGCCGGGTTATTTTGCCGCCGGCTTATTTTTTTTTTTTTTTTTTTGGCCGCCCCTCCGCTTTTTTTTTTTTTTTTTTTTTTTTTTAAAGAGTGCCACCGGGAGCTATTATTAAAGAAAATCAAACATCGTCGTTTTGTACAAGAATGGATGGGAGCCGAGCAACAAACTGTGCTCCGACTCCTTTTTGGATAGCTAGACCTACCCTATGAAATAAAGAACCACCTATTTTTTTTTGCTTTTGAAACGTTTCGCCACGCTTTTCATGAACTGTTGCTTTTTGTTTTGAAACTTCTGCAACGGCTGTTGGTGGTGTTATCTTTTCTCTTTGACTTTTTGCCACAGTTTTGTTGGATCATTCGCTTTCTCATGGAATTTTTATGTGATTTTGCCGCACTTTCGTGGCCCTTTTCTCGAATTTTCTCGAGATGATTTTCTCGGAGGTTTTCCCTTGGGTATTCAAGCACCTTGAGATGTGGACAACTTTACAACTTTGCGATCATGACAGTATCGATTTTGTCATACAACAAACTCGAACAGGTGGATAATGCGTTATTTGAGAAGCATTTTTTTTTTTTTTTGACTTTGACTTGAACATGTCTGCGGATCGAACATCCCGGGCAACAACCTTGGTGATTTTTGCAATGAGTCACCGTGGCTTCCGATCGCTGATGTCTTTGGGCTATAGTAATTGTGATTAATCAATCGGAAGAGCTGCGATCACCGGATTACAGTTGATAGAAATCGAAATCGGATCCGCCCATGTTGTGGATCGAACATCCTATAACAGCTTTGATGGTATTTCACTACATCTTTTGCCGCGAAAACGCAGCCGCCCAAAGAACACTATCATCGATTTGTAATGATGCGATTTTCATGCAGATCCGTAGCTAATAGCTTTAAAGAATCAAACGGCGATCTTGGCTGCAGGAATGATCAACTCGATCAGAGTAGTAAGCGACATATACGGCCGCAGCTCGCGATCACCGATCACGACCGCGATATGATCAAACTAGTCTGCAGCTAGCCATGCGATCAATCGGATTTAAAGCAGTTGATTTTCCAAAATGCTCGATCGCTTTTGGACACGATTTTGAAGCATTTTCACAACTTTTCTCAATGGGAAAGCACGATTTCTTTTCTCGCATATCCCCTTAGTTTGCGTCAATGTTTGTACCTAAAATTACTTTTGGACACGAAACACGTATGAATGGATAGTTTTGGTGAGTATTGGGGTTTGGAGTCTGATTGGAAAGCAAATAAAGAGACAAAGATGAACGCAGTTTTACGTGGTTCTAAGATGGTCTTGCCTACGCCCACTGGATGAATCCCCTTGGGAGAAGTGTTTTATTCACTTTTGTATTCGTATACATTGTATGTTTTCTCTCATGTTGGCTACCTCTCATGTTTTTCCCTCTCCTATTTATACAATGAAAATATAATTCCAATGTCAATATAAATTCGCATTAATGCCCATTTATGTTCCTATAATGAATTCTCAATGTAATCGCCCATTTATGCTCCTATATTGAATTCTCGATGAAAATCATTTCCTTTATGTCTTCACCATAATTTCGTATGAAACCTGCCCACTTATGGTCCTATATTGAATTCTCTCGTATAAAAAACTGCTCCTTTATGTCTTCACCATAATTTATGTATGAAATCGCCTCGATTAATGGTCAAGGGATTGGTGGAGATGGGCCGGCCGACAGTGGATGCTAGCCGGCAGGATAGGTGGATGCGGGCCGGCAACAGAATGGGTTACCGATCGATAGTGGGTCGATGATCGATGGACCGGCCGGCAAAGATAATTGGCTTGTCAGGCGATATGAGTGGAGACCGAAAATTAGCTAGGGGTGTGACCGATTTTGACCATTGACCGGATGTTGACCGACTTTGACCATTGATCGATTCTCGACCATTGACCGGGCCTGCAGTGCATCGGATTGACCGCCTTGGTTGGTGGGTAAGGGTTTTGGATGAGGACCCAAAAGATGATTCAAGTATCGATTTGGCCCATTAAGTGGCATTTTTACTTATGGTACAAACAGTAACACTTATAAATGTTGCAAAATAGATCCATGGACTCCTTCTTCTTTGCCCGCGATTTAACCTGATTTTGACCCGTTTTTCTGGGTTAATTTCAGACTCAAATATCTTCAATTATTGATCGAAATTTTCAAAAAAGATTTCAACCCTTATACAATATAACCACCATTAACCATTTTATGGAATAAATTTTAAGAGAAATGATCAAAATAGAAAAAATTAAAGATTCAGAAAACTTTTTTTTTTTTAATTGAAATTGCAATCTGGAAATTCTCTACGTATGGATGATATTTTTCGAAATTTATTTCAATTTATGAAACATATAATGATTAATATATCTCTACTGAAAAAAATCCGAAGGTAAACCATTGAGAATCGATTAATTTCGAAAAAAAAATTTGAAAAAAAACACCCAATTTTGAGGACCATGAAAGTGTGACGGACAAAATCCAATATAGTCACCCTATAGAAGGCCTCCTAAAGTCGGCCAAATATAAGATATCTAAAAGATGGTGTCTTTGAAATTATAAATTTGATCTCCTTGGAAATGAAAAAACGAGTATCTAACAACTTAACCCAATGTTTCGATTAGCAATCTGGATCGAATTACCCCAATATACTTTTTTGAGAATCAACTAGACAGTCAGACTCAATTTAAAGCAAAGTATATTGAAGAGTACTATATCTCGATCTTTCGATTTAATACTTACTCAAGCAAATGGAAATCTTAGAGTCTGAATTAAATACTAGAGAGATAACTTGAATGGTAACAATGACCAATACTCAAGTGTCAATCAATGTAAATCAACAAGCAAAGGTTGGATATTATAATTGATTGATCTTACACACAACCTATGATATTTCAATAATATAACAAAATATGATGCGGAATAAAAATAACACAGACACCAGAATTTTATTAATTAAGAAACCGCAAATGCAGAAAAACCCCGAGACCTAGTCCAGATTGAACACCACACTGTATTAATCCTCTACAGAAACTAGCCTACTACAAACTAACTTCGGTCTGGACTGTAGTTGAACGCCAATTAATCTCACATTGAATCCAGGTATAGATGCGCTCCTTACGTCTTTGATCCCAGCAGGATACTACACACTTGATTTTCTTAGATGATGCCAACCACAACCAAGATTTGCGACGACCCAAAGTCGAATACTTCAATAAAAAAAGGGAAAATTAATAAACTAACAAACTTCCTGACCCCTATTTAATAAACCGGCCAGTTTTTTTAGGTCTTATATAAAATGGCCTTCAGTATCTTTCACACTGGGCTACCAAATTGGTCAAAAACAAAGACTTAGTCTGAATTTTACGCGAGTTACTAAAATATCCTTATATATGTCCTGAACAGAAAACATTACCTCTTCTAGAGGTGTAAACGCTCGGTTTCAAGACAAATTTTTAAATTTACGAAGTCACGTGCTTAGCGTCTTTCGTCTGGCCGAGTCGGGCTGTGCTCACGAGATTCGACGCGGCCGTGATCGGCTAAATGGCGTACCCGTCTGGATGTGCCAGAAAAATAAACGTATTTTGTCAGGTCGTTGGTCTTTGTGCTAGCACACTTATTTGATGTTCTCCAAAATAATTTTTTTTTGAGATATTTTAGTTAGTACATGTATTATTATAGAAATAAATTAGCATACCGAAGATAAAATGTCAGAAATTGGCTGAAACAATGATTTTATTGTGAAATATATGCATCAAATGTGATGTATTGTGTAGTATTTTACTCATGACGTGGCGTGCTTTCTTCGCGTCTTTGTGGTCAAGGTGGCCGTGTGCTAACACGTGCCGCGTGCTATGCTGGGCCATGTGCCTATTTTGTCTGGCACAACACAGCACATTAAACAAACGTATTGTGCCCGTGTTGTGCCGTGCTGTGCTCGAATTTTAACGTGATGTGCTGTGCCATAAACATGCTGGCCCGTCCCAATTCACACCTCTACCCTCTTCCATCTATTCCCGATCTTTCTGTTTCCTTCGTCCCTTTTCCCTGTCTCAATTTTATTTTTCTCATTCTAAATTTTTTCCATCTTCAAACGAAACATGTCTTTGTTTTTGGTTGTCATTAGGATTTATAGAGTTGAAATTTAAGGTATTAATTACTGTTAAAACTAGAACCAAAAACAGTAAACCTTAAACTTTTATTCTATCAATCCCTAATTGAAAATATGGTCGGAAGTGGCGGAGATTTGAGATTTAGAGGGTTTTGGGTTTGTGCATGTCGACTGATGCAATTGGATTCACCCATCAAATCAAGGATGTAAGATTTATTCTCTTATTTATTTTGCAATTCATTGGACTATAATTGATGGATTTAATTCCTATTAATTTGATGAGTGATATACTGTTGCTTTAGTGAAATTGCCTCACATGACATTACAAAGCCTCTCTTTACATTTCGAGTTACTTCCTCGTTTGTCCAAACAAAATCATTTTCTTTTAAATTTGCAGGATGTTAACGTAATCCCAGAAAGAAATGATCAAGTTTTCATGATCCATTTTCAGCATTACCATAATACTAAAATCAGAAAAGATCACACTAGCATGTAAGGTTTAATTCATGCACTCTGCTAACGAAATGACGCTGGAAGATCGGCCAAGCTTGACAGCTTCATCCTGTATCTGTGGCAATCTCACGCGTAAAGCCAGAAAACGAAAAAGAGATGCATGAATACATCTTTACTAAGCGCAATGAGCTATCGTCCTTTCGGTAAATATTAATTTAATCCTTGAATACAATTTATACAACGTTCCGGCAATCATTTATACGGTGTCTACTGTTGTTAAAAATTTCTACTATTTTTAGCATGAAATTGCCTACTCATATATCTCGGCGTAAACCACCAGCGTCCCATTCTAGGTAATCTGGATTATCTTGCATCCATTTCCATGTCCTAGGATCGTCAACGTCAATCTTAAAATAATCACGAATAGTGTGTTTATCCCAAGGGAAATCATCGAGATTGAAATCCATTAATTGGTCAACATGCTTGCCACCAGTTGTAAAAGCATCTCCTAGCATATAAGATACTTCTGCCACCTGCCATTCAAAAGCGCACATTTTCAGTCCTACAACCTCGCAGATTGCTAAACAGGTATCAAAACACAAAACCACAGGAATGATTGCAAGTTAAGGGACATGGCAATAATAACACAAGCTTTCACGGTACGCAATAGTCGTCAAATTTTTCCAGTAGCCTGATGTCTCATGGTACTAATAAAACATATATTAAAAAGTGTTTGGTTCTAGTGGACAAATTTAAAAGATAGAGCATATACCGTTTTGTGCATGGCTATAAATTCAAGTAGGACGCTTTCCCCAACTCTCAATAGTTTATTAATCGACAGCCTAATTTGATCCAGTTGATCGTTTGTGGCAGTGTCTAACGGTTTATCCTGTAATACAATCAATTCAGATGAGAACGCATGTACGAAACAACAGGTATAATTTTAACTGGTGAGAAAAGAATGCATTACGTACCCCGAGTTTGATAGTTTCACGGTGGTTTTTACATATAAGATCCATCCGTAGATTAATTAGAGATGATTCAAATACAATTCTCCATAAGGCGATACACCCCAGTGGAGAGCCTCCGCCGGTAAGATCAGAACAGCTAACTGAAATTAGTTTCTCTACTGTTTCATTTATCAGCTCTGACGTTTCCTTGGCAGCCTCAGAAAACGCAACTTGAAGCTGAGAACAGGTGTCACTGGCCGGATTATTGCCTCGCTCTGCACAGTGGTAGTGCATATTGACTACATCTACAAAACATCCAAGCAGCATTTCCGCGACAGATTTTCTTTCTACGCCTTGCTCCTGGAGATTTCTTATGCGCCCTCCAAAATCATCTAATATTTCATTATTTTTCATAACCAATTGAATCTGATGCTCATTAAAGCGGCAACATCCATCGAGAAGATACTGATCCAACGATTCCTAGAACAGAAACTCAATAATAATTAATTAAAAAAAAGATACTAATTTATGACATTCAATCTTACTATAATAAAGAAAAGACCCCTTTTTGGTGAAGCCTTCTTTTTGTGAAGCTTTTTACATGACAATAATACCCCATTAACTAAGCTTTTAGTTAATATTTCAGATATATTTACAAGAATGCCATTGTTTTAAAAATAGATCAAAAAAATTAAAACTTAGATATCTTTAAAAAATACACATCGGATTTTTGTAAAATTGATATATTTGGAAAGCTCGTTAAATTATCTATGTAATGAGTATAAACAAGGATATTAAATTTTTATTTTAAGATTTTTTTTCCCATTATTATCAAATTTGGTGTTGTTAAAAGAATCCAATTCAAGCATGTGCAGACGCACATGTGGCCTTACTAGTGGTCATAATGAGAACAAACAGGAAATATATGTACAATCTTAGATACCTTTGATTCTTTGAACTTTGAAATAAAAACCAAGATGATGTCAAGAATCTTGTTGGACTCCTCGATAGATGAGCGACTAGTAAAACGGGAATCCTTGAGTTGCTTCAACAACCAAGCCGATTCACGTGACATGGTACACAGACTATCGAACAGGTGCTGAAATATCAAAACAAGGTTAAGTAATTCGGAATTAGCAAAGATACTTATTGATTCAGCAGGTTAAAGAATTACCTTTTGCTGCCAAATATAGGAGTCCATGGCGTGCTCGGAACGGATAAGAGGACACTTGTGCCTATCTCCATCATCATCAACAGCATCGGAAGAAAATGCAACTGCACCAGATTTTCTCAATTGTTCCAGATGCTCAGAGAAACTATACGCAACAACCCGCTGTTCCTGTTGTATCTTGATGAGGTGATCGAGGAAAGACTCCAGCAACTTAGCCTACGAAGAGACGCAGACATGCCACATCATATAAAATATGTCAAATCTTATCCTATTTACCAAAATAAAGCCAAGATGCCATTTAGAGCAGTAAATATTAATTACCTGCTCACGCTTGAAATCATCGCCAGATTCTGAACGAATTCTTTGCATAAGTTGCATCAACAACAAGCTTGCGCCATAGCATTCATTTGCAGCCACAATATCTGGCCACGCCTGAAGAGACGACCATCTATTCGGCTGGTAACTAATATTGATGTCATTATCCTGTACCCATTAAAAACATGACAAAATCACGAGACTTGAGATTGAATAAAGGCAGAGACACGAGGAATAAACAAAAGTTGAACTGTAGCATACCTCATTGAGTGCATACTTGTCCAGGCCAGTTTTTTCTAACAGCCGAAGAAACCTTTGGAATGACCTCCTGTCATCGTACTTCCTGTGGACATCCTTCCAGTCATCCGCTACAAATGTTGCTTCTTGGAAAAACATCTTAAGTGAAGACTGTAAATCTATCGATGGTTCCTTGATTTCAGATCTTGGATATATAAGTTTTTTTGGGGAACCATCATGTGTTGCTTTAAGACTTAACCTATCAAAGTATCTGTCTATCCATGTATCCTCCATGGCTGCTCAAAACATCGAAATTTGTTGCACAAAACTGAGTTTCAGAGTTTTCCTACCTTGCCATCTTATATAAGCTTCTATATTTCCTAAAAGCATTACACGTAGAAAAAGAAATCAAACTAGGAAACGAATAAGAACTCGGAAAAAAGAAACCCTAAATTAACAATAACATAAACGGGGACGACTTATCTAGCTAGTAGCTCAGACCATAACAATCAGCCAATAAGCACTTGGACCATAACATAAACCCTAAAGATCTCATCCAGTCCAATAAGCACTTGGACGGCCATAACATAAACCCTAAAGATCTCATCCAGTCCAATAAGCACTTGGACAAAAACTCGTAATAAACCTATATTCCATGAATAAACATCGTGATTTTTCACTTAGGGCATAACAATGGCCCCTCAATTCTTGCTAGCTTTAGGATTTTCTTTTCATAGTTTTAGTTCGATTGCTAAGTTACATGGTTTCTTTTCCTAGTCTTCCTAGTACTTTTATTATTTAGGCATATATAAAGAAGGCCCAACATAATCAACATTCTTCTGTGCTTAATTACAAATACGTTGCCAGTTGCCTTGATTAGTTATAATTTTTTTCTTCTTCTGTTATATGCTTCAGTTTTACTGTCTGTTGCTATGGAATTGATAGAGAAAGATCAAGATACTTCTGTCGCGCTTCTAAACTTAAGTCTTGAAGAAACAACTAGTAGTTCATGTTATCTAAACTTGGAAAAATCATCTAACGATTTAAAGGGATCACTTGAGATGCTTCTCAAGGAGGCAACAGGTTGTGCAGATTTCTGGAACGATGTACATACAAAGATTAATGGCAGGAGGTCGTTCTACTTTCCTAAGCTTGTTACAAGATTCTGAGCTGGATTGGCATTATATTGCGTCTGAGGATAATGAGCTCAATTTTATTAACCAACCAAATAAACGAAATCTTCATGCACTGCCGTCGTATCCAAATTTAACATCTGATTCAAACTGGGTTATAGCAAATAATTACTACGACAGAAGCTTGACGTTGATGAAACTTTTGCGAAAAATTCATTCAGAATCTAGCAGTGATTTCAGCCGAGAGCAGGTAAATATCTACTACTCGAAATTGAATGCATCTTCTTTTTTATTTTTGACAGGGGATTTGATATGGTGTGGTCTTTTTGTATTTATTTTTTTGTAGGCTGGACTATTAGCATCTTTCCTTGATCACCTCATCACGATACAACAGGAGCAAAGGGTTGTCGCATATGGATTTTCCGAGCATCTGGAACAATTGAGAAGGTCTGTTGCAGCTTCCTTGCTTAGTTTGGAAGCTGCAGAGAGAAAGAATCTGTCCAGAGATATATCTTCTTCCCTTGGTGCTGCGTATACCAAGGAAGTGGAGGAAACATTGAGCTGATAGAAGAAGCAGTCGAAAACTAACTTCAGTAATGTTTTCTAAACTTTCTGACAGAGGCTCGCCACTTGAGAATATCACTCGTTGGAGGATTTTAGTTGAATCATCCTAGTTAATCTTCAGTTGGATCTTATATTTAAAAAGCACGATGAAGCAATCAAGCTCTGCAAGCACACATTCGCTGAATCGTCTTCATGGGAGGATTAGTTCGTTATTGTCAGCTGCGGATACGCTTCTACTTGACTACGTAGCCATGCATAGAACAGTACGTGATTATTATCTTATAACTTTTCTCTATCGATTACATCTAAAGTTTTTGCTCTTCACAAGGTTTTGATTTACTCAAATTCTTTCCAAATGGCAGGTGGCAGAAATTTCTTATATGCTAGGAGATGCTTTCACAACTGGCGGTGCTGGTATGAATGATATAAATGATGAAACCAGAAGCATAGAGATAGATATCGATTTGGATTTCCCTTGGGATAAACACAATGTTCCCGATGCGGTTAAGTATGACTTTAGCAATCCTGACATATGGTTTTTGGATGCTGATCCAAGCTTCGTGTATGGTCCTGATAGTGAGGATGAGTTTGACTAGCTAGATCCCAAACTCTTACTGGGTTTTACCAGAGAAGATAGTGTAGTAAGCAGATGTATGTACTCTGAAATGTATAATTGGTGAAAATTATAATTTTATTTCGAGTTTTTGTATTTCAGAAATGGCTGCTAGGTTTTCCATTTGCAAATTCAGTTTTTTCTTTGTTCTGCATCACATATATTTGCATTTTCTTTATGATCATCTTGGATAAATTACAAACCAAAAGCTGAAATGTGCGGCCTAAATTGCAAGTGCAAAAGGGAAAACTATTCTGTTCGATTCACATGCATTATAAACTATATCTATAAATATGGCCTTCTATCGATTCTTCTCCAAAATCTAAGGAAGCAGCCTCAGCAGTGGCATTAACTTTCATCATGGCCAACAGTTTTAAATGCCGGTCTCCGAGCAGACCTTAGAATGCACTGCCTACTAATTTGATGTGTCACCTTTTAGCCTTTTGAAGGTTGTACCCAATGTCAAAAGATATTAGGATGCTTCTGTCTGGAGTTCCAAATGCATGTTCACGGTCAACCCTAAACATATTCTCCGTAGTTTGGATTATCTTCCATCCATTTCCTCGTCTTAGGGTCGTCAACGTCAATTTTGAAATATTGATGAACAACATGTTAATTTATCCCAAGGGAAATCGTCGAGATCAAAATCTTTTACTTGGTCAACCTGATTGCTTGAAGTCCCAAAACGTGTAACATCACTTGGACCCTTCATACCAGCGCCACCAGTTGTAAAAGCATCTCCTAGCATATAAGTAACTTGTGCTACCTGCCAATCAAAAGTTCGCATTTTCAGTCTTAAAACCTCGCAGACAACAAAACAGGATCAAACACAAAACCACAATAGTACTATTGCAAGTTGAAAGAGATGGCAATAGTAAGAAAATATGACCTAACCAAGCTAGTTACAAATCCATAAGGATTGAAAACTTACAGCAACAAAGACAGTTCAGAGTTTCTCATTAATTAAAGGGAAAATTGGAAAAATGCCCCAAAACAGGGTGCAATGTTGGAAAACTGCCCCAACGTTAAATATAGTTGGAAAAATGCCCCAATGTTAGAAAACGCAGTTAAGTCCACATGTGTGACTGTAAATAACAACCTTTGAACAAACTACTAAGTTCAACTGAATCCAATGACTATCTAATAATGACTGTAAATATATACCGTTTTGTTCATGGCTACAAATTCACATAGGACGCTTTCCCCAACTGTCAAGAGTTTATCAATCGACTGCCTAATTTCATCCAATTGATCGTTTGCGGCAGTGTCTAACTGTTTAACCTGTAGTACATTCAATTTAACCTGTAAGAAACAATAATGTTAATGGAATTATGATTAAGGTCTAAATTGGTAAGAAACGTACCCCGAGTTTGACTGTTTCACTGTGGTTTTTACATATAAGATCCATCCGTAGATTAACTAGAGATGATTCAAATAGAATTCTCCACAAAGCGATACATCCAAGTGGAGAGCCTCCGCTTTCCAGTAAGAGCAGAACACTTAACTGAAATTAATTTCTTTACTGCTTCATTTATCAGCTCTAATGTTTCCTTCGCAGCCTCAGAAAACTGGGTGTCCCTGTACAGATTTCCTCGGTTGTAGGACATATTGATTACATCTACAAAACATGCAAGCAGCATTTCCGCGACAGAATTTCCATCAACGCCTTGCTCCTGGAGGTTTTTTATGCACCTTCCGAAATCATCTAAGATTTCATCATTTTGCTTAACGAATTGCGTCAAATGATCATTAAAGCGGCAACATTCATCGAGAAGATACTGATCCAACGATTCCTACTCGATAATTAAAAAACATAATTATCAATATGTCCAAATAATGAAACTTCCGGAAAGGGAGAGGTGGTGTTGCCGACATCTTCAACAAAATCTGATAACTTCAGTTACGAGGTTGGATTTAGAGTTTGGCAAATATGGATGATAAAACTAAAAATAAAAACCTGGTATGAAAAACTAATAATGTTGCAGCGGAAGAAAGATCCGGCGGGCGGTAGCATGGAAGGCTACTGCCGCCGGTTAGAAAAGAAAAACAAGGTGGGCATCACGTGATTAGTTTTCTGAGAGGTTGGAAAACCAAACTTCCATTCAATAATATAATCAATATAAAACTAATCCCTTGGTATGCAAGAATTCATACTAAATATATCAAATACTAAATATAACCCTAAATACTAAAACTTTCCATATAATTTATTATTACCAATCCTGTACTCTAACACTAAGCTCGTTTTCTTTCTCCAAGTTAGAGTATAGGATTCTCTAACGTTCACATAAGTGCTATTTGGAACGTGGAGAAAGAATGAGTGGCGGCGGTAGCTTCCAATGCTAGACTATTAGGTGCTATAGCCCCATGAGCTCGATACCATGTGAGAATACGGCATCCAACTCAAAACCAATTGGCAATGAGTGAAGAGGCCCTAAGGGATTATAAACCCAGATCTTAGAAACCCATACAATGTGGGACTAATAGTCTCAACACGCCCCCTCACGTGTAGCCTCGTTGGGTCTAACACGTGGACAATTAATTGGGTGACGTTGAGTAAAGGCGCGGTCAAATGACTCGTCGAGAAATAGCCCGCTTTCCGATACCAAGTCGTAACTCAAGATATAAAGATAAAAGAGAATTCTATTATTGAATGGGATATTTTACATTGAGAACCCATAGGGTATATATAGCGATACCAGAATTTGGTATGCAAGAATAATACTTGTAAATCAATTCATACTAAATATATCAAATATTAAATATAACCTTAAATACTAAAACTTTCCATATAATTTATTATTACCAATCCTATACTCTAACAATACTTCTGTCGCGCTTCTAAACTTAAGTCTTGAAGAAACAACTAGTAGTTCATGCTATCTAAACTTGGAAGAATCATCTAACGATTTAAAGGGATCACTTGAGATGCTTCTCAAAGAGGCAACAGGTTGTGCAGATTTCTGGAACGATGTACATACAAAGATTAATGGCAGGAGGTCGTTCCCTACTTTCCTAAGCTTGTTACAAGATTCTGAGCTGGATTGGCATTATATTGTGTCTGAGGATAATGAGCTCAATTTTATTAACCAACCAAATAAACGAGATCTTCATGCACTGCCGTCGTATCCAAATTTAACATCTGATTCAAACTGGGTTATAGCAAATAATTACTACGACAGAAGCTTGACGTTGATGAAACTTTTGCGAAGAATTCATTCAGAATCTAGCAGTGATTTCAGCCGAGAGCAGGTAATTAATATCTAGAAATCAAAATTGATGACATCTTTCCTTTTTTTATTTTGTTGGCAGGGGATTTGACATGGTGTGGTCTTTGTGTTTTTCTATTTGTAGGCGGGACAGTTAGCATCTTTCCTCGGTCACCTCATCACGATACAACAGGAGCAACGGGTTGTTGCATATGGTTTTTCTGAGCATCTGGAACATTTGAGAAAGTCTGTTGCAGCTTCCTTATTTAGTTTAGAAGCTGCAGAGCGAAGGAATCTGTCTGGAGACATCTCGTCTTCCTTTGGTGCTGCGCATACCAAAGCAGTGGAGGAAACATTGGAGCTGATTGAAGAAGCAGTCCAAAAACTAACTTCAGTAATGTTTTCTAAACTTTCTGACAGAGGCTCGCCACTTGAGAATATCACTCGTTGGAGGGTTTTAGTTGAATCATCCCTAGTTAATCTTCAGTTGGATCTTATATTTAAAAAGCACGATGAAGCAATCAAGCTCTGGGTAAGCACACATTCGCTGAATCGTCTTCATGGGAGGATTAGTTCGTTATTGTCAGCTGCGGATACGCTTCTACTTGACTACGTAGCGATGCATAGAACAGTACGTGATTATTATCTTATAACTTTTCTCTATCGATTAGATCTAAAGTTTTTGCTCTTCACAAGGTTTTGATTTACTCAAATTCTTTCCAACTGGCAGGTGGCAGAAATTTCTTATATGCTAGGAGATGCTTTCACAACTGGTGGTGCTGGTATGAATGATATAAATGATGAAACCAGAAGCATAGAGATAGATATCGATTTGGATTTCCCATGGGATAAACACAATGTTCCCGATGCGGTTAAGTATGACTTTAGCAATCCTGAAATATGGTTGTTGGATGCTGATCCAAGATTCGTCTATGGTCCTGATAGGAATCAGATGTATGTACTCTGAAATGTGTAATAGGTGAAATTTTATAAATTTATTTCGAGTTTTTATATTTCAGAAATGGCTGCAAGGTTTTCCATTTGCAAATTCAGTTTATTCTTTGTTCTGCATCACATATATTTGCATTTTCTTTATGATCATATTGGATAAATCCATGTAGCTGGCATTAACTTTCATCATGGCCAACAGTTTTAAATGCCGGTCTCCGAGCAGACCTTAGAATGCACTGCCTACTAATTTGATGTGTCACCTTTTAGCCTTTTGAAGGTTGTACCCAATGTCAAAAGATATTAATTAGGATGCTTCTGTCTGGAGTTCCAAATGCATGTTCACGGTCAACCCTAAACATATTCTCCGTAGTTTGGATTATCTTCCATCCATTTCCTCGTCTTAGGATCGTCAACGTCAATTTTGAAATATTGATGAACAACATGTTTATCCCAAGGGAAATCGTCGAGATCAAAATCCTTTACTTGGTCAACCTGATTGCTTGAAGTCCCAAAACGTGTAACATCACTTGGACCCTTCATACCAGCGCCACCAGTTGTAAAAGCATCTCCTAGCATATAAGTAACTTGTGCTACCTGCCAATCAAAAGGTCGCATTTTCAGTCTTAAAACCTCGCAGACAACAAAACAGGTATCAAACACAAAACCACAATAGTACTATTGCAAGTTGAAAGAGATGGCAATAGTAAGAAAATATGACCTAACCAAGCTAGTTACAAATCCATAAGGATTGAAAACTTACAGCAACAAAGACATTTCAGAGTTTCTCATTAAATAAATGGAAATTTGGAAAAATGCCCCAAAACAAGGTGCAATGTTGGAAAACTGCCCCAACGTTAAATATAGTTGGAAAAATGCCCCAATGTTAGAAAACGCAGTTAAGTCCACATGTGTGACTGTAAATAACAACCTTTGAACAAACTACTAAGTTCAACTGAATCCAATGACTATCTAATAATGACTGTAAATATATACCGTTTTGTTCATGGCTACAAATTCACATAGGACGCTTTCCCCAACTGTCAAGAGTTTATCAATCGACTGCCTAATTTCATCCAATTGATCGTTTGCGGCAGTGTCTAACTGTTTAACCTGTAGTACATTCAATTTAACCTGTAAGAAACAATAATGTTAATGGAATTATGATTAAGGTCTAAATTGGTAAGAAACGTACCCCGAGTTTGACTGTTTCACTGTGGTTTTTACATATAAGATCCATCCGTAGATTAACTAGAGATGATTCAAATAGAATTCTCCACAAAGCGATACATCCAAGTGGAGAGCTCCGCCGGTAAGAGCAGAACACTTAACTGAAATTAATTTCTTTACTGCTTCATTTATCAGCTCTAATGTTTCCTTCTGCAGCCTCAGAAAACTGGGTGTCCCTGTACAGATTTCCTCGGTTGTAGGACATATTGATTACATCTACAAAAACATGCAAGCAGCATTTCCGCGACAGAATTTCCATCAACGCCTTGCTCCTGGAGGTTTTTTATGCACCTTCCGAAATCATCTAAGATTTCATCATTTTGCTTAACGAATTGCGTCAAATGATCATTATAGCGGCAACATTCATCGAGAAGATACTGATCCAACGATTCCTATAACAGAAACTCAATATTAAAAAAAGGATCCTGATTTATAACGTTCAAAGATTTCAAAACTCAACGAGAACAATCGTACGTACCTTGATTTCTTGAACTTTGAAATAAAAACCAAGATGATGTCAAGAATCTTGTTGACTCTTGATAGATGAGGGACTAGAAAAAGGGGAACTTTGAGTTGCTTCAGCAACCAAGCCGATTCACGTGACATGGCACACAGACTATCGAATATGTGCTGAAATATCAAAAACAAGGTTAAGTAATCCGGAATTAGCAAATATACTTATTTATTCCGAAGGATAAAGCTTACCTTTGTTTCCACATATAGGAGTCCATGGTGTGCTCGGAACGGATAAGAGGACAGTTGTGCCTATCTCCATCACCATCCACAGCATTGGAGGAAAATGCAACTGCATCAGATTTTCTCAATTGTTCCAGATGCTCGGAGAAATTATATGCAACAACCCGCTGCTCCTGTTGTATGTTTATGAGTTGATCGAGGAAAGACTCCAACAACCGAGCCTATGAAGAGACACGGACACGGCAAGTCATAAAAAATATGTCAAATCCTATCCTATTTACCAAAATAAAGCCAAGATGCCATTTCGAGCAGTAAATATTAATTACCTGCTCACGCTTGAAATCATCGCCAGATTCTGAATGAATTCTTTGCAAAAGTTTTATCAACGACAAGCCTCCACCATAGCATTCATTTGCAACCATAGTATCTGGCAACGCCTCAAGAGATAACCATCTATTTGGCTGGTAACTAATATTTTTGATGTCATTATCCTGTACCAGTAAAATATCACAAAATCATGAGACTTGAGATTGAAATAAAAGCAGATATGCGAGGTATAAACAAAAGCTGAACTTAGTTGCGTACCTCGTTGGATGCGTACTTTTCCAGACCAGACGTTTCTAACAGGTCAAGAAAACTATCGAATGACCTCCTGTCACCGTACTTTGTGTTGACATCCGTCCAGTCATCTGCATCACATGCTGCTTCTTGGAAAAACATCTTAAGTGAAGACTCTAAATCTATTGATGGTTCCTTGATTTCGGATCTTGGATATATAAGTTGTTTTGGGGAACCATCATGTGATATTCTTAAACTTAATCCTTCAAAGTAATCGTCTACCCAATTATCATCCATGGTAGCTGAAACACCGGTATCAGCGTTGGAATAACCTGCACAAAACTGAGTTTCTGAGTTTGCCTACCTCGCCATCTTATACAGTACATGTTTCCTAAAAGAATTATAACTAGAAAAAGAAATCAAACTAATAAACTAGGAAACCAATGAGAACTCGGAAAAAAGAAACCCTAAATTAACATAAAGAATTTAGGAAACTAGTAAGATTATTAATTTTGAGTCAGATTTTAGGAAACTAGTAACTCTCTCTCTCTCTCTCTATATATATATATAGAAAAGCCCCCTAAAAGTGATTATTAATTTTGAGCTAGCTCAAGAGACAAGACAGAAGGCGAGAATCGATCTTTGCTTCAATATTTCAAAACATGGAAGAAGCAGAAGATGCGATACTTGATATGATTGGTGGTGAACCAGGTGTAGACATATTTGATTTGTTCGGTATAAAAGATGAAGAAGAATTTAGTTATATAATTGGAGATGGAGAGCTGTTCGAAATACTCAACGAAAAGGTGTCTGATCTGATCATGAAACAAGATACAGAATTGATGAACGATGAAAGTGAATTCAGTTTCGAAGAAATATTTCAATACCTAGTCGAAGGCGCTGCAAGAATGATGAAAGATGAAGCAGAATTGAAATTCATTGACAGAGACGCTGAAAGTGCGCTAGCGGATGCATATATTGCTTCACAACTGAATCCTAATTTACCAGGGATTCAACAACAGATTGCTGCGTATAGAGTTCATGTTGCGGCTTCTGTTGAGGTACAAACTGATCATCGAAATAATACCAAAGACTGGTACGCTATATTGGGAATTACCGATGAAGATGATGATTTGGTTGATATAGAAACTATCAAGAAAAGGTACAAGAGAATGGCGTTAATGGTTCATCCAGACAAGAACGAATCCGTAGCTGCCAAAACTGCTATCAAACATGTAAACAATGCAATGGATTCCTTATTACAACCCGATATAAAGATTTTTCTTGATCGTATAAGAATGGAGCGGAAACAAAGTTCATTATCCTCGGCGGCGTCATGGCCTTCGTTATTAAATCCTAATGAAAAACAGTACAAGAAATCGCATGCACCACCATCATCTTGGTCATCATTATTTGATCCTGAAAGAATGAAGCAGGAGAAACCATCATCGCTGTTTAAACCCAAAAGAAAAACAGGAATGTGCGCCAACAGTCAAGGTAATAAGGAAGTTAAGTTCAAGTCTGGATATTCAAAATCACGTTTCTATTGTCAAAAGGAAGCAGATTATTCATCGGATGAGGAGGATGCATATGATGATGATTGTGATGAGTACGAGGAGACTAGAATATGCCCTCATTGTTCAGCCACGTGTGAAGTCGAGATTGAAGGGAGACGGATTTTGCCAATTATAACTTGCAAAACTTGTAAAAAAATGTTTTTTCGCGATTACAGTATCTGAGAAGAAATCAAGGTCTAGTTATTTTTTGTTGTTGTTTTGATGAATAAAAATTCCATTACAGAACTAGGAAATGACTAAGTTTTGATCTCTAGTCGGAAAAGAAAAAACGGCCGGGAAATAATCAGTTGACAAACCATTTACAAAATTCGGTGTCTCAAATCATAACATTCAAACTCTCAGACGTAAAAATAACTTTATAATGCACCATGAAAAGTTAGCAACAAAACTACTTTACTACTTTTATACAAAAGATAATGGCCTAATGGGATTCCAGAACCCACATTTACAAAACTACCACAGTATTTTTTTTCTTTAAAGGAGTAAAAAGAAAAAACACAATACAGGTTCGGATCAATGTAAAGTCAGAAGATAATGTCGTCTTCTGGACCATAGTCGCAGCATGGATAACTATCCAAACTATTAGGATCCTCCCAGTCAATCTCAACTTCATCAAGGATATTATGTTTATCCCAAGGGAAATCAAGATCAATATTCATCTTCGTTTCTGCTTTGTCATTCTGTCAAACAACAATAGGAACAAAAACATATGTTAAACAAAGAGCATTATAGATGTTGGGTATATAAAAACAAACTAACTACCATGATTAGATACCTTGCTTGAACTCTCCTCAGATGCCTCCAATTCTTTCATACCAGCACCACCAGTTGTAAAAGCATCGCCTAGCATGTATGTAATTTCTGCAATCTGCCATTGCAAATGCATTTTGGGTCTTAAAACCTCGCAGACTAGCCAAAAAGTTTGATTCATATAGACAAAGTTAAAAGGTAGTGGTTACATACTGTTTTGTGCATGGCTACAAATTCACGCAGAACCCTATCCCCATCTGACAACAACAAACTAATCTTTGCGTGAAGCCCATTCAAACATGTCTGTACGTAATAATCACATTTGTGTTTCCTTACTTTATTAACCTGTAATAATCACATTCACTTAGACACAGGTGGATCAAAGACGAGTGGACTCGTGAATAAGGTAATGTGGTGGGAAAACGAACTGTCCTTACCCCGAGTTTGATTGCTTCACCATGCTTTTTACTTATCAGATCCAACCGAAGATCAACTAGTGATGATTCAAATAGGATTCTCCATAAAGCAATATTTCCAAGAGGCGAGCCTCCGTTAAGAGTAGCAAACCTATCTGAATTTAATTTGTTTCTTGCTTCTTGTATGAGCTTCGCAGTTTCCTCCACAGCCTCCATAAATGCATCAGCAGGGGAAGACGACTTGTCCTTTTCCATCGAAATCTCACATACATCACCAAGACAATCAAGTAGCTTCTCTATAACAGACCCTTTGCCAACACCTTCCTCTTGGAGATCTTTTATATGCTTTCCAAAATGATATAAAATATCTTTATTTTCCTGCATCAATTGCACCATTTTATCCTCAATAAAAAGATTACCAAGTAATTTATTGGAAAGATACTGATCCACAACAATTCCTAAAAGAGAAACTCAAAATGAAAAAGAGAGATACTAAGTTTTGATATACAGGTGTCCAAGCAAAAGGACGAATAGATGCATATACGTTACATACCTTGGATTTCTTAAACTCTGAAGTAAAACGCATGATCTTTTCGAGAATCTTGTGGGACTCCTCAACAAATGAGGGAACCCTAAAACGGGAATCCTCGAGTTTCTTCAGTAACCAAGTCGATTCACGTAAAATGATATACAGACTATCAAATTGGTGCTGAAACATGGAAAAAAGGTTAAGTAATACAGGACCAGCCCAATAGAACAAACATAAGAAAAGAAGAAAAAGGAATGTAACTCGATAAAATAAAAATGGTTAGATAAAAAGGGTGTACAAGTTCAACATGTCAAGAATCTTACATATTTATCACGGGTTAGTAATACTGTCATGGATAATTGGGAATTTTGATAAAAAAAAATCACATGTTACAAGTCGATATTACTCATCTTTGGTGAAACAGAGAACAGTCTCTCAATCTTTCTAAGAATCGATGAAAAGTTTCAAATTGGTTAATCTAAAAAACAAGGACTCGGGGAAGATAAAGATGCTTTCTTCGGTTTAACTCATTCAATGATAGTTGGGCCAGAAAACAAATCCAAAAAAGTGTGGTATGCCAGATAAACAAGGTAGCAGTCTTATCATAAGGGAACTAGGATTAGATAGTTTACTAATAACTGTGTCATAAATCCAATACTACTGAAACCCGTCAATGAGTTCCATGTTCCCAAACAATCCAAGGAAGACAGAGTAGTTAATATTTATGTTTCGATGTTTCTTCACAAATAGAAATTCTTCTCTCGAAGTATCCTGACATATTCTTACTGGAGATATCATGATAGAAAGTCTCAGCTGGGTTTGAGGTGAGCAACATCAATTTTAGAATATTAGGGCTTATAAATAGATCAACGGTCATAAACACAAGTTAAAATTTAAGTCAAAAACTTAAAATATTAGGGCTTATAAAGTATACGGCCAGATTTCAATAGATCAACGCTCATAAACACAAGTTAAAATTTAAGTCAAAAACTTAAGTTGGGGAACCGTTCCCATAAGAAAAGAAAAAAAAACCAAAATGTTTGTTAATTCTGTAAGGATAAAGACTTACCTTTTGTCGCCACATATAGGAGTCCATGGTGTGCTTGGAAAGGATTAAAGGACACTTGATCCTATCTCCATCATTATCAACAGAATTGGAAAAAAATGCAAGTGTGGCAGCCTCATCACGCTTTCTCAATTGTTCCAGATGCTCAGAGAAACTATACACAATAACCCGCTGCTCCTGTTGTAATGATGATGAGGTGGCCCAGGAAAGACCCCAGCAATTCAGCCTACGAAGAGACACAGAGACATACCACACCAAAAAATTTGTCAAACCCTATACCCCCAAAAAAAAAGATGCCATTTCGACTAGTAAGTATTAATTACCTGCTCCCGGCTGAAATCGACAACAGATTGTGAATAAATCTTATGCAAAAGTTGCATCAATGACAAGCTTCTGTAGTAGTATTTATCTGCCATAACCCAGTTTGGATCTGAAGTTAACTTTGAACATAAATGCACCACATTATTCGACAGCGCCTGAAGAGACGACCATCTATTTGGTAGGTTTCTAACATTGATCTCACTGTCCTGTATCCATTAATATATGACAGAATTACGAGACTTGAGATTGAAAAGAAGGCAGAGATGCAAGATATAAGAAAGAGATGATTTTAAGCTCATACCTCAGGCATATACTTGTGCCAATCCATCCCAAGCATTTGTGAATTCCATAGAAACCTAGGGAATGACCTCCTGTCACCATACTTTCTGTTGACATCCGTCCACTGATCTGCAAAACTTGTTGCTTCTTGGAGAAACATCTGAAGTGATACCTTTAAATCAATTGATTGTTTCTGGATTTGAGATGCTGGACATACAGGTTTTCTGGTGGAACCTGCATATGTACCTCCACGACTAAGGTTTTCATATCGCCTTATCCATTCATCTACCCATTCATCGGTCGGTTGTTTCTGGATTTGAGATGAAGGAGATATAGGTTGTTTGGTGGAATTCTTGGAACCTGCAGATGTATCTCCAATGACGATATCTCTTACCCCCTCTTTTAATTTCTGGATTCGAGATGTAGAAGATATAGGTGTATCTCCAACACAGTCGTTTTCATATCGCTTTATCCATTCATCCCATTCTGCCATGGTAGCTAGAACACTTGTATTAGAGTGTTGTATCTAAGTGGATCCTTCCCTTGGCTACTTGCTTGTTTAATCAATAACCTGCACATAATTGAGGTTCAGGGTTTTTAGTTTGTTGTGTGTGTGTGTAAACTCCACTTATAAGTCTCCTGTTGCTTTACAATAATAATCAGTCCATACTGTCTATCTTGTCTCACATAAGTTTCGCGATCGAAAGGCTACATCTTCGAAGAATGAGACGAGTTTACTTCAACCACAGAAATTATTTTGGTGAGTTATGGTGTAGAAGAGCATGTAGTTTTGTTGCATTATTGTCATTGAATTAGTCATTTCAATTTTTCTTTCTGTAATCGATCAGGGACACTCTTTGGGTTAGCAGGGTATGCAATCGATCATGAACCATATGTAGTTTATGAAACCAAATCCCAGTAATTAAAACTAGAGAGCTCAGGGAACACTAATTCAGTTATTTCAAATATATTAATTCATTAGATTATCTGGAACAAAAATCACTTAGAATCAAAAATCAAAAGCAAATTCTATTTTTCTCCATGAGGAAAGAAAACGTCTCAAACCCTTCCGGAATATCAACATTCAAAACAAAACCACCTTGAATCTATGCAGAAAATTCAATTTCGTGAAACCCTAACTTTCAAGTTTGTGATTTTAAAGAAAAAATAGGAAGACAAAATTGAACCAACATACCTATTTAGTCAACAATTTGATCGCATTCGAACTTGAACGGGAAATTTTCGGGATTTTGACGCTAACACCTTCTTCTTCGTCTGCTGAGTGAGAGGGAGTAATCTATCTCTCTCTCTATTTGTATCACCGCCGAGTTTTGACGCCATCTGCAACACTTATTTAACGGGCCTATGACCATATGGTCCAACAACAAAAAAATTATAAATTGAAACCTGTTTTCAGGTATGTTAAGATTTGGAGGTGTAAAACGTGCCGGCCCGGCACAGCCCGGCACACGAAGTCGCGTGCTTCACGTGCCATGTGCCGTCTGTCTTTGTGCAACGATTTAAACGTGATGTGCCGTGTCTTTGGCTTTACTAGTCAAAAGCTAGGCAAAGACAAAGACACCCACGAATAAACGTGTCGTGATGTGCCGTGCTGGCACACGTGTTATAAATAATTTGAAATCACTTAATGTATATATTAAGTCGGACATTATCATAAGAATTTAATTAGACAACATATCATTTGAAATTATTTCAAGTAAAATTAACAAGTTTATTCAATAAAAATAAATAACCCATCAAATATAAAAGTGGATTATTGTCATGTAAATTAATGTTCTAGTTAAATATAAGTGACGACATTATAACAATGATATTGAAATATATTATCTAAATATTAAGGTATTATATGTGTTGTTATAAATAACCCAACATAAAATGTTAAAAACTAGCTAGAATAGTGACTCTTTTGTGAAATATACAAAAGATGTGATGTATTATGCCTTGTTATATGGTGTATTTGTACAGTTATGACGTGCTTCTCTTAACGTCTTTGCTGGGCTGGGCCACGTGCTTATCCGCAAGCGTCCGTGTTGTGCTCATCGTGCCAATTAGTCAAACCAAAGACATCCCATTTAACAAACGTGGTCACCCGTCTTTGGTCAATGAAATCACGTCTCGGGTTGGGTCAATGCCAATTGTGCTCAAATTTTAGCGTGTTGTCTTTCAAATTTTGTTTCGTCTTGGCATGTACCCAATTTACACCTCTATGTTAAGTGTTTCAAGCCATACAAAATCATTCAAATGTTTCAGGTGGATCACTATGTTACCTTTAATTATTTTAAATTATTTAAATACCCTTCATCCGAATTTAACCTAAACTAATTAAAATCCAAAATCATTTTGAAATCATTTACCTTGTCTTCCGTAAATTTAGTCCAGAAACGAGATGTAGACCTATCGTAAGGATCTTTAGAGAGTATTGGGTATTTCCCCGGCTATGACGCATCGATTTATTCGAGTATGATCAATGATTCAACAATGGGTTTTCCACAGTGAAGAACAACAAGGACCTTCTTATGAACTGGATTGTATTGCAAAAGTAAAATGCTCTTACTCTACAGATCTTCCTCTATGTATTCATATTTTACACGTTTCAATTGTAGACCGCATTCTCCGTAACCAAAAGGACTATACCATACACTAAATTTCAAATCTCCAGAATTTTCCCGTGATATAGTGGTATTTATGTTATTACCGAGTCCAATACTTAACTACTTGTGCACATCACAAGTCAAACTTACTAGAACATGTAGCATCCTTAGTCACATGTTTGTCTGGGTAATTTTGATTCAACAATTTGGTCTGTTCCAGCACGAAATGATCTGTTGATGTGGCCAAGGATGAAGGATAAAACTTGAATCATGATTTCGATTGCGAATGATAAATTATCTTTTACCTAAATTCATCAAGTATGAAAAATTTTTTATTAAGATTAGTCATTGTATTTAGAGAACTAATTACCAAGATAAACTTGATTGGGTTCAAGAGCATAGCTCAGTGGTATCCCATCAACTCCAAAAGAAGGAAGAAGTCGGGGTTCAATCCCGCCACCGTAAAGGTTTGTAGTATATTAGTTGTATAGTGGGTTGAGCGGTGTTGTCCTGGCAGTGGGGCCGGTCAACTGGCCGGGCCGAGTAGGGGCCTGGATCCGGCTTTCGCTTATCAAAAAATTAAAAATAATTAGTTATGCGACATTGTCTCATAGATAAAAAGATGAATATAGATTGAGAAATAGGTGGTTCAGTCTTCACTTAGCTCTTGTTGAAGAATTTCTCCAAAAGCTTCGATTTATCTTCACCTTCAAGCGGTAGAACGCAATGATGATTGCCGTGATGTCCGTGTCTCAACTACACTTGTATGCTAATCTGAGACTTAACTAATTGTAGACTAGAAATCAAGATATATGTTTGACAACAAGCTTGTGATAGCAACACTTGTGAGTTCGACCGAAAAATGCTCTAACAATTGCCATTATGAGATCCTTCAGCAACATGAAGAGAATCGACAGTGTCATTTGTTGTTCTATGTCTCTTTCCTAGTTTAATGTCTTCACCTGATGCTTGATCATCTTTTTTGAGGAGAAAATCCATATTGATGGCGATACCATCCTTTGCTTGGATGAAAACTGTAGTTTTGATAAAATCGTTACACTACACCAAATTCCCGGAATCGTAACTGCAATTTGTAACGGCTTATGGGCCGTTATTTAATTTCCTACATAATGCCCATTACAAAAATATGTAACAGGGTTGCTACGAATATTTTTTAGGCGTGCCATTCACACGCTTGGTCACACCAGGATCGTAACAGTTGGAGTCTGTGAGTGTGCGATTCACACGCGTACCATTGTGTTTCCACCCAAATTTAAAAATACTAGAAGATATTTCCTACCATGCGTGTGCGATTCACATGCGTGATATGGGTATATCCTAATGAAAGCAGATCGAATTTTTATTTTTCATTTTCCTATCTTCGTTGTGAGCCTCTCTTCTCTTCTCTTTTACTCTCAGCCTCTCTTCTTTTTCATTAAACCATATCATAATAAAAACCTCAACCATCACAAAAACCTATCAGCTGAAGCGATTAACAAATTGGGTATGTGCTTATTGTCTGATTTTAAGGTTTTTTTTCATCGTCTGATTTTAGGGTTTTATCTTAGATTCGATTTTGGGTTTTTTCATCTTAATCTGTGAATATGTTAATCGATTTTGGGTTTCATTTGCTAAATTTGATAATATAATTTCTGAATATGTTAATTTCTATTTTGATATATTGTTTTAATTTCTATTTTAGGGTTTGAAAGTATGAACTGATTTTAGTTTATGTTAATTTCTATTTTAGGGTTTGTAAGTATGAACTGATTTTAGGTTTGTTTTTCTAATACGGGTGTCTATTTTATGATTTCAGGTGTGTTGTTGCTCCTCAGGATTTAGACTTTGAAGTACCGGTCCAAAGCTATGTTGTTTATGGCCATTTGCCATGAGTGCTGCTTCTTCGGCTTCTCTGATGATCATGTTTGCTGCTGATCCTAACCACTCAACAAACATATGGTCTTCAAGTTTATAATGAGGGTAACTATGTTTATAACTGTTAATCCATGTTTACATTATTTTGATGCATTCACGTTTATAACGGCCTTGGTAATTAGGTGTCACCTAATTCAGAAAAAGACAAAAGCGTAGAGGACTATGTATGAGGATTATAAACTCGAAGAGAAATCAAGCAATAGGGTAAGGAAATAGAGAATGCACTGGCTGAATTGGGGGGGTTACTTATCGATGAAGCATCAAGGGATTGGCTGGTGATTTTTATTTTTGTTGGTTGAGGACTTCTTTAGCTCACGCTTATGAAAATAATTTACTGATTTGCAATGTTTTCCCTAAGATCATGCTTATCCTTGGTTTTTCATGTGTTCTGTTACCTTAGGGATTGGTTGGTGAAATATCTTAGTTCCTGCTATATGTAGACTAAATGCATGTGATTTTATTTGCACAGAGATTCGGAGATGGAGATACTTCTCAACCGGGCTGGACCTCAAGAGGAAATTTTTATATGGTTTGTAGTGTTGATAATGCAATATTTTTGGTTTAATGTTTTTCCTTAGTTGGTCCTGGCCTCAAACCTTACTTTTCTAATGTTGATAATGCTTTTCTTTTGGCAAGTGATTGCGGGGGCCATGAGTTGTTGGGAATAGCGAATGAGTTGCAAATGGATTGAAACTAAATGAACATTGCAAGGAAGTGCATCACCAGCAGCAACGCAACATCACCTGCTCCTTCTAGAGTGTATATGATGATACTACAGTTGATATTGGTTGGTGTGTAGAGTGTATGGATGCTTAGAATGAGCAGATTTAAAATGTGTTCATGGTTTGTGTGTAAAATTTTAGGGAAGAAAAGTAAAGGAAAAAGGCGTTATATACCACAAAAGAATTTCGTGGCTTATGCACTATTGATTAGCCTTTATGAGTAAGTACCAAAGGTCTCATTTTATTTGATATTCTTATGCTTATTTGGTTGTTTGTTCTGTTGTAAACTTGTGTAACAATGGTTTCCTTGAATGATTTTGCGTATGTCTCAGACGACTTCAGATAGAACAGGTACTCAATTCATGAAGAAACAAGAACTTATTGATGCCCCTGAGGCCAGTGGACTGTCAAAGACGTCGATTATGTATGTAGTAACATATTGGTGTTATTTGCTCGTAAGTGCCTATCAATAACCATCCCTTTGTCTAGATGTTCGGTTGATTGCAATGATTTGGGAACATCCAAAAATGTCCAGATGCATCGGGTTTAGAATTTGGTCATAGTAATTTGTCTGATGAAGAAGTTACATGGGATTCAAGCAGTCAAGAGAAATCAATTGCTATAGACGAAGTTTTCAAGAAGATAAACTTTATTCTAAGGATTATTTTGGTCATCCATATAGGATTTGGAATTTTGGATGCTGGATTTGATGGATCATCTGTCTCGATTGCCTAGGACGTTTTGTTTGTGTCTTTTTCTTATCCATGTTCTAATATTCTTTCAAACCTATGCTAAATATCATTTTCTTCTTATAGACAAATACCTATGTTTTGTACTTAAGTTCAGTGTTTGTCTGAGTGCTCAAGTTGTTACCTGAATACCCTGTAAACGTTTGATTCCTTATCTTTCATTTTGTTGAATGGAAGATTGGATGAGTTGCTCTCTCGAGTGTAAATGAGACCATGGGAAAGGTTACCCGTCCATCCTCCAGCACCTCCATTGTTGAAGATATGGTTATGTTTCCGTCATAGTTCTAATGAAGTAAAAAAACTCTTATCTACTAAAAGATTCATATGGATGTAGCTGCCACTTTACGATCGTTAGACTCTGCTTAGGTGGAAATAGTCAAACGAGATATTCTTTGCAGGTGTAGCACGTGTTCCAGATTATTCATGCCGCGTCTATTTAGCACCGAGTAGTGAATTTTCCTGAATTTTAGACCACATTCTCTATAACCAAAAGGACTATACCATATACTAAATTTTAAATCTCCTGAATTTTCCTGTGATATAGTGGTATTTATGTTATTACCGAGTCCAATACTTAACTACTTGTGCACATCACAAGTCAAACTTACTAGAAAGTGTAGCATCCTTAGTCACATGTTTGTCTAGGTAATTTTGATTCAACAATTTGATCTGTTCCAGCACGAAATGATCTGTTGCGATGTGGCCAAGGATGAAGGATAAAACTTGAATCATGATTTCGATTGCGAATGATAAATTATCTTTTACCTAAATACATCAAGTATGAAAAAACGTTTATTAAGATTAGTCATTGTATTTAGAGAACTAATTACCAAGATAAACTTGATTGGGTTCAAGAGCATAGCTCAGTGGTATCCCATCAACTCCAATAAGCAAGAAGTCAGGGGTTCAATCCCCGCCACCGTAAAGGTTTGTAGTAGATTATTAGTTGTATAGTGGGTTGAGCGGTGTTGGGTCTGGCAGTGGGGCCATTCCAACTGGCTGGGTTCGTGTAGGGGCCTGGGTCCGGCTTTCGCTTATCAAAAAAAAAATTAATTAGTTATGCGACATTGTCTCATAGATAAAAAGATGAATATAAATTGAGAAATAGGTGGTTCAGTCTTCACTTAGCTCTTGTTGAAGAATTTCTCCAAAAGCTTCGATTTATCTTCACCTTCAAGCGGTAGAACGCAATGATGATTGTCGTGATGTCCGTGTCTCAACTACACTTGTATGCTAATCCGAGACTTAACTAATTGTAGACTAGAAATAAAGATATATTTTTGACAACAAGCTTGAGATAGCAACACTTGTGAGTTCGACCGAAAAATGCTCTAATAGTTGCCATTATGAGATCCTTCAGCAACATGAAGAGAATCGACAATGTCATTTGTTGTTCTATGTCTCTTTCCTAGTTTAAGGTCTCATTTTATTTGATATTCTTATGTTTATTTGTTTGTTTGTTCTGTTGTAAACTTGTGTGACAATGGTTTCCTTGAATGATTTTTCGTATGTCTCAGATGAACTTCAGATAGAACAGGTACTCAATTCATGAAGAAACAAGAACTTATTGATGCCGCTGAGGCCAGTGGACTGTCAAAGATGCCGATTATGTATGTAGTAACATATTGGTGTTATTTGCTCGTAAGTGCCTATCAATAACCATCCCTTTGTCTAGATGTTCGGTTGATTGCAATGATTTGGGCATATCCAAAAATGTCCAGATGCATCGGGTTTAGAATTTGGTCATAGTAATTTGTATGATGAAGAAGTTACATGGGATTCAAGCAGTCAAGAGAAATCAATTGCTATAGACGAAGTTTTCAAGAAGATAAACTTTATTCTAAGCATTATTTTGGTCATCCATCTAGGATTTTGAATTTTGGATGCTGGATTTGATGGATCATCTGTCTCGATTGCCTAGGACGTTTTGTTTGTGTCTTTTTCTTATCCATGTTCTAATATTCTTTCAAACCTATGCTAAATATTATTTTCTTCTTATATACAAATACCTATGTTTTGTACTTAAGTTCAGTGTTTGTCTGAGTGCTCATGTTGTTACCTGAATACCCTATAAACGTTTGATTCTTTATCTTTTATTTTGTTGAATGGAAGATTGGATGAGTTGCTCTCATAGTGTATGCAGACCATGGGAAATGTTACCCGTCCATCCTCCAGCACCTCCATTGTTGAAGATATGGGTATGTTTCCATCATAGTTCTAATGAAGTAAAAAAACTCTTATCTACTAAAAGATTCATATGGATGTAGCTGCCACTTTATGGTCAGTTAGACTCCTTCTTAGGTGGAAATAGTCAAACAAGATATTCTTGTGCAGGTGTAGCACGTGTTCCAGATTATTCATGCCGCGTTGATTTAGCACCGAGTAGTTTAGCCTTAAAATCTAGCTCATCTTCTATATGTGTAAAGAAGTAATATACATGTTGAGATCAGTCAATTAAATATGTACTTGTTTCAATATGACTTATTGTTGATTGGTTTCTCTATAAAGATATTGGTTTCACTCTGCCTCAATTGCTCGCATGGTAGTTCTCTTGTATGTTTCTAAACACACGTCATAGAATTATCTTCTCATGATAATTTAGTGATGGTGAAATTTGTTTCTTGCAAGTGCCTTACTATCTCGATGAGGCTACCGGTTGGGGATTGGAAGTTTCTGAACTTAAGAAACAGTTGGAAGATGCCAAGTCAAAATAAATCACAATTCGATCCTTGGTAGTCATATATCCAGGCAATCCAACTGGTCAGGTATAACAAAAACAATCAATTGCTTTCCATACAAGTAGCCTTTTTAAACGAACCCAAGCAGAAACCCTCTCGAGATCTTTTTATGCCTTTACTCATTTTAAGAAGTTTTATACAAGTTTCTTAAAGATTCCATTACATTCTTGTAGGTTCTCGCAGAGGAAAACCAGCGGGCAATTTTAGAATTCTGTAAGAAGGCAAATTTGGTTCTTCTCGCAGATGAGGTAGTTATTTAGTGGGGTTAGCATCAACTTGTGTACCTGCTAGATTTCCTGGTAAGTACTTCACTTGTATACTTGCTAGATTCCTTTGTATACTTACAGTTAGAGAGCATACTATGTCATCTCTTCTTGTATTTGCTTACTTTCAACGTCTAAGTTTACAGTTTTTGTGTTCGCAGGTTATTTGAATGATGCTCTTTTTGATCGGAAAGGCTGGAGAACAAAGCAGTCATAAGGTTCCTTAGCAGCTGCAAGTTTTATAAGTTTCTATGCAGGATGTTAGTAATTTTCTATGTATTCCCTTACAAATTTGGAACTTAGTAAGTTTCTATGTATTCCCTTAAAATTTGATACTTAACCCAAAAATTGGTACTTGGAAGAATTTGTGTTCATTTTTGGCATGAATTGGTTGAATGTGATATGAATGATTGAAGAAATTGTTGTTGAGTGTGTTTATAAATGCATTGAAAGGTGTATGCAGGGTATTGAATTTAGAGATACGGCTTATTTCCGGCAGAAAGTGAACTGCCGGTCAGCCTTGACCTGGTCAAAATTGGTCAATTTTGACCAGGTCAATGTTGACTGGCAGTAATTTTTTTGCTGTTACAAAAAAATTCGTAACGGCTTTAAGCTGTTTCAACTTGCCACGTAGTAACGGCTTTAAGATGTTTCAATATGCCACGAGTAACGGCTCGGCAGCATTACGAAAGTTGTGTTACAAAAAAAATTTATAACGGCCCGAAGCTGTTACCACGTGGTAAATTCGTAACGGCTCACACCTGTTACGAGGGCCGTTACAACCCAAATTCGTAACGTCCACAAAGGCGTTACGAAAAAAATATTACACCCACTTTTGCAACAGGCAAGAGCCGTTACAACCCGTTTTAGTAACGGCTTGGTTCTGTTACTAATTCCAGAATTTGGTGTAGTGTTAGGATTTTTCTTGCATTTAGGAGCCGAGCTAGTAGAGACAGCTGCAACGTTTTCCCTTATAGTAGTTACTTTTCCAAAGAAATATGGCTTCTCATGAGATTTGATCAAGTAGTTAGATGCATCCTTACAAGCTTTCTTTGAGTACGTGATTAATAACACAAGTAGAATACACGTGTGATGCACGTAAAAAATGCTTGGTGTTCTACGTCTCCCTATCAAGTGATGTTATTGGCTTCACATGCCAATACTATTCTGTGTTAATAGTAGATCTTTGTTAATAGTAGATCTTACTCCGTAAGAGCCTTCCATTTTACCCGTGTGACCCTCCCTCTTACCAACCTAGCTCCAAATTGCATTTGGCGGATAAATAGATGGTATTACAACCTCCATATGCAGTTAGCGGATTGACAATGGAATGGAAGGATTGCTATCCACGCCTAAAATTTCATTTGAAACTTGTTTGCTTCCAACTTTGATCCATTTGAAGGCCCCAAAAAAAATTATGCAAAAAGATTATTAAACACTACCTCCATTTCAGGAAAGTGTTATTTTCACTTTTTTTAATTTGGCATATTTTAAAGCTAAAATGAAAAAGTGAAAATAACACTTTTCCTGAAACGGAGAGAGTATCAACTTATATATGCAAAAACATTGATTTTTATATTACTATAATGAGTTGAAGGGATTAACATCGGTATAGATTTTAAGGTTACTTTGGCTAGACCGGATGTGAAGTTAACCGCCCCCTAACATTGATATAACACATAGACGTGTAATTCTTCTTATGATTAGCTCGACGGATTTAAGTTGTATGATCAAAGATATCTAACAAGTAAGGTTAAATACTCTAAACAGAGACTAACGCATTGACCTTGAATTAGTCTAACTTTTTTTTTTGTCTAAGTTGCATCTCAAAACGTGTTATCTTTCAAGTTTCTTAATTACAGGGGTCACACTGGGTCACACTCACATATTGGCATGGGTGACTCCCCTTGCCGTCCTTTCCCACATAATATTATTCCCGGCTTGGTGTAACTGCCACCATATATGGCTCTAACTCTGCGGAAGTGAGGCTAAAAATGACAAAATATAACATCAAAAGGTAAGAAAAAATTATAATAAAAAAAATACAGAAGATGGCCTACAATTTTTTCAAAAACAGCCATTGCATATAGCCACCCAATCACTCAACATATAAGAAAACCATATCAAGGGATGACTTAAAGATTTACGAGTTGGTATAAATTTTTTAATATAATTACGCATGATGTTCCCACCCAACTTCTTGTCATGAAAATTTGAGTACTATACTAATACAGTTATTGAGTTAAGGAAAATGACTAAGTGTTAGAGCATTACTCGGTCGAACTCGCAAGCGTTGCTATCTCAAGCTTTTTTGTCAAGTTTAGTTTCCAAAACTATAAGTCTTGATTTCTAGCTTATTTATAGTGATGTCTCCGATTAAGATAGTAAGTGTAGTTGATTTTTATACTCCACGACGTTCATCGAATAAAGACGAAGAACTACTCAAGGGAACTTGTGGAACTTCATCAACCAAAAGGTATATGGAGACTTGAACTCATCTATCACTCAAAGGTCTATCTATTTTATCTCCTATTTTGAGACAAAAGTCGTATTACTATATAGACTTCAATTATACGCATTTGATATTTCGAGCCGAGTTTATCTCGCCTATCTATTTCTCGAAATACGTGTTGGTAAGCTTTCGCTTTAACCAAGTTTATCTTTCATCCTTGACGCAAGTCTAAAGATGATCATGTGAAAATTTCCTGGTAACATCTTGCATGATTTGTGTGAGACAATCATTTGATGTAGACCTGAAATGTTTCGTATTGATTATTTCAATAACTTGAAAATCGCTTTGATGTTAATAGTTTGTGAAAACAACTATTGTCATCCTCTAAGAAAGTTTCAATTATTTAAATGAGGGTTTAGAATATATAACCATGATTGGATATAAACATAATGTGTGTATTCACATTTGTGTAAAGTCCAAATTCGTGAACCTTGTTATGTGTACAAATACGCATACTGACTGGGTTATGTAAGTCCGAAATCTAAGTATGCGTACACGTACGTGTACTGGCAAAAGTTCACATTCCGTGAATATCTTCTAGATTTTGAAAGTGTACTAAGTATGCGTACACGTTCGCATACTGGCGAAACCCAAACTCGGTCCGGCCACTTAAGTATGCATACACGTTTGCATACTTGAGTAGGTTATGTTCTAAAATCGATTTGTTCATGAACAATACTTTAAATAAATTAAGGAATGCAATCTTTCCAAACCGTGGATATAATGTTCATGAAATGATTCAAGTGAATCAAAATCTATTTTTCTTCAATTGTGTCTTGTATACTTCTATGAGAATATAAACAATTGAATAACTATCTAACTAGTTGCATTTGAGTCATTTGAACTAGTTATGATCAAGACAAATCAGGTTGATATGAAAGTGCTCATATGGCTAACCTTGTTAACCATTGTTGAACCAACTAAGTGTACACGTTTAGGTACGGTTACCCTTATCTAAATGATGGTGCATTTCATTTGTGTATAACAAGCTAAGTTTGATCTAACGGTTGAAAGATATTAGCTTGAATCTAATCAGTTTTTCATCTAATAGTGAATATTGAATGCTTTGTTACTAAGCTAACTTTGATTGCAAATCATGATTTGAAATCTATATAAAGGAGAAATCTAGCAACTGGGAAACCTGATCCCCGCACCTTCTGTGTGATACTAGTTACGACTAGAGTCGATTCTCCTTTAACCTTAGGTTTTTCACAAAACCATGTAGTTTAACGACTTAAAGACTTCATTGGGATTGTGAAGCAAGATCCAACTATTTTACCTGTAGTTGTGTGTTCTGATATTGATGTTTTCTATTGTGATTGAGTGCTATCTTCTTTAAGATTTTCTCGAGATTTATCTCCGATAGGCAAGATTGAAAAGCAATCACAAACATCTTCGTCTCATCGTTTGTGATTCCACAATATCTTGTTTCGTTAATCAATTAAGATTATTGTGAGGTGATGGATAATACTATAATTTTTTTCAAGAATATAAGACATGTTTATCAAATGGTTCCTGTTCACCTTGATTTATCAAAAGACGGAACAAAACTAATAGGTTTATCTGTGGGAGATAGATTTATCTATTCAATAGACTTTTCTGTGCGATACAAATTTGTTTATCAAGTCTTCGACTTTGGGTCGTAGCAAATCTTAGTTGTGGGTGAGATCAGCTAAGGGAATCAAGTGCTCGGAATCCGGCGTGGTTCAAGAGGTGCAAGGAACGCTACTGTACCTTGATTAGTTGAGATTGATTAGGGCTCAACTGCATTCCAGTCCGAAGTTAAATTGGAGTAGGCTAGTGTCTATAGCGTCTTAATACAGTGTGGTGTTCAAATATGGATTAGGTCCCGTGGTTTTTCTACATTTGCGGTTTCCTCGTTAACAAAATTTTCGGTGTCTGTGTTATTTCTTTTTCGCATTATATTTGTTTATATTATTTCTTTGCGTTAAGATCAATTATATTTGTTTATATAATAGAAATCTCAATATTCAAATAAGTGTCAATGCAAATAAGTGAGACTTAAACTACAGGAGTTCAAGTATTTATTATGTCCTAAGAGGTTATGATTCATTTGTGACTAGTAGGATTTATCACTACAAGCACTACCCACAATTATGCAACTTAGAATCAGGGATAAACAACTTTTTCGTATTGAAACCCTAATATAGATTTAGAAATGAATGCAAATCGGATTGATTCCAGACTCAACCAAACAAACAATCAAATCATATGAAAATATTAACAATGAATCATAAACAATAAATTATTGAGACAAAACTAATTCATTGAATCATATATAATGTTGTGAAATCCACTTTATCCCATAACCAATAATATTTGTTTAGCTACTCATAGCTTTTGAGTTCATCATAATCATAATCAATAATAAAATAATGAAGAAGATGAAAAACAAATAAAAAGCAAACCCTAGTCGACGCTCTCCAAAACTCCAAGTAGAAAATACATGATACAAAGGAAGTAGAAACTTTTTCTTTTTGTAGCTCTCCTTTTTCCAAAACTAGGTCTTCAAAGCCCAAAGTCCAAGTGGTCCACCAAACCCATATGTGATAAAAACCCAAGTGAAAATATGTCCCAAAATTAGTTGCCGGAAAACTGGTATTATGGCCGGAAATTGGCCGGAGAAGCCACCGGGAAGTAGCTCAGGTGATCGACAAAGTCCGACCGGTCACCGGTCAACGAGTCAGCTCGGTCGGGTCAACTGAGTGAACTAGGGTCAAGCAACGAGTCAATGAGTCAGATGGCTAATCAGACGAGTCAGGTCTGGCTCAGTCTGACTCACTTTGGCCTAGGCCATTTGCACTGGCTAGATTTTGTGATGCACAATCCTTGTGCTTCACAAGTGCCTATCCAGCCATGATGGATGCTCATACTACAAATCTCCATCTCTTCATTGAGTTCACTGCTCAACTCAGCTAACTACAATAGATATTGCACTTTCGCTATTACCAACACCAATCCCCATCACATTTGCCTTTGTCCTTCATTGCAGCCAACATACCGCATAGCCGCAACTAAATCTCCATTCCATTCGCAATATCATTCCCGTCCGAACCCACACAAAAGCGTGGCCGTGACTACACTAGCAAGCCAACATTGGCTCCCACCTGCATCACTTGAACACTGCAACTGCAATTCTCTTGCCTGAAATCCTTGTAAACATCCAATACCACAAATATGCAGTCTCAGCTGCCAACATCAACTCAAACAGCTCCAGTTCTGCGCAATCAACTACAATCTTCACTATGAACATTTCAGAAGCACCGTAAAACAGCTGCAATTCCCATTCTTCCATCATCTCTTCCATCATCAATCCGACAAACTTCTTTAACTTCACCTGCATTTTATCCATTCATAACAACATCTACAATTCATTCCCCAGCTGCTCAATTGCACCACTGGAGTAACACTCCACCTGCAATTGTACTTTATAAACACCACCAGTTCCTGGCACTAAGCTATATCAAATTAACCATTTGATATTCTCAACATCTCAGTCCCTGCAATTGCACTGCCATATTTCAGCACCACTTTTTGCGGCATCTCAAGCCTAACTCCACCTCACTTGAACATTGCAATTCAAATGCTCATCACTGCACCTTCAATTTCCCACAGCTTCAACTGCAATCTCTCAGCATACAACCATTAAAACCTGATTCATGAGCTCAACCACCTGCAACTACAATTCTTGGATTCAATTGCTTAAGCAGCTTATTTTCTCTATTAAGACATGTACCAACAATAGCTAGCCATGCTCACATTCCCTGTCCTAACATCCATCTATTCATTTTAATAATCCATTCAGGCCACAACTATCATTGTACTTCCATTCATCTCATACACATCCATCACCTGCATCACTACACAATCAAATACAACATCATCTCACTCTCAGCTGCAATAACACCGTTTTATTGCTTTGGATTTCATTTTTCCTTGTTCTTGGAAGCAGCTATTCCTCATCACCATTTGCAACATATGACACCACTTTCGAAATCTCCACTTTGCTCTTTCACTAGCACCAAACATCAACGGAAATAGCTTATCTTCATTGCTTGCTTCTATCTCAGGCCATCCAACAAACACCACACAACTTAAGTTCCACAATCATTGCAACAGCAAAACACACTGCTTATGGAGCCATTGCCTTGCCTGCAACTCAACTCAACCCTGCAGCCTAACAAACATCTAGGGACCCAGTTCACTCATTCTGCATCATCAATCCTGATCTTTGTAGTAACTGGAATTCAGGAACAACCCCATTTTGTTCTTCTCTGCACTTCAAATCTGCTAACATGACCAGCAAATCCATCTCAAAACCAAATGTTCTTCAATAACAGAATCCACCATCAAAACCAATAATCCGACAAACCCTTGTTCTCTACCAAATTAACCCATCCAGCTTCACTTTAAACTCGTAGAGAAATCTCTTCTTTCTGTAACATCAGATCCCCTTTCTTGCCTTCGAGAATGAGTCTTAAATCCCTAAAATTACCATGCTCAGACCACCAATTAATCTATGTCTTCTTCATCAACAAACACCACCAGCAAATCAGTCCGAACTCAAATATGAGCTTAACCCATATTCTATGTTGTTCTTAGCTTCAATTCCTCTCTACATTTCTTCTCAAATTACACAACTAAACCCATCTCGGTCTCCTTTTTCTTCTTCCAGCACTACAGAAACCCTAGTTTCTGTTTCTTCCTCAAATCATCCACAGTTCAATCACCATGAACAAATTCGAACCAACACACCCATCAAAACACTGTTTAATATCTCCCTAAATTTATCTCTTAATCTCGGAAACAACCACACATCGTGTTTCCTCACTCATCTCTCGAATTTTTCGAGTGTAATGAAGAAGAGAAACACTCCTTTGTTTTTAGGGTCATGTAATGATAAGAAATGCTAGAAGCACCCAACAAATTAATACAAGCCTCCAAAAGTGTTGTTGTGGTGGCTACCCCTTATCCTCCACTGCGCTCTCAATAGCACATGCATGTGGAATGATGCTCTTGCCCTTTCCGCTCTGAATAATGATTTTCCATTATTTTGCTCCAAATGACTCCAAAATACCTATATAACTCAAAAACACACATAAGATACATAATTTACATGAAAACTCGCAAAGAAAATATAAACAATAGATATAAACTTGGGTGTTTTACAACACCTATCATGACATTTGCTTGAGTAAAGATCAAGCAATCATCTGCAAAAAGTAGATGATTAATGGATGGAGATAATGCAGCCACTTTAATACCTTTAATTTTGTTGTCTTGTTGAGCTGAAATGAGTTGTCTTGAAAGAAACTCCATAGCTAGAATAAATAAGTATGGTGACAGTGGGTCACCTTGCCTAATTCCTCTTGTTGGGGTAAAAGCATCACAGGGAGAACCATTAAGCATAACTGAAAGTTGAGTTGTACTGATGCATTATTGTATGAGTTCACAAAATTCATCATTAAACCCAAAAGAAGTTAAAACTTTAAGTAAGAACGATCATTCTAACCTGTCAAAAGCCTTTGCCATGTTAAGCTTTAAAGCTAACCATCCATTTTCACCTCTTTTTTTCTTTATTGAGTGAATTATTTCTTGAGCAATAACAGTATTGTCACTGATCAGTCTGCCTAAGACATATGCAGCTTGATAGGGAGAGATGAGTTTCTCCATTATGGGCTTCATTATGTTAACTAACACCTTGGACACAATCTTGTAGGAAGTATTGCATAAACCAATTGTCATATAGTCGGCAACATAGGTACACTTCTTCTTTTTTGAAATTAAAGAGATGTAAGTCTTGTTAATCTGCTTGAGAATATGTCTTGTTTCAAATAATCTTTTGACCATATTAAAGACATCATCTCCCACTGTTACCCATTGACTTTTGTAAAAACAAGCTTGAAATCCCTCTGGTCTAGGAGAGCTCCAATTTTCCATGCTTCTTAGAGTAGTAAAAATTTCTTCATTACTTGGAATCTTGGTAAGTGATTCATTTTGTTCTTCTGTGATGATTGAAGGTATAGTGGTGTAAAAGTGGTCATCTATCACAGGATTACTAAAAGTGTTGAAACTCTTGAAATGATGTGTGAGATGCTGAGAAATGTCTTCTCTAGTTTGCAACCAGCTATTACTATGATCTTGAATGGCATCTATGTTATTCCTTGTTCTTCTATTGTTCCTTTTTAGTGTGAAAGAATTTGTTGTTGGAGTCCATATCATTAATGAAGTGGTCTCTAGTCTTCTGCTGATAGAATTCATACTTGATTTTGTGCCATTTATTAAGCTCATTGCTTATTTTGATGATGTTACTCTCAGTACTAGGAGCTTGAGGAAGATCTTGAAGTTGTTTGAGTTCAAGCTGGAGATTGTCCACTTTTTGATTGATATTGCCAAAATGTTCCTTGTTCCATATAGAGAGATCTCTTCTTGTGAAGGACAATTTTGAAACCAACTAGTAACCGGGTGAACCAGAGACACTAAATTTACAAGATTAGTAATAACAGTAGAACATGAAGTATTATTAAGCCAAGTTAAGAAGAACTTAAAAGGTTTCCAGCAGTTGGGTGTGGTGATATCAGTGTCTAGCATGATAGGGCAATGATCACTACCTATTTGAGAAAGGTGAAGTAATCTTGAGTTAGGGAAATTTAGGTTCCAGTTGCCATTTCCTAGTGCCATATCTATTCTAGACTTGATGGTTCCAGTACCCATGTTATTGTTACTCCAAGTGCCATAATGTGTGTATTCACATTTCCAAGTGACATAATGTGTGTATTCACATTTCCTAGTGCCATAATGTGTGTATTCACAAAGGTCCAAATGTGAATCTTCTAAACATACTTGTTATGTAAGAAACTATGTATTGACCATTACCATCGGCAAAAGTTCACATTCCGTGAATATCTTCTAGATTTTGAAAGTGTACTAAGATGCTACAGAGCGAAACCTAAACTCGGTCCGCCACTTAAGTATGCATACACGTTTGCATACTTGAGTAGGTTATGTTCTAAAATCGATTTGTTCATGAACAATACTTTAAATAAATTAAGGAATGCAATCTTTCCAAAATATAATGTTCATGAAATGGTGTATTTTTCTTCAATTGTGTCTTGTATACTTCTATGAGAATATAAACAATTGAACAACTATCTAACTAGTTGCATTTGAGTCATTTGAACTAGTTTGTGATAATTAGAATAAAGTTGATATGAAAGTTCAATGGCTAACCTTGTTAACCATTGTTGAACCAACTAAGGTACGCGCGTTTGGAGAGGTTTACCCTTATCTAAATGATGGTGCATTTCATTTTGTATAATAAGCTAAGTTTGATCTAACTGAAAGATATTAGCTTGAATCTAAGCTTTTTATCTAATAGTGAATACTGAATGCTTTGTTACTAAGCTAACTTTGATTGCAAATCATGATTTGAAATCTATATAAAGGAGAAATCTAGCAACTGGGAAACCTGATCCCTACACCTTCTGTGTGATACTAGTTACGACTAGAGTCGATTCTCCTTTAACCTTAGGTTTTTCACAAAACCCTGTAGTTTAACGACTTAAAGACTTCATTGGGATTGTGAAGCAAGATCCAACTATTTTCTCTGTAGTTGTGTGTTCTGATCTTTCCGTTTTCTATTGTGATTGAGTGCTATCTTCTTTAAGATTTTCTCGAGATTTATCTCCGATAGGCAAGATTGAAAAGCAATCACAAACATCTTCGTCTCATCGTTTGTGATTTTATCTTGTTTCGTTAATCGATTAAGATTATTGTGAGGTGATGGATAATACTATAATTTTTTTCGGGAATATAAGACATGTTTATCAATTGGTTCCTGTTCACCTTGATTTATCAAAAGACGGAACAAAACTAATAGGTTTATCTGTGGGAGATAGATTTATCTATTCAATAGACTTTTCTGTGCGATACAAATTTGTTTATCAAGTCTTCGACTTTGGGTCGTAGCAACTCATAGTTGTGGCTGAGATCAGCCAAGGGAATCAAGTGCTCAGAATCCGGCGTGGTTCAAGAGGCGCAATGAACACTATTGTACCTTGATCAGTGTGAGATTCATTAGGTCTCAACTACATTCCAGTCCGAAGTTAAATTGGAGTAGGCTAGTGTCTATAACGTCTTGATACAGTGTGGTGTTCAAATATGGATTAGGTCCCGTGGTTTTTCTACATTTGCGGTTTCCTCGTTAACAAAATTTCTGGTGTCTCCCAGAAATTTCAAATCAGATCTTATTTCTATATGTTTTATTAAAGTTGAAAATGCAAGTTTTTTACCTGATTAGTTTTAAAGTTGAAAAATGCAAGTTTTTTACCTGATTCTCTTTTTCTGCATTTACTTTTGGTTATCTCTGGTGTTGATCAGCGACGGAACCAGGATTTTGTGTCTGGGTGGGCTAAATTTTCTTTTCCAAACACACAGATTGTAGCAATCTAAAGTTCTCAAAATTATATACATCTATCAAACAAATGTACACTGCTTATCATTTTTTGTATGTTAAGGTTCAACTCAGTGACAATATTTTAAATTGCGCATACCAATGTATAATAAGACTTAGTATTTATTATACAAAAGTGATTGAAGGCCGCCCGAATTTTTAGATCTTATTTCTATATGTTTGTATAGTTTTCAAATCAGATAATGAAATTATGAACCGATACATCAAAACATTTACACATCAATCTTTCGTGATTGTTTGCGAGAAGAAAAAAAATAAGCATGCGCTAAATAGATTATGAGATTTGGGCTAACTTTTAGTTTACGCATGAGCCAAATTTTAGTAAGTATTTGGAAACAACATGGCCTAATTAGGTCAGATTGTGGTGGAGCAGGGGTAAATTCCATCTTCGATTCTAATTTTTAAGCACTATCCGGAACAGAAAAGTTCAAAGGAACGAAAAAAACACAGCATAATAATGAAAATTGAATAAAGTCATGTGAATATGGCATACTAATGGGCTAATTAGAATTTTTGCCCTGGGCTAATCTATAATTTCTTGACAATTAGGCTACACTAAATATACTTTTCCACATTTTGGGGTGGGTTGTAGCCTACCTAAGCCACCCCCACCTCCGTCCCTGGTGTTGATCCTTTGAGCAGATGAGGAATCTGTGTTTGGGACAATAATGGAACTGGTGGATTCAGAAGCTTTGTCAGTAACATAATGAGCTTGATTTTCTTCTCGTCTTTGCCTCTTGCCAAGTCTGTTATGTGAAGAAGATGAGTATCAAATATCAATCAAGGTTTCAAAAACTGAAAAGTGCACGATGCTCTGCGGATCGGGCGATACCACTGAGTTAACTCAGTATTCATCTTTTCTCTCCAAAAACACTTCTCTAAGCTTTTAAACTTCTCTGATTATCATGTTTTGAGCATATTTCATCCTTTAATCTTTTCATTACAAGTTCCATCATGTTTTAATTACGTTTTTGCTCAACTCTTTTGTCATTTTTATTCAAATTTCTTTACTTTGCTGTTGTTGTTTTCTTGTATTAAAATGAGTCATTAATCTTCTCTGATTTCTCTAATATGTATTTACAGATTGAGTTATTTCCAATGGCGTTTGCCGTCTTATGTGTTATGATCATGGCGTTTGCTGATCAAGTTGTTTATCGTTTGGTTAATGGAATCTGTGTGGAACTCAATGGAACAGGAGGGATGATGAATCGTCTCAGCATCAAATTACCGAGTCAAAGCTTTAGTAAATCCCGCGTCTTACTCCTTTCAAAAATTTTGAATTTCAAATTCAATAAAACTTACCATATCCTTAGGTGCCTGATTTTTCTCTGGTCAATATCCAGTTATGATTCTTACCTTTCTGGTGAATACTCAATCTCATTCTGTTTCAATGAAAATGGCCTAAATATAAAAATTTTCTAGCATCTTTCCTTTCTCTATATCAACTACCGAGCAATCAACGAATTTCAATACCAATCTCATTCTCACAGTAAATATGGAAGATGAAAACTCAACCCAAATGGGTGATTTGGTTAACAAGTTCAAGCAGGTTGTTTTGGATCTGGGAGACACTTCTGAAATAATAGATCTTAGTAACAATACTACCACTGAAGCAGATGAAGAAACAAAGTGGGAAGCCAGGGCAATAGGAAAAATAATCATTGAAGGAAGAATGAAAGCTGATACAGTGGCTAAGTGTATTGGTTTTACATGGCCTTTTATGAATCCTGAAGATGTAAGAATCATAGAGACGGATCCCAACATTATGATTTTCAAGTTTAATGACTAGAACCTGCTAAACAAAGTTATTGATGAGAGGCCATGGAGTGTCAACAAGAATCTTCTTGTGGTGCATGACTACATCCCATGAATGATATACACTGAAAAACACTGGGGGTTTTACCAATTTTGGATTGTGCTTGAAGCATGATGCCTGAGCACATGAATGTTGCAGCTGTAACTAAAATGGGAGAAATAATGGGTCAAGTCACTGCTATTGAACCCAAAGATGCAATACCAAATGGTAATGACCCAGTCAAGGTGTGTGTCAACATAGATCTCACCACACCATTGAGAAGGGGAGTTAAGGCTGTTACAATCACAAATGCAGGACTTTTACACTGGATTGAGTTTTTCTATGAGAGGAAACCAAGTGGAATCTGCAAGGAGTGTTATGTGATCCAGCATTGCAAAAGAGCTTGTAAAGATGCAAAAATTTTCCTTGATAAAGCACATGAGAAACCCTATTTCTTTGGGAATATCAGCCAAGTAAAAAAGAGTATAGCAATCACATCAGCAAGCAAGGCACCAGCTTCAAAGAAGAGATGACCACTGCTGCTATGATGCCTGCAGTTATAAACATCCTTTGGTTTTTGTGAATTAAAAACATATTTTTTTCTGTCCACGAACGACATTTTGAAGAAAATCCCCACCATCATGTGAGTAATCATTATGAGCACAACACAAAAAAGCAACATTTATCTTATGTCTTGTCGTCAAAAGATACTACAGTTTATTTCTCAAGAGGGAAAACAGCTACAATAATATAACACCATACTCGTATTCTTTGTAGTTCCTCGTATTAAGATCAGTCCGAATATAATCAGGAACAATGTGTTTATCCCAAGGGAAATCATCAAAATTGAAATTCATTACTTGGTCTTCAAGTCCCAGGATGCATAACATCACTCGAACCTTTCATACCAGGACCATAGTTGTAAAAGCATCTCCTAAGGTACAAGTAACTTCTGCCACCTGCCATTCAAAAGTGCGCATTTTTCAGTTGCAGATAGCAAAACAGGTATCAAAAACACAAGATGACCACATTAATAGTACTCGGAATGATTGCAAGTTGAAGGACATGTCAATAATAACGACTATGACCTAACCAAGCTAGGGAGGACTATTTTTACAAATCCGTGATTAAAACCTCACAACAATAAGACATTTCAGAGTTCCTAATCAAATAAAACTGGTAGTACAAACAAGAATGCCAAATGAGATCAAAAGTTCCAAGAATCTAAAAAATAACTTCAGAATTTCATGCTCAACATGTGAGCATAATCTGCAAGGCAAAATAGCAAACACAAAAACCAGTGTACAGAACTACAAGACATCCATAAATGAGGACTGTTCACCCTACTAATTTGAGAGATCAGTTGCGTAGCTTAGGTACGACAGACACGATCCATTAATAACTTCAGAAGAAACTAACAAGTACCTGGGGCTGTAAAAAAATTCCGTTTCTACGGAATGCAGTCCCATTTAATTCAAGCTTTTCAGAATGCAGTCCTATTTAATTCAAGCTTTTCAGTAGCTAATATTACCCGATAGTATTGAAATTTTTTCAGTAGCCTGATAACTCATGGTACTAAAAATATTACTTGGTGTTTGATTCTAGTGGACAATGTTTAAAGATAGCGCATATACCGTTTTGTGCATGGCTATAAATTCAACTAGGACGCTTTCTCCATCTGCCAATAGTTGATTAATCGACAGACTAATTTGATCCAGTTGATCGTCTGTGGGCTTCAATTCAGATGAAGGCATGTAAGAAACAATTGGTATAATTTTAATGGAATCATGATTAACGTATATACACTGGTAAGAAAAGAATGCATACATACCCCGACCTCAACTGTTTCACCATGGTTTTTACATATCAAATCCAACCAAAGAATAGTTAGAGACGATTCAAATAGAATCCTCCACAAAGTGATACATCCAAGTGGAGAGCCTCCGTCAGTAAGATCAAAACATTTGACTCAATTTAGTTTCTCTATTGTTTCATTTATCAGCTCTGATGTTTCGTTGGTAGCCTCAGAAAACGAACATTGGAGGGAAGAATAGGTGTCTCGGGAGGATTACCTCGCTCTGCATAGTTGTAGTATATATTGACTACATCTACAAAACATCCAAGCAGCATTTCCACGAGAGATTTTCATTCAACGCCTTGCTTCTGGAGATTTTTAATGCACCCTCCAAAATCATCTAATATTTCATCATTTTGCATAACCAATTGAATCTGATGCTCATTAAAGTGGCAACATCCATCGAGAAGATACTGATCCAAGGATTCCTAGAACAGAAACTCAATAATAAAAAAGAAAAGAAAAAAAAAGGATACTAATTTATAACATTCAATGGTCTTACTGAGAACAAACAGGAAATAAATGTACAATCTTACGCACCTTTGATTTCCTGAACATTGAAATAAAAAACAAGATGATGTCAAGAGTCATGTTGGACTACTCGATAGATGACCAGTAAAATGGGGATCATTGAGTTCCTTCAGCAACCAAGCCGATTCACGTGGCAGGATACACAACTACCTAATATGTGCTGAAATATCAAAACGAGGTTAAGGAATTCGGAATTATCCAAGATACTTACCTTTTGTTGCCACTTATAGTAGTCCATGCTGTGCTTGAAGAGACACAGACATGCGCGTCATAAAAAATATCAATCCTATTCTATGCCAAAATAAAGCCAAGATGCGCCTGAAATCATCGCCAGATTCTGAAAGAATTCTTTGCAAAAGTTTCATCAACGACGAACTTCCACCATAGCATTCATTTGCCACCACATCATCTGGCGACTCTTCAAGAGACGACCATCTATTTAGCTGGTTACTAATACCCTGTACCCATTAAAAAATATGACAAAATCACAAGACAAAATCACATGACTTGAGGTTGACATAAAGGCAGAGATGCATACTTGTCCAGGCCAGTTTTTTCTAACAGCCGAAGAAACATAGGAATGACCTCCTGACATCTTACTTTCTGTGGACATCATTCCAGTCATCTGCAACAAATATTGATGATTCCTTGATATCAGATCTTGGATATATAAGTTTTTTTGGGGAACCATCATGCGCAACATTAAGACTTAACCTATCAAAGTATCTGTCTATCCATGTATCTTCCATGGTAGCTCAAAGCATCAGATTTGTTGCCTACCAATAATAACCTGTACAAAACGGAGTTTCAGAGTTTTTAGACAAACAATGGAACAAAAATAAATGTGAGAAATGTCATGAACCATAGGTTTGAGATTATTAACCACGTCCAAGTCTGGTAACACCTGCAAGAACTTGAGCATAAAGAATGAAAAACGCACTCAAATTGGATCATATAAAACAATTGCATGACATAGCAAAATGCAGTCCAAGAATTTGGACATACCCTTTACCTCAATGTCAGGACGAATTCCTTTAGTAAACAAGGCCAATAGTCCTAGCAATTGAAAAACCATAACTGAAATACAAATACATGATGAAGTACCAGGCAAGTAATGTTACAGCCAGGAAAACCTGTGCAGATCAGTTCGGAGATCTCAATGAAACCCTATTTATCTAAGTTATTGATTGAATTTAAAGAGCCCATTATCTAAATTACTGAAACCAATCCATCAATACAGAACAAATCAGTGTATTGATTAGCCAAACAGAAAAGGTAGTGAATTGAAAATCAAGGCAGAAAAAAGATAAACCATCTTAAGAAAGAAGATAAACCATGAGAATCAAGATACTTTAAGAAAGAAGATAAACCATCTGGAGCAAAATTTCAAGTTTTACAGATGTAAGACCTACTTATACGAGTAAACTTTCCACCACCACCATACATATTATATATATATATATATATCCCTCTTTTAGAATCACACTTGAGTCTTCTTAGTGACTCTTCTTACACGATACAATCCTGGAGCAACAATCTGACATGTAGATTCTGTCTTCAAGACCCCTTTTTCCTCCCACACGGTGATCATTCTATGGTAGCCACCTACACTCTGATCTAGCTTCGCAACGGTCTCCATTGCTTCATGATGTGCTAAAAAGACATCTGCAGGCTGTTTGGCAGGGTCGTATGCTTTTTTCACTATTTCTCTGGCTTTATCTCTACCGGTATCAGTAGACCCATCACCCCAACATTCAGCAATATCCCCTTTCACACTTATCGGGTTACCAAGACGAAAACCGAACAGCTTCATTACTAGTTTCTTATCTTCATCCAGAACTACCATTAAGAAACGAATTGAATCCATATAAGCACAACCTTTTTTAGCACAGAGGTCATCCATCTTATCATGCAAATGATCAGCCATAATCTCAAAATTCACCACCTTATTAGCTGCTTTTCTATCTTTCACTTCCTTCTCCAAAGAATCCATAATTTCATACGCCTCGGCAATTGCACCAGCTTGAACCACAACATAGTCATCCGTGATAAAATACTTTCTGTAACGAATTTCTTCTGCATAAACAAAGAGTCTGGATTAATAAATCAAGTTTTTCAAAAACTAAAATATACACCGTATTAAATTGAGGCTAATCTAACGGCCTAATTAAAAGGAAATCAAGATTAAAAAACTTACGTCGCCACCCTTCAACACCAGCTGCACCTTTCATAGGCTCTGTTACAATTGAGAATTCCTTAGTCACTTGGTTTTTAGCACTTATCCTACTTTCACAAGACAGACACACTGTCTCACTCTTGGATAACTTGGACCCTAATATTAAAGTGCCACCCTGTATTACATCACCAAATACCTACAAAGGAAACAAAATAATTTTCAAAAACAAAAATCATTCATGGAGATATTCAGATGAAATAGCATAAGGCCATTGAAATGATAGAAAGATCCACTGCTTTTTAATGTTACATAATTCATTAAATTCAGCTGTTTTTATGTACAGAATAGCAAATGAGTCTATCTATTTGATTTGATTTAAAAAAAAAAAAAAACCCAAAAAAGAAAAAATCGATTTCTGGGAGAAAACACTAATTTAAGTAAGAAAAAAAGCATTAACTCATCTACTTACCTCATCTGCAGTATGTTCATCCGCAGACATTCTGGATTGGAGATTGAGGGAGAAACCAAGGAAGAAGAATCTAGGTCGTCTAACAACGATAGTGAAGAAGGCGTGAGAATGAAACTAAATTTTTGGGCAAGTAAACAAAAAAAGGATATTAAGGGGGCGTGCAGTATGTTCATCCGCAGACATTCTGGATTGGAGATTGAGGGAGAAACCAAGGAAGAAGAATCTAGGTCGTCTAACAACGATAGTGAAGAAGGCGTGAGAATGAAACTAAATTTTTGGGCAAGTAAACAAAAAAAGGATATTAAGGGGGCGAGATTCGAGTTCTTCAACAGTAGACATTCTGGATCGGAGATGGCAGGAGAAACCAAGAAAGAAGAAGGTAAGTCTAAAAATGGCTTGAAAATGAAACCTAAATTTTTTTGGCACAAAAAAAAAACGAAGAACAGATATATCAAGGGGAGAGGCGAATAGAACCCTTGACCCCTCGAGCACAAGGTATGAGCCTTGAGGGCAAAATCGTCCATGGAATCAATAAAATAGCCATTAATTGGTATAGTGGCTAAAGGGCAGGTGCCAATTTCGATAGGGCTGATACCACAACGCCAACCCAGAACATTGGGTCTCTGGATTGGTACCAGCCCCTATGGAAACTGGTACCCGCCATTAGCAATCTTGTTGATCGGTCTGAAGAAAAAGAATTGTTGATGAAATGGAGAAAACTAGAATACATGATTAAACCTACGAAGATGATAATAGGATTAAATTGAAGTAATCAGATTGTTAGCAAATACAAAAAAAAAAAAAAAAAAAAAAAAAAAATGAAATTACATAAACATAGACTTGTCTCCGCTGAATGATTTTGATCTCTAGTATTCTTCATCTTTCTCAGTGAGAAATCAGACTAGAAAATCAATACCAATCTAAATTCTTTCTATGAAAAAAATACAGAGATCTGCTTCTGTTTGGTTTCTTTTCAAAATGAACAGAAAGATCTATCTTATCTCTAGAGAGCAGAGCAAATGGTAATAACTCTCTACTTTTTCCTTTTATAGGATAGATTAGGGTTGGGCGGAAAAATCAACACTAATTACAGACTACGTGTCACGTTAAAACTCCTTGGTAACGCGTGTTCGGGTCACCGATGCGTAATTAAATCAGTCAACGTTTGTAAAGACATTGAAGGTCCGAGTAGGAAACACCAAAAAAAAAAAAAAATTGGGTCGGCCTCGGAAACACCAAGGCTAGCAACGAGAAGGGACATAATCAGTTAACAAAAACATTTACAAAATTCAGTCTGTCGACCCTTTAACAAGATTCAGTCTCTTGATACACCATGAAAAGTTAGCAACCATATAGGAAATGTTGCATATAGTCATATAGAAGCAGACAGAACTACTTTTTTACAAAAGATAATGGCGCAATGGGATTCCAGAACGCACATATTGCAAGGCTATCACATTTTTTTTTCTTTTTTCTATATAAAGTCAAAGTCGGCGTCGTCTTCTGGACCATAGTAGTCGCAGCACATATAAGTCACCAAACTATTGGGATTCTCCCAGTCAATATCAACTTCATCGGGGACATTGTGTTTATCCCAAGGGAAATCAAGATCAAAATTAATCTTCATTTCTGCTTTGTCATCCTGTCAAACAACACAAGGAACAAAAATATATGTTCAATAATGAGCATTAAAGATGTTGAGTAATGAGTATGTAATAACAAATTAGCTTCCGTGATTAGATACCTTGCTTGAACTCTCCTCAGATGCCTCCAATTCTTTCATGCCAGCACCACCAGTTGTAAAAGCATCGCCTAGCATGTAAGTAATTTCTGCCATCTGCCATTCAAATGCATTTTGGGTCTTAAAACCTCGCAGATAGTAAAAATGTTCCATTCTTATACATAAAGTTAAAAGATGGTGTTTACGTACTGTTTTGTGCATTGCTACAAATTCACGCAGAACCCTATCCCCATCTGACAGTAACAAACTAATCTTTGCATCAAGCGCATCCAAACATGTCTGCACGTAATAATCACATTTGTGTTCCACCACTTTAACCTGTAATAATCACATTCAGTTAAAGACGAGTAGACTCATAAATAAGGTAATGTGGTGGGAAAACTAGATGTCCTTACCCCGAGTTTGATTGCTTCACAATGCTTTTTATTTATCAGATCCAACCGAAGATCAACTAGTGATGATTCAAATAGGATTCTCCATAAAGCAATATTTCCAAGAGGCGAGCCTCCGTTAAGAGTAGCAAACCTATCTGAATTTAATTTGTTTCTTGCTTCTTCAATCAGCATCACTGTTTCCTCCACAGCCTTCACAAATGCATCAGTAATGGAAGACGAACAGTCTTTTTCCATCGAAATCTCACTTACATCAACAAAACAATCAAGTAGCTTCTCTATAACAGACCCTTTGCCAACACCTTCCTCTTGGAGACCTTTTATATGCTTTACAAAATAATATAAAATTTCTTTATTTTCCTGCACCAATTGCACCACTTTGTCCTCAATAAAATGATAACCAAGTAATTTAACGGAAAGATACTGATCAAACAATTCCTAAAAGAGAAACTCAATATGAAAAGGAGAGATACTAAATTTATTTGTCCAAGCAAGGACAAACAAATGCATATACGCCACATACCTTGGATTTCCTATACTCTGAAGTAAAACCCACGATCTTTTCGAGAATCTTGTCGGACTCCTCAACAAATGAGGGACTACTAAAACGGGAAACCTTGAGTTTCTTCAGCAACCAAGTTGATTCACGTAAAATGACATATAGACTAGCAAATTGGTGCTGAAATATGGAAAGAAGGTTAAGTAATACAGGATCAGCCTAATAGAACAAACATAAGGAAAGAAGAAAGGGGAACAGATCATACTGTAACTCAATAAAATGAAAATGGCTTTGATAAAAAGGGTGTACAAGTTCAAAATGTCATGAATCTTACATATTTATCACGGGGTGAGTAATACTGCCATGGATAATTAGAAATTTTGATACAAAAGAAATTAGATTTACAAGTCGATATTCTCATCTATGTCTAAGCACTCATATAGTTCAGTTGCTCATCTTGTTTGTCCCATGGATAAAACAAAGACTTCATTATTTGGTGAAACAGAGAACGCTCTCTCAATCTTTCTAAGAATCAGTGAAAAGTTTTACATGGATTAATCCGAAAATAAAGACTCGGGGAAGATACAAATGCTTTCTTCAGTTTAACTCATTCAATGACGTCGGGGCCGGATAAGCATGGTATGCCAGATAAACAAGGTTATCAGTCTCTTATCATAAAGGAACTAGGTTTAGCTAGTTTACTAACAGTGTCATAAACCCAATCCTACTGAAACCCATGTTCATTGTCAATTAGATCAATGTTCCGGAACAACCCAAGGAAGACAGAGTAGTTACTATTCACGTTTCGATGTTTCTTCGCAATATAAATTCTTCTCTCGAAGTATTCTAACATATTCTTGTGGGAGATATCATGATAGAAAGTAAGTCTCAGCTTGGCTTGAGGCGAGCAACATAAATTCTAGAATATTAGGCCTTATAAAGTATACTGCCAGATTTCATTAGATCAACGGTCATAAACACAAGTTCAAATTTAACTCAAAAACTTGAGTTGGGGGAACCGTTCCCATAAGAAAAACTAAATACTTGTTAATTCTGAAGGATAAAGACGTACCTTTTTTCGCCATACACGGGAGTCCATGGTGTGCTTGGAAAGGATTAAAGGACACTTGATCATATCTCCATCATCATCAATGGCATTGGAAGAAACTGCAAGTGAGGCAGCCGCATCACCCTTTCTCAATTGATCCAGATGCTTAGAGAAACTATATGCAACAACCCGCTGCTCCTGTTGTAACATGATGAGGTGGTCTAGGAAAGACCCCAGCAATTCAGCCTACAAAGAGACACAGCAACATACCACACCATAAAATATGTCAAACCCAATACCAAAAAAAAAAAAAAAAAAAAAGATGCCATTTCGAGTAGTAAATATTAATTACCTGCTCTCGGCTGAAATTGTTGACGGATTCGGAATGATGAATTCTATGCAAAAGTTGCATCAATGACAAGCTTCTGAAGTGGCATTTGTCTGCCATAACCCAGTTTGGATCTGAAGTTAACTTTGAACGTAAGTGCACCACATCATCCGACGGCGCCTGAAGAGACGACCATCTATTTGGTTGGTTACTAACATTGGTCTCACTGTCCTGTACCCATTAAAATATGACAGAATCACGAGACTTGAGATTGAAAGGAAGGCAGAGATGCAAGATATAAGATGATTTTAAGCTCATACCTCAGACATATACTTGTGCCAATCCATCCCAAGCATTTGTAATTGCCTTAAAAAAGTAGGGAATGACCTCCTGTCACCATACGTACTGTTGACATCCGTCCACTGATCTGCAAAACTTGTTGCTTCTTGGAGAAACATCTGAAGTGATACCTTTAAATTAATTGATTGTTTCTGGATTTGAGATGTTGGACATACAAATTTCCTGGTGGAACCTGCACATGTTCCTAGACGACTGAGGTTATCATATCGTTTTATCCATTCATCTACCCATTCATCTGTCGGTTGTTTCTGGATTTGAGATGTAGGAGATATAGGTTGTTTGGTGGACTTGTTGGAACCTGCAGATGTATCTCCAATGACGATATCTCGTACTCCCACTTTTAATTTCTCGATTCGAGATGTAGGAGATATAGGTTGTTTGGTGTAATTCTCGGAACCTGCAGATGTATCTCCAACACAGTCGTTTTCATATCGCTTTATCCATTCATCCCATTCTGCCATGGTAGCTAGAACACTTGTATTAGAGTGTGTATCTAAGCGGATACTTGCTTGTTTAACCAATAACCTGCACATAATTGAGTTTCAGGGTTTTTGTACACATAATGAAACAAAGACAAAGGTGAGCTTTGCTGTGTGGTGTAAACTTCACTTATAAGTATCCTGTTGCTTTACAATAATAATCAGTCCATACATAATGTTTATCGTGTCTCACATAAGTTTCATGATTTTAAGGCTACATCTTCGAAGAAAGAGATGAGTTTACTCCAACTACAGAAATTCTTTTGGTGAGTTATGGTGTAGAAGAGCATGTAGTAGTTGATTTTTTATCAAGTTTCGTTGCATTATTTTTATGAAATTAGTCATTTTTTCAAGTTACATATCTGTAACCAGTTGACAAATTTCCAGATGCAATGTCTATAATAGATGCATGGAGACACACTCTTTGGGTATGTAATAGAAAGCTTTAATGCCAAATTGCCAATCAATCGATCATGAACCATAAACAAGTTTAAGCAACCAAATCCCAGTAAATAAAACTAGAGAGCTCAGGGAACACTAATTCAGTCATACAGCAAAGATATTTCCTCTAAACTAAATGAGCAATTAGGTAGCTTATTCCTATATACCAATATCAAAAAGCAATGTCCAAAAGAACATCTATAAGATTCATTAGATAAACTGGAACAAAAATCACTTAGGATCAAAAGCAAAAGCAAATTCTATTTTTTTCCATAAGTAAAGCAAAACCTTCCAAAATATTAACATTCAAATCAAAATCAGTGGTATACAACCTTGAATCTGTACAGTAAATTTCAGTTTCGTGAAACCCTAACTTTCAAATTTGTGAAATTCTAAGCAGTTATTAAAATAAAATAAAAAACAGGAAGACAAAATCGAACCAACATACCTATACAGTCAACAATTTGATTGAATTTGAACTTGAAGAGAAAAAATTCCGGAATTTTGACGCTAGCGCCTCCTTCGTCGTCGTCTGCTGAGAGGGAGAAATCTATATTCCCCGCGTACCCTCCTCTCTCTATTTGTACCACCGGCGAGAATTATCTAATGGGCTTACAACCATGAGGTCCAATAAATTATGAACTGGGCTGTTGTAATTGTAAAGTCATTAGATTGGTAACAAGTAACAACTAACAACTAACAAACGAGGATTAGGCCAGTTGAGGAGGAGTTGAACTCCTAGTTAGTAATTCTCAAAATCATTCCCGAATGATTTGCGAACATATCCGAACTAACCGAATCCGAATGATATTTCCGAACTATTTCAACTCCAAACCTAGTTCGCAGATTATATGGACCTCACGAATGATTCGCGAACGTATCCGAACTGACCGAATCTGAATGAGATTTCCGAACTAGAACTCCCATAGGTAACTCTCTGACTAGAGTTCTGTTGATAGGGTTTTTTTTTGATTTTATATATACTTTATATTTATATACAATAATTCAATTAAAATTTTCTATTCGTAGCTGTTTAACCAGTGTTTTATGTGTTGATTTTTGTTTAAAAGTCTACAAACTCGTTTAATAATACATTTATGCGATTAAATTGTATACATCTTGTTAAATAATCACGTTAATTATTTTTCCATCTTATAAATCATATACAAATAAAATTAGTCTCGTAATATGGTCATAAAACTTATCAATTTATCATATATGTAAGTCGAATTTTAAGTGCCGAACTCACATTTATAAAACGAATATGCACGTACGTATGCCGTTCCGAACTATTGTCCGAACAACGAACCGTTGACCGTTTTTTTTTTTTGACCGAATCCGACCTATCTGAATCCGTATAATTCTCGTACGTATGCCGTCTCGAACTACTACCCGTACCCCGAATGGCTAACTAGGGTTGAACCCCCAAATTATAGATTAGGTTAGGCTAAGTCCTATGATGTTCTAATCTAGCATCTAGATTGGGCAGCTAAATCTTATGGTCATTCTAATCTAGTATCAGATGCGATGAATGGAACTGCGAAAAGTAAAATTAGGTTGTGCTGAACGGAACAGCGTAATCATCTCAACCGTCGGGTCAAAAAATAATTCAATCTGTGATGAACCTTTTCGTGAAACTATCTTGCTACTAGTTCACATGTGAGATATATCTAAAGAGAGAAATATTATTAAAGAAAACATTTTTCTTTTAGTCTGCCATGCTTTTTTGGCTAATCTAGTAGCTAAATCTAGCCCATTGGTCTTGGTCTTAATTCTTGCTGCCCAATGAAAAAAAAGAAGTCAGATCGGTGGAGAACCACCTTTGGAAGTGTGGATAACCACCGTTGGATGCCAACTAAAAGACAAGTCAACTTGACCACATGCTTTCTTCCTAGGCTAGTTCATTTGGGTGAAGGTGGCATGGTGTGGATGTACCACTAAAAAGAAGCAGGCACGGAGCTGTTAAGGGTCTAGTGGGAACAGTAGTCCCCACTGGATTTTGGGATTTTAACCATGTAGGTTTGGTAATTAGATAGTTCTACATAATTACAGGGAACAATCCATGGGGGAATGACGGAAAATGGGTAAAAATATGATCTCGTATTCTTCGGGTAGCTTTTTCAGTAAAGAAAGTAGATGGTTAACTGGGTAATTTATAATTAAAGGTGGAAAAGATTGTGGCCTCGGCCGCCTAATAGGATATAGATCATACTGTTACTATACCAGTTTGTCCCCCCTAACCAAAGTTTCTAGCTCCGTCCCTGAAAAGAAGGATACTAAATTTTTATATTCAGTGATCCAAGGGAGGACAAATATATGTTACGTACCTTGGATTTTTTTAAACTTTGAAACAAAAACCACGATGATTCCAAGAATCTTGTGGGACTCCTCCATAAATGAGGGACTACTGGAATGGGATGCCTTGAGTTTCCTCAGCAACCAGGTCGATTAATCACGTGGCATGAAATACAGACTATCAAACAGATGCTTTTGTTGCCACATGCAAACAGATGCTTTTGTTTTCGGTATTTTGGGAACTGTCAACTGTGGAAGGAACGTTATGGGAGGATAAAGGATTGGAAAGGTAAATCTTAAGAGGAGGTTATTGCGATCAACAAACAAGTAATTCACTTATGGTGTTGAAACAGAACAACTTTGGAAACTGCCTTTAAAGTTATCTTCCAATGGAATGGATGTACTGGTAACTGGTTGCATTGGGTACAACCTATAAGAGACTAAAGGTGACATCAAATTAGTAAAGGTTCATCACGTTCCGCTTGAGAACCCATTTGATAGCAGTAAATCTGTTGGCCGTGAAGGAAGTTAACGACAGCTCCTCAGAATGTATGGGGGATAATAGGGAATATGCCCCAATTTTCCCAATGTAGGTATTTGTGCACGTAGCTGCATGAGTTTGGTATGAGAAGAGAACCAAACTTGCAGGCTCTTAATTCAGAAGAAGCAAACTTGCGAGTTACAGCTGTTGAAGCTGCTTCCCCTTAGATTTTGGTGTATACAGTATATGAGAATTGAGAAGGCTATATTTTTAACAGGTTTTCCTAAAGCAATTGCAATTAAGCCCCCACATTTCAGCTTTTGGTTTGTAATATCCAAGATCTTTTTTGAAGAACAAGGAATAAACTGACTTTGGCAATCGAGAAGCTAGCTGCTACATCTGAAATTATAAACTTGAAAGAAAATTATACACAACAAGAGTTTGGGATCTAGCTAGTGAAACACATCTTCATTATCAGATTCAGGACCATAGAAGAAGAAGTATGGATCAGCATCCAGAAACGGTATCTCAGGATTGTTAAAGTCATACTTAAGCACATCGGGAACATTGTGTTTATCCCAAGGGAAATCCATATCGATATCTATCTCTGTGCTTTTGGTTTCATCACTTGAATCATTCATACCAGCACCACCAGTTGTAAAAGCATCTCCTAGCATATAAGAAGCTTCTGCCACCTGCCATTCAAAAGTGCGCATTTTTCAAAACACAAGACGACTAGAATAGTACTAAGAATGAGTGCAAGTTGAAGGACATGGAAATAATAACAACTATGACCTAACCATACACTAATTTTATTACAATCTAGTTACAAATCCTTAGGGATCAAAAACTCAAAACAAAAAGACATTTCAGAGTTCCTCATCAAATAGAACTGGTAGTGATCAAACAAGAATGACAAATGAGATAACATATTAAAAAGTGTTTGATTCTAGCGGACAAATTTAAAAGATAAGAGTATATACCGTTTTGTGCATGGCTATAAATTCACCTAGGACGGTTTCCCCAACTGTCAATAGTTTATTAATCGACAGCCTAATTTCATCCAATCGATCGTTTGTGGGAGTGCCAAACAGTTCAACCTGTAGTACATTCAATTCAGATGAAGGCATGTAAGGAAGAATTGGTATAATTTTAATGGAATCATGATTAAGGTATACACTGGTAAGAAAAGAATGCATACATACCCCGAGTTTGACTGTTTTGTCATGGTTTCTACATATAAGATCCAACCGAAGATAAATTAGAGACGATTCAAATAGAATCCTCCACAAAGCGATACATCCAAGTGGAGAGCCTCCGCCGGTAAGATCAAAACACCTGATTGAATTTAATTTATCTACTGCTTCATTTATCAGCTCTGATGTTTCCTTGACGGCCTCTGAAAACGAACATTGAAGGGAAGAACAGGTGTCCCCTCTCTCTGCACGGTTGCAGTGCATATTGACTACATCTACAAAACATCCGAGCAGCGTTTCTGCGACAGATTTTCTTTCAACACCTTGCTCCAGGAGGTTTTTTATGCACCCTCCAAAATCATTTAACATTTCATCATTTTGCACAACCAGTTGCGTCGGTTGATCATTAAAGAGGCAACATTCATCGAGAAGATACTGATCTAACGATTCCTAGAACAGACACTCGATAAAAAAAAAAAAAAAAAAAAAAAAGAACACTAATTTATGACAATCTTACATACCTTTGATTTCTTGAACTTTGGAATAAAAACCAAGATGATGTCAAGAATCTTGTTGGACTCCTCGATAGATGAGGGACTAATAAAAGGGGAATCGTTGAGTTGCTTCAACAACCAAACCGATTCACGTGACATGATACACAGACTATCGAATACGTGCTGAAATATCGAGAAAAAAAAAAGTTGAGTAATTCGTAATTAGAAAATATACTCATTGATTCAGCAGGGTAAAAACTTACCTTTTGTTGCCACATATCGGAGTCCAGGGCGTGCTCGGAACGGATAAGAGGACAGTTGTGCCTATCTCCATCACCATCAACAGCATTGGAAGATAATGATGCAACTGCATCAGACTTTCTTAGTTGTTCCAGATGCTCAGAAAAACCACATGCAACAACCCGCTGCTCCTGCTGTATCGTGATAAGGTGATCGAGGAAAGGTGCTAATAGTCCAGCCTATAGAAGAAAAAAAACACAAAGACCACACCACGTCAAATCCTCTTGCCAAAATAGATGAAGGAAGATGCTATTAATTTGGAGTCGTGGATAAAGTACCTGCTCTCGGCTGAAATCACTGCTAGATTCTGAATGAATTCTTCGCAAAAGTTTCATTAATGACAAGCTTCTGTTGTAGTATTTACTTGCCACAACCCAGTTTGAATCAGCAATTAAATTTGGATACGACGACGACGCATTAAGATACCTTCTGTCTGGTTGGTTGCTAACATGGAGATCTTTATCCTACACCAATTTTAAGTTCAAAATAAAATAAAAATAAAATCACAAGAGGTAGCTGGAGATATAAACAAAATTTGATCTCAAACGCATAGATACCTCGGGCGCAATATAATGCCAATCTAGCTTATTCGCTTGTAACATGTTTAGAAAAGTTGGGAATGACCTCCTGTCATTAATCTTTGTGTTTACATCACTCCAGAAATCTGCAAAATCTGTTGCCTTTTGGAGAAGCATGTCAAGTGATACTTTTAAATCTTTTGATGATTCTTCCAAGTTTAGAGAGCATGATGATGAATTCATACGTTGATTAGGTGTTTCTCCAAGACTTAAGTTTACAAACGCGGTATAAGTACTATCTCGATCGTCCTCTATGCATTCCATGGCAACTGGCAGCGTATTTAATGGCGAAGAATGTAGATTATGTTTCTCTACAATGTTAGGCTTTCTTTTATATATGCCACAATAATTCCTTTTTAAGTACTGGGAAATCATATACTCCCTCCATCCTAAATTAAGGGTCTGCTTTGACTAAATCAAGATATTAAGGAAATCCTATAAATTGTCATGACTAGCCCTTGACTAGCCTATTTAATGTTATATTATTACCTAGGAAATCATATAATTTATTAGCAACCTAAACTAAAACTAAAAAAAAAGAAATCCTAAAGCTATCGAACTGTATGAGAATTTATGGACATCCCCGTTTATATATGTTAACCACAAAGTAGAACTGTAATTTAATTCAAATTTCTAACCTATTGCCCACCGGTTCCAACGCTTGTCCGAGATCCTTTTCGTAATTTCGATTCAACTTTGATTAAGAAATTAAACTCTGAATCAAACTGGGTTATGGCAACTAAATACTACCACAAAAGCCTGCCACTGATACAACTTTTGCAAAGAACTCATTATGAATCTGGCGATGATTTCAGCCGAGAGCAGGTAATTAATATTTACTGCTCGTAATGGCGTCTTAACTAGGATTTGACATATTTAATGGTGTGGTATGTCTTTTTTTATAGGGCAATTACTATTAGCTTCTTTCCTATGATGCTGAAGATGATGGAGCTAGAGACAGGTTTATCAGGCACCCCGTTTATAAGTGCATGTGGCACCAAAAGCATCTGTTTGATTGTCTATATTTAGACTTGGTTTCCGAGGAAACTCAAGGCATCCAATTCTAGTAGTCCCTCATTTATCGATAAGTCCCACAAGATTCTTGTAATCATCATGGTTTTTATTTCCATGTTTAAGAAATCCAAGGTACTTATGGTTGGGAGACAAGCTATTATGGATGCTACTGATGAGTATGATTGTATGGTTTCGAAATTCGTTAAACATTCAATTCCTTTTAAAAATCTTGAATCACCGGGCACATATTTTTGAATTTACAAGCATGAGTGCAGGATCGTACGTCTGGATAAGTAGTTAGAAACCTGGCAAGTACAAACGAGAGAGAAGTTAACTGCAGAACACATCGTTGTATCACAATTATTGTTTTTCTATGTATCAACAATATCCCAAAGCTACTGCTAGAATAATAACTAGCTAGGGACATGAGGAAGATCTAATCGAATTCAAAGTCGCTGTCGTCTGGACCATAGGGCTCGCAGCATGGATATCCCAACAATCTCGTATTAGGATCGTTCAAGTCAATCTCAACTTCATCAAGAACATTGTGTTTATCCCAAGGGAAATCGCGATCGAAATCCATATCCATGGCAGCTTTGTCATTCTCACGCAATAAATCATTCAAGGCATCAGCTGATTCGTCATATGACAGCACCTCATTCATACCAGCACCACCAGTTGTAAAAGCATCTCCTAGCATTTGAGTTTTAAAACCTTGCAGATATAGCAAAATAAGTTTGATTCTACTGGACTAAGTTAAAAGATAAGAGTATATACCGTCCGGTGCATGGCTACAAATTCAGCTAGGACCCTTTCCCCAACTGTCATTAGTTGATTCATTGACGCACTAAGTTGCCCCATATCATCTGCCATGAAAAGAAAAAATCAGCTACAAGAATTAATATCCGCTTTTGAGTCAAGCTCTTGTCAACCACCTAAAATTCATATAATTGACCAACTTCCAAATGATTCAAATAACCAATAATAAGTCACTCTTCACATTCTATCATCAAAAACTAAAAGAAGAGAAAATGTGTTTATAATTAGCCATGAATTCGTTTCATCTTCATCTCATTTTAATCTTCTTTATCTTCTTCTTCGCTCAATTCCTCAGTGCTGCTCATGGGTGCCATGACAACGAAAGAGAAGCTCTTTTGAACTTCAAATCATCCCTTGTCACATACCCGGCCTCGAAATCTTTTGTCTTCATGGCAACAAAGTTATATTCATCAAAATTGTTGTAATTGGCATGTAGTTTAATGCTCTCATGAATCTTTACATGTCATTTCGATTAATCTCCGAGGCAAATACCATGAGAATTACATAAATGAAGGCAATGATACCATGTATGGGATTGCACCGCCAAGTGCATCACTGAAAGGTAAAATATCTCCTTACCTTTTCAACCTTACATCTTGAGCATATTGATCATCAGTTTAAATGATTTGTAACTTGACTCGTCTTCGACAATTAGATTTATCTAGTAACAATCTGACAGGTGATATACCCTTCTGCATCTTCAAAATGAATAACCTCATCGATTTAGATCTCTCGAAAATCAACCTTCAAGGAACATTACCACGTATTCTTCGTCTGAAGTTTGACGGGAACGGATGATTAAATTTATCACACAACAAACTGCATGGAGCACTTCCTATTCCACTTACAAATATCTACACTTTTGATCTGTCGCATAATAACTTCACTGGCGGAATCTCAATAGAGATGAGAGAAAGATTATCTGGTGTGTCGTATATTTTCTTTATCTGATAATGAACCTCAGGTTAAATTCCTTCTTCTATATGTCCCACAGAACCAGATTTCTTACCTAGCAGTAATTATATTGATCTGTCGAACAACAAACTATCTGGGCTTATACCTACTAGTATTGGGAATTGCAGTAATCTTAAGTCGCTTAATCTTGGAACCAACAATCTCACTGGAAACTAGCGTTCCAAGGGAGCTTGAAGCTGTAATGCTGATCTTTCTTCAATTAAATGACAACAAATTCGAGGGTCTTATTCTTAATTCTGTCAGCAAGCTTCTATTCTTGCAAGTTCTCAACCTAGCTGATAATGATTTCGAAGGGAGTATGCCCGCTGCATTTGGTTCACTATATTCCCTTAATATCCTCTCTTTAAGGTCAAATAAATTCACTGGTCAATTCCTGAAGAGATAGATCATCTCTCCAAGCTTCAAATACTAGACTTGTCGAGAAACTATTTCAGCGGGCAACTCCCTAGAAAAATAGGGAACTTGGAGATGCTAACAAGTAGACCTAGTAGCACATACTCGCTTGATTACGCTGGTGACGTGCAACTACAGATGGTGATCAAAGGGATTGAGATACAGCTTGAGAAATTGTACGACTACAGTTCCGGAATCAATCTATCTAGCAACATTTTTAAAGGAAGCATCCCAGAAGAGATGTTGAGTTGTCATTACTTGTATTCCAAGTTCTGTTATTTCTAAGTTTAGTATACGTATGACCCAAGAATACTTGGAGGTCACGTATTTGTATGTATAAATAGTTAACACATTGTACTGTAAGCATCATCAGTTGATCAATAAAAGTTCTCAATATTGAAAACCAAAGTTTGTGTTGGTATCAGAGCAGGTTCGATCCTTGGGCACTTTTTTACCTTCTTTTCAATACCTAGAGATATATTCTCTAAACCCTAATCACCAAACCCAGAGATATACTTTCTCTAAAACCTTAATCATCAAACGATTTCAATATCCAGGGATATACTTTCTCTGATCTTATTTTACCTACAAACTAAATGTAACCTTCAAAACTTAGGAACTACAATGGTCGATGACGATGGTAAATCGTAACCAACGTTCTCGAAGAATACAACGGGTGGTATGCAGACATACGAACCAACACCAACTTCAATTCCATACGGAATAAAACTGAATGACACCAATTTTTCTCTATGGTCTCAAATGGTGACCATGTTTGTTGCTGGAAGAGGAAAGAAAGGATATCTCCCTGGTGATACTGTGAAACCTGATGAAGAAGTCGTAGATAAATATGATAAGTGGATCATGGAAGATGCTATTGTCAAGGGCTGGTGATTGGTGCAATGGAACCGATTTAATGAATCTGTTTGTTCGTTTGCCTACTGCAAAGGATGTTTGGGATGCTGTTTCTCAAACTTATTATGAAGGAGCTGATAAGTCTATTCTCTATGACTTATCTCGGAAAGCTATGTCGACTCAACAGTCGGGTAGATCAATTTCTAACCTTTTCTCCGAATTAAAATCAACTGGCAAGAGTTTGATCATGAAGGCCTATTACCTTTACACAACCAGAGGTAATCAAGAAACGAAAGGAAGAAATTGATGAAGAAAGGGTATATTTATTTCTTGCTGCACTTGATGATACTTATGATTCAGTTAGAGGAGAAATACTTCGTACTGATCCTTTACCAAAGCTAGAAGTTGCGTTTACCATACCGAGGAGAGAGAAGAACAAAGACGCAAAGACTATGTTAACTCATGGGGTTGATTCTCAAATTGCCATGTCTGTCGGGAAGATTGAGAAAATTCGTTGAATACAAAAATATCTCAGCTGAATAATACTGGAAGATGTGTTCATTGTGGGAATACAAAACATCTTTATGAAAATTGTTTTGAAAAAATTGGTTATCCAGATTGGTGGGATGATTACCAAAAGCGTATAAAGGCTGGAAAAGGGAAAGTTAAGGGTAAGGTAGCTACCTGTACATCTGTTGTTCCTACAACAACTACAACAGAGTCTGAACGAGGTAATATTTTTCTTACATCTCTTGCCGATAATTTTAAGAAGGATAATGGTTGGATTCTTGATTCCGGTGCTACTAATCATATGACCTTTGATATGTCTATATTAAAGGACAAAACTACTTCAACCTGTTCTGGTGTTACTAATGCTAATGGTATAACATATCCTGTTACTGGAGAAGGAAGAGTTGATCTAACGAACTCTTTATCTCTAGAACATACCTTATTAATTCCTTCTCTTTCAAATAATCTCATGTCAATACCTCAAGTAACTTCTCAGTTAAAGTGTTTAGTATTAATATATCCCGATTTTCATTTTCTTCAGTGATCTCAAGAAGTGGGGAAATAATCCAAGGTGGGTACTAAAAGAGAGGGGTTATACTATGTGGATGATGTGTGAAGGAAGGTCTTTGTCAGCAAAAAGAATATCTCATACACATACAAATGAAATTTGGTTACATCATCGTAGACTAGACATGTTTCTTTTGGATACTTGGAGCATTTATATCTAAATTTATTTACTTCTTGCAAACCATCTGATTTTCAGTGTGAAACTTGTATTTTAGCAAAGAGCCATCGTGCTACTTATCCTGATAGTTTTAATAAAAGATTTGTTCCGTTTTCTTTGGTACATTCTGATGTTTGGGGTCCCTCAAAGATTGTTTCTTCTTCGGTAATAGATGGTTTGTCCTATTTATTGATGATTGTACTCGCATGACTTGGCTCTATATGATGAAGAATAAAAGTGATGTGCCGATTGTTTTCGTAATTTTCACAAGATAGTCCGCATTAATACTGAACTTTAAGGGTTCTACGAAGTGATAGAGGTGGAGAATATATAAATCGCACCTTAAAGGGATATTTTGCTGAGCATGGTCTTGTTCATGAAACTACATGTCCATCTACACCGCAACAAAATGGAGTTGCAGAAAGGAAAAATAGATAATTGTTGGAAATTACCAGGGCTAGTTTGATAGGAGCGTATATGAAACCAAATTTTTGGGAAGAAGCTCTTATTAGTGCTGTTTTTCTTCTTAATCGTGTTCCTACACGAGTTCTGAAGTTTCAGACACCAGTAGATAAACTTGCATCATTTGTGACTCTTCCATCTAATCTTACACTTCCACCAAGAGTATTTGGTTGTGTAGCTTATGTACACATACAAAAACATTTGCGTTCGAAACTTGATCCTTGTGCTCTTAAGTGTGTCTTTGTTGGATACAATCAATTTCAAAAGGGCTACAAATGTTATCATCCTCCAACAAGAAGAACGTATGTTACCATGGATGTGACTTTTTCTGAACATGAGATGTATTTTGCTTCCGCTGAATTTAATACTTCTCACTTGGGAGAGAGTGTAAGAGGAGATGTTAATTGGTTAGAAATGTTTAGGATAATTGTGAATTCATGGTTAAATCTACAGAAGATGAAGAAGTTTTATCTGATGGTGATAAAGAAGAAAGTGATCAACAGCTTTGTTGAAGAGGATGATTTGCCAATCAATAATATTGTTGCAGTAAAGTAGATGAAGATGAAACTCAAATTCTTATTGAAGAAAATAACCCCTCTCGCTACTATAGTACCTACCCCCGTCGATTCTACTACCCCGCCGCCGAGGTAAGTAGTGATATTACTACTTCTACTAACACTAATACTGAAAATTGTGAAGTTGTTGAGAATAACATGTATCAACTACCTTTGAGAAGCAATCGTGGTGTACCTACAGCAAAGATATTCTCCGAACCTATAAAGAAGGTTAAATATCCTATTGCAAATTACATGTCAACTGATAGGTTGACAGAATCTTGCAAGGCATTTGTTAGTCAGATGTCAGATATTGTCATTCCTACTTCTGTTCAAGAAGCATTGTCTGATCCTAAATGGGCTGCTGCTATGCTTGAAGAAATGCGATCTCTTATGAAAAATAAGACATGGAAGAAGGTTGTACTACCACAAGGAAAGAAGCCAGTTGGTTGCAGATGGGTATTCACTGTAAAGATTAATCCTGATGGTTCTATTGATGTGTATAAGGCAAGACTTGTTGCAAAAGGGTTTACTCAAACTTATGGTATAGATTATCATGATACTTTTGCTCCAGCTTGCAAAGATGAATACCGTCCGTGTATTGTTGTCTATAGCAGCAGAAATTTGGGATGGCCACCGCAACAATATGATGTAAAAAAATGCGTTTTTTACATGGAGACTTAGAGGAAGAAGTTTACATGTCTTTGCCACCAGGGTTTGGTGACTCAGATCCTAATATTGTCTGTAGACTGAATAAAGCCTTGTATGGCTTGAAGCAATCACCACGTGCTTGGTCTGGGCAATCTAAGATCCTGTTGTTTATAATCCTTAGGGCCTCTCCACTCATTGCCAATTGGTTTTGAGTTGGATGCCCAGATTCTAACAATCATCTCGGATAATAAACATGAAAGGATGATTAGAAACAAAGTCCGCTACCGGTGGTGATGAGGACCACCCATGGAACGCTCAACGAACTCCATTTGCAGGATCATTAACAGATCCTTCCTCCATTAGATCTTTGATTCATCCATTGGTTTTCGTTCCGACCCATACTGGTGGTGATGAGCATGCAGTTTCAGAATTGTTGGTACGTAGATACTCGCTTGAAAAATCAAATAGTGAAACTCCCTAATAGTGCTTTCTCTTTAATTACAAAAACAACAAAGTTCAATGTTACATTAGCGGATGCTGTGGATCAACCGTCTCATATGATTGATTGGATAAATGACAACATCTATGCTCCATTTACATATAAAAAAAATGGAAATTCACACCAAAGCAAAACAAGTTAAAGAACATGTCTATAGATTCTTACCCCAGGGGGGTTATATTGCCTAGACTCCCCTTGGGAGAATCGTGCTCCTAGAGCACATAGGGCACCTTTCACAACATAGATATTGTCAGAGAAAATGAGTTTTAATAAAAGTATTTATGGTCTTGGTGTGGTTTGATTTGATGACCTAAGGGTCTAAGGAAACTCACTCATTTTTTGAGTGTATGAAATGGAACCTTTAGTCCCACATTGTGGAAAACTAAAGAGGTGCTCCATTATATAATCATATTATTATGGATATGTTGTAAAACAATGTGGGTGGAGATGGTGGGGCGAAATATACATTTTTCAACCCATATTTGTGCACGTAAACCATGCACCAAGTCACGTATTTTATAGAATATATTAAGAGTTTTATTAAAGGAAAAATTCTTTTTACGTGTTTAACTTGTTCAATATGCCATTTTTTTAGAAGCTCTCCAATTCTGTTGACGACGTAATATGAGGTTGAGCTGGTATATGCTGCCATTTTTTCAACATCTAGTTTGGTGAGGTGTTGCCGATGACAATTATGATGAAATCCGAGGTTTTGTCGACATGGAGCTGGTGGTGATGATGGCAGTGGAGGTGTGGGTGTTGTCGTTGATGTGAAGGAGAAGACGCCATTGTCGATTAGCGATTTTTTCTTAGATAAAGTCATTATTTTAATTGATAAATTTTCTTATAGATTATAATCATAAGAAAAATAGGGGGCTTACAGATTACTTATGATCAAATATTATACTTTTAGTGTGGGCAGAATATCCAAAAAGAATATCGGAAAAATGAAATTTAAATTCTTGATGATATGAAGCACAGTAATATTTTGCTTGACTTATGGACCCAGAAATTCGAATTCAAGGATTGTTTAACCAAAAGACATACCGGAAAAGCTAGCTGCATGAAATTATAAGCTTGAAACTAAAATACAAAAGAAGAAAAAAAGAGATTACACTCCTAAAAAAGAACCACAATAAATTGGTACATGAATCAGCAAGGAACAACTTGCAACCTAATTATATATACAGTAGACACTCTTTTAATTAATACTCGATTATTTAATAAATTCTCTTAAATAATATTTTTGGCCGGTTTCGAGTCGGGAACAACGTGCCAAATTAATAATTCGATAAAATTATAAGATAATACTTTTTTGATTACCTATGTAGGCCCCATATGAAATATAAATTAATAATGCATTATATATATTCAATACATTAATGATTTACGAAGACTTTTTGAACAATGTATTTCATTGTCTTCAGTTTTTGATAAAATCAATATTGCATTGAATTTCTTCTCTAATTTTTCTTATCATTGTAAGAATTTTTGGTATTTTTTCTCATAGCTCAGCCAGAAATTATTCAATGTGATTGCCGCTTTAATAGCTTCGTCTCGTGAAGGGGGCTCTATTGTAGAATTTTCATCATCTTCTTCCACATTTTTATCAGTTCTCATAACGTTCTCGATTATTTCTTCATCAGTCAACAACTGTGTAACTTCATTTCCTTTCGGATACTTTAGGACATCTTCGACATTCATTGAATTGCGATAGCCCAACTTCTCGATCAAACTTTACAAGTCTTGAGTTATTTCACTGACTGTATGTTCATCCAAATTGTTTAAACTTGTGTTATCTGTTGATCGAAGTTTACAATAACGAAAGAAGTTTGCAAGTGTACTTGTACGAACATCGATAGTCCATGTTGAAATTGCAAGATTCATTGCATCTAACACATTTATTTTTTCTGGATTTGACGCCCCTAATTCATAGCCTTCCAAAATACCTCTATAAAATCGACGACGATAATGCATTTTAAAAGCTCGTATAATCCCTGCGTCACAAGGTTTAATTTTTGAAGTTGTGTTTGGTGGCAAAAAAAAAAAAAAAAAATCAGCATTTTGTTGTTGTGTTTGGTGAAATTTATCTATAAGTTGATAAAGTATTAATTAAAGAACGGGCCCTAGCTCAGCTGGTCATCCCCGTTCCCCAAAGTTTCATGCATTCTAGGAGGTCCCAGGTTCGAGTCCCGAATGGCGTAATATTGCAAGAATTAACATGGAAGGTAGTGCTAGTTTGCTCCCTTATGACACAGTCTCAGCCCCTCCATCCGCTTCGGCTCCCTTGGCTAGGTTACCCATGAGACTCGCTGGTAGGTTAGCACAACAACCTGTTTAATTAATGTAGCAGTATGTTGTTGGAGCCTAGCTTGTTAGGCTTCCGACTAGTTAATGTAATACTCCTTATCTAATATTAAATGCTGAATTTATATTAATATCTCGCTTAATTAATAAATTTTGATGGTCCCGATAATATTAATTTACAGAATTTCTACTGTACATGTGTCTAAACAAAAAAAGGGAAATTGCAAGATTATTCATCAATAAGGGTATCAAATTACTCTTTGGGGTGTCCATATTAGACAAATCAATCATCCTTAACGTTTGGAATGGTACGCAAGCAGAGAGTACTGCTGCTGCCCCTATTAATTAGCAGACACGATTCGATCCCTCTACACGTAGTTCAGCATAGGCGTAATGTTTGGTGCTGATGATATAAGGTGTAAGTAATGAGGATTTAAATTTGAGTTTTAAGTTCGGAAAGTGAGTCATTTGTCTAAATATTTTCAAAACATGGTTCAAATGGACGAGTAAAAATTAGTATGGGTAAAAATAATGGACACCAAAATAGCAAGGATGAAACTGGATGCATCGTGATATAAACTAAAAATAAGAAAAAATATTTGAAAATGGGTAGGATGAAACTGTTTACAACCCGGCTATTTTTACATTTTTGTCCATTTAAACAGGTTTCAAAATCTAAATGTCTTTTTCATCCAGAAATTGTTGATTTTTGTAGCCAATTTTGGGTTTTAAGTTTGGGTTCAACAAAGTCTATTCAAGGATTATATGAGCACGCCCTCTTTCATGAAACAGGCAATATTTATGTGGACGCAAACAATCGAAGTACAAAGTACACAGTCCGTCCACGAGGGTCATCAACACAAAGACCAAGAAAAATATATCCGAGCAGTTCCCACATGACCACTAGATCCTATCATGCATGGAATTAATTAACGCATTAAAAGATGAAAAATATTGAGGATCAAGCAAGATGTAGGCAGTCACCCCAGTACTTGTTTAATTAATTAGTTGGATAATTACCTATAGTAACTTGTGTGTTAAATAGTGATCTCCCGCTAGAATATTGATGAAATAAGAAACAAAAGACGCCTGCTAATTCCCAGCAATGCTATTCTAAAATGATTTGGGAGCAGAATTACCAAATAATTTTAGAAAAAATCATTATTTTGGAAGAAGGAAATTTCGGATATAAGAACCAAACAAGGCTTTAAAAAAAATACCACCTCTAAAAAAAATAAATTGTCTTTGATAAATTAATAAATTACCACTTTGGACGAACATAGTAAAATTTACTCTTAAAAAGATTGAAGAACTGTCTAGCCCGTCATGATGCAAATGTTAAGATTGGCAGGTTTTTCTTTTTCACCCAACAACCGCTTTGTAAGAACGTCGTTATTTAATTTCAAAAAAAGCCACATGTGGCCGATCTAGGAGCAGAATTACGAAATAACTTTAACAAAAGTGACTATTTTCGGAAAAGAAATCACAAATCTAAGAACCGTCTAGCCTATAAAAATATGGCCGATCTTTGGGACCAGACACGAGAAGGATCGAAATTTTCTTTTGAAAGAATATTAGTAAGTAATACACTAATAATAATATGTTTATTAATTAAGGGTTACGAAAAAATTATTTGTTCTTGACCGGTCCTCTTTCTATATGGATACGACGTACCAGTGTAATTGCTTCTTAATTTAATAAATTACCGCCTTGAAATTTTTTTTGTCTTCAATAAATTAATAATTATCCTATTTGACGAATTTAATGAAGATACAATTATTATTTTCTTAAAAAGATTGAAGAATTGTCTAGCCCGTCATGATACAAACAAACGTTAAGATTGGCAATTTTTCATTTCATCGAATAGATCTTGGATATTCAATAGGGTGTCGGAGCAGAACTTGTCATCGGGCTCCCAACAAGCGCTATGTCATTAATAAATTTCAAAAAGTGCCGGATTTCATTATTTTGGGGAAAAAAAAAATGACTAATGATTAGATAAATAAAGAATCTCCACTAATCATTACTGATTGACGGTCGTTGGATCAATAAAAATCTGGATGGTTATCCAAATCCCAAAAAATAAGTAAGGGTGTGAGTAAAAGGTGCAACCCTAAACCCTATCTATATATCTCCAGGACACGATCAAACAACAGTACGTGGATGGTTGTAGTTCACGTTGGAGGATGCAATCTAACGATCGATATTACTCGAATTGCGATATATATACCCCTCCTAAAACCACTTCCTAAAACCCTCATTCCGTGTTCCCAAAACCTCAGTAAGAAAACTCTTGTCGGCGGCTGATTTAGAAACAACTGAGACAATTCGGCCGGAGAAAATGGTAATTGATTTCTATTCTATGGTTACTAAGATGTCGTTTTAGCCTTAGATTTCTATGTTTCCAATTAAAAAAAAAAATGTTTTATTTTTTTTTTGTTTCCCCTTAAATAGGCGCCGGGAAATCAGGAGCATCAACTTGTGCCGGAATACGATTATAAGTTACTTGTAGTTGGCGATGGTTGTGTTGGTATATATATTTCTTGATTTTTCTTTTATTTTGTTCACAATTGATATATATACAACACGAGATCGAGACCTGATACTGATATCTCAACAGGAAAAACTAGCTTTGTGAAGAGATACCGAACTGGAGAGTTGGTTACCGTGTATGAGCGTGAGTATATTTATGTTAGATCTCGTTCGATTATTCTGTTTTTATACTTGATTTTCTTGATTTTGCTTTTAGATCTCGATGTATTTTTGCTCTGTTGAAACAGGATTCTGATTGATCCAGATCTTCTTTGTTTCTGTAGCTACCATGGGCGCAGATGTCAACCAAGTCGTCTTGCATACCAGCTCTGGGATAATTAACTTTGTGGTATGGGACATTGCTGGCCAGGAGAAATTTGGTGGGCTTAAAGATGGATATTTGTAAGAATTTTTTTCTTTTATTCTTTGGTTGTTTTATTTAGTGTGATATTTATTATACCTTGGGATAGTTGTATTTATGGTGATTGCTATAGTTAATTTATGATAGTATGATCAATTTTGCTGTGTCATGAGATTTGATGTTGTTAACAGTATCAAATTAGAGGGTAAATTGGGCCATTTTTTTGTACTTCTTTGATGGTATATTTTTAGAATTGAATTATGTGTGTTTTTTTTTCACCTCTCTGTTTATTGTATGTAGTCTTGGTGCTAGATGTGCCATTATCATGTTCGATTTGTCAGTTCCAAACGGACACAAGAGTGTCCTCAAGTGGCACGCGGATATATCCAGGTTTGTTCCTTGATTCCTTTCCTTGTTAATTTTCTTTTCTTTTAAAATCTTGGATGCTAATGCCTTTAGAGTTTTTCATGGTTGCTACTTGCTAGGTTGTATGATGATGTCCTGTTCGTCATTTGTGGGAACAAGGCGGATCTCAAGCCGCATCTAGTGACCCCAAAACAGATTGACCAGCTCCGTAGGAAGTGTGGTCACTACATTGAATTATCTGTCAACAGAAACATTAACTTCGAGAAGCCTTTCCTCTACCTTGCCCAGAAACTCTTCCGGTATTAATTCTCTAACCTGTAAAACTATCCATCTCCTGCTCTCATATGCATTCCATAACGTCATGTGGTGGCTGACTAATGCAGGGATCAGAGTGTTAGATTTGTGGAGCCACCAGCTCCAATTCCACCAGCTCCCATGGATGATGATCATCCAAATTCTTTGTCCGACTATATGTAAGTCATCTGATAAATAGTTTAGTTTATTTTTTCCTTTAATTTATTATTCATTCTTCTCCAAGGTTTTGTTACTTATCGAGTTGTGTTGTCATGAAAAATATTAAGTATTTAAATTTTCTTTCATTTCAGGGATGGCCTTCGCCTAGCAGCGACGAATATACTTCCCGATGACGTTGAAGACAATGAAGTATTCAACTAGATTGTCTCTTCTTGCTGTTCCAGGGATTCCGGAGTGGGAAACTGAGTGTTGTCATGCTGCTCTTCCCATTTCAACTTTGATCTTTTGTTTATTTCAGATTTAGAACTCCAGTTAGTCGCCATTTACCTTGATGCTTGAGTTTTTGGTTATGCAAACTAGAATTAGTTGGTGACAATGATTCACTCTTTACAGTTACTTGTCAATGTTGCAATAAGATTACAGTTAGACATAGGTGAACAACTGAGTTTGATAATGAATTGAGTTTTTCTAGGTTATTGACTATGGATATTTCAGTTGTTTGGAATGGGTTTAATTCCGCCATTTGAATTTGATGGTGAATTGAGATGCTTTGCATTCAAAATTTGGATTATGCTTGTGGGAGTGTAAAATTAGAGTACATGTCGCAGGCTGATTGAGATGGCTAATGAGCTGTATTTAACAGTTCGTGTAACATTCTTTTTACTTCTAGGTAGGAGATTGATTCTCTTTTTGTGCAATTTTGGGGAAATATGCTAAGGTCAATACTCGGGAATTTCTTTCGAGTACATAGCTCAGATTGATTGGAGAGATTTGTCAATTGTAACAAATTCAAGATTGTAAAATTCTGACCAATCCTTTCCATTTTATTGAAAAGGATTAGTATTCCAAACAAGATCCTGTGTTACAAGATGTAGAGATATGAGTTCATGGATATAGAATACATCACACATGAGATTTTTTGTCTTAGAACGGAAAAAAACTGTAGCCCCTTCCTCGGGATGCATCTTGACACTTCTCTCGCTGTAGAAAATTCCAGGCCAAACTTCTCTGCATCCAAGACATAATTTTTCATAGACGGCTGCGATTGTGTGCTTGGTACACTCGGAGACATTTCTGAAAATTTATGGGGAAAATGCGACGATCAACATTATTTGGCAACTCTCTCCGAACATTGACAACTTTTGCTCATCAGTTATTCTTTTAACAGAAAGTAGTTTCGATTTAATTTGGAGCCAATCCCGAATCGATAACAAGGAAGAAATTACAAAGTGATCTTATTAGTGTGTTTCCACATTGTAGACTAAGGGTGGGACTTGGGTTGAGTCAACCCATGCCCAACCCGAACGTTGGGCGGGCATGGGCAATGTATTTTAAAAGTGTGGGCAAGCTCGGGTACAATTTTAATAAACCCGAGTTAAACTTGGGCAAGCATGGGCACAAATATTTCTAACCCGAGCAACCCATTGTTTATGGGTAAAAATCGTTTCTCGCCGATTTCAAGTAAATTCAATAAGTGAGTGAGAAACTCGGTTCAAACCCTAAACAAATGTGCTGCACGTGAGCACTTTATAGATTCGAGAGATCAATCTGTACAAGTCCGTCCTAAACCAAGAAATGGCCGTTCCAAACTTGCTTCGGTCACAAAGTGGAGGAGAAGGGTTGATTTGGGGAGGGAAGCAAAGAAAGGTGTTGAGACCGGAATAATTCTAGGAGAGTAGCGTCTCGACTTGTATCAGAAAGTGAAAACTTCGGAAGCTTGCAAGAGGTGGAAGCTTTTGGGAGAGCTTGCAAAGTTGCCTTTCTGAGAGTGTAGTATTTTTCTCCTGACCGAGACTTGTTGTCCGGGGTGGAAATAGGTAAGACCTATTTATACAAGTCGAGATTGAAACGCACTCGGCCTCATGAAGGAAGAGAGTAAAGGGTGAAATAATGGGAGGAGGTGGTAACCGCATGGTTTAATGGGTGAAAACGTTTTTCACCATTATTTCCTCTTTTATTTGACCGCTTTATTCCTTTTCACGCTTTCTTAATGTGAGCGTAGTGTACGCCGCATGTCGGTGGACCGCCAAACCAAAACCCTAAAGAAGCATCCCCATTTTGTGTTGATGTCTCGAGTGTTGGTTGCATCTTGAGTGCAAGTGGCGCCGCTAGTGGCGCGTGTGGCATGTGCCAATGGCATGTGCGGAATGCCTTGGTGGTAGGTTGCACGGTTTGCAAGTTAGGTTACCGGCGTGTGGGTTTGGCATATGCCAATGGCATGTGCGGCATGCCTTGGTGGTAGGGTGCACGGTTGGCAAGTTAGGCTACCAAACGTGTGTGTTTGGCATGTGCCATTGGCATGTGCGGAATGCCTTGGTGGTAGGTTGCACGGTTTGCAAGTTAGGTTACCACCGTGTGGGTTTGGCATATGCCAATGGCATGTGCGGAATGCCTTGGTGGTAGGTTGCACGGTTTGCAAGTTAGGCTACCAAAGATGTGTGTTTGGCATGTGCCAATGGCATGTGCGGCCATGTTGACCTAGTTGCAAGTCTTGCAAGCCTAGGGCGCTATATTTGGCGTGGGCCAAAGGCATAACGGCTTGGAAATATGGCATGCGACACGTGTTGGAATGTGCCAATGGCACGTGCGGCCATGTTGACCTAGTTGCAAGTCTTGCAAGCCTAGGGCGTTATATTTTGCGTGGGCCAAAGGCATAGCGGCTTGGAAATATGGCTTGCGACACGTGTTGGCATGTGCCAATGGCACGTGCGGCCATGTTGACCTAGTTGCAAGTCTTGCAAGCCTAGGGCGCTATATTTGGCGTGGGCCAAAGGCATAGCGGCTTGGAAATATGGCTTGCGACACGTGTTGGCATGTGCCAATGGCACGTGCGGCCATGTTGACCTAGTTGCAAGTCTTGCAAGCCTAGGGCGCTATATTTGGCGTGGGCCAAAGGCATAGCGGCTTGGAAATATGGCTTGCAACACGTGTTGGCATGTGCCAATGGCACGTGCGGCCATGTTGACCTAGTTGGAAGTCTTGCAAGCCTAGGGCGCTATATTTGGCGTGGGCCAAAGGCATAGCGGCTTGGAAATATGGCTTGTGACACGTGTTGGCATGTGCCAATGGCACGTGCGGCCATGTTGACCTAGTTGGAAGTCTTGCAAGCCTAGGGCGCTATATTTGGCGTGGGCCAAAGGCATAGCGGCTTGGAAATATGGCTTGCGACACGTGTTGGCATGTGCCAATGGCACGTGCGGCCATGTTGACTAGTTGCAAGTCTTGCAAGCCTAGGGCGCTATATTTGGCGTGGGCCAAAGGCATAGCGGCTTGGAAATATGGCTTGCGACACGTGTTGGCATGTGCCAATGGCACGTGCGGCCATGTTGACCTAGTTGCAAGTCTTGCAAGCCTAGGGCGCTATATTTGGCGTGGTCCAAAGGCATAGCGGCTTGGAAATATGGCTTGCGACACGTGTTGGCATGTGCCAATGGCACGTGCGGCCATGTTGACCTAGTTGCAAGTCTTGCAAGCCTAGGGCGCTATATTTGGATAAGGATGTGTTCAACTAGTTGCTTCTTTTTACTATTCCAGGGATTACGGAGTGAGACACTGAGTGTTGACATGCATGCTGTTCTTTTTCTGCTTTGGAATGTTTACTTATTTGAGATTTAGAACTTCAATTAGTCACCATGTTGATACTTGAGTTTTTGGGTTATGTTGATATACACTTGTGTCTCGATATCGATTTACATCTTTGGTTCAACATGTTGGTTGTCAATGCTTATTCTAGTATTAAGATTAATTACATCTTGACAAGTACCATTCAGGAGCAACATTGAGAATCTAGAAAAGGAGAACAATGGAATCAAGAACATGAACCAAAGAATGATGAATAGACATCGATCATTCATATTCGTGATTGGTGGTTTCAAGAGGAAACTAGATATGAATGAATCAAGGTCAATTGCAAAGAAAAAAGAAACGCCAAAAGTACTGAGGGCATCAACAACTACAAGTTTTTTCTTGATCATACCGACCACTAGTTTAACACCATAAATAAATTAGGTCTTAGAATTGGACAACCAGGACCTATGGTTGGAGAAAATGAGTTTTAATTAAAAGGTTTTATGGTCTTGGTGTGGTTTGATCTAACGACCTAAGAGCAACCTGTTCGATATTTTCAATAACATAGAAAATAAAATGTTTTTGTTTTTGGTTTGCCGCTACGACGGGGGAGTGTCCTGTGTTGAATAGACACAATGGATGTTAGTTGGAGATCAAGAGGCACCTCTAACAGGTGTGATGGTTCACAAAAGACACAACCATTCCCATTAGACACCTTATGTGTCTTTTGGAAGTGAAGAGGCATCTCCAATAGGCATAAGTTCCCTATAAGTAGTGATGATTTGTTTTCATTCTTTTATGAAGAACATCTCAACTCTCTGTTTTCTTTCTTACAAGCATCATCAGAAACAAAACCAGTGTGTTCTTGGTTGGATCAAGGTCGTACAAGCTTTGAATCCAACAACCGTTGTGGGGCTTCAAGTATCCTGACGACAATATTCAATTGACCTGTTTGTACTCGCTAATTCAATTGGGAAATGGTCGAATAATTGTCGAAAATAATCTTTCATAAGAGCCTTGAACCCTAATACAACATTCTTTTCTTCACCCTATTTTAATGTCAATTTTCCAACAGTTTTCGACAATTATTCTTCGACAAAGAAGGGTGAAACAACTGATTCAATGAACGTCGACATGATTGAATTCTTTGAAACAAAATGGCTTCACATTGTTGTATTTCTTAAAGAAATTCTCCAACGAGACGTTGCTGGATAGCCAGTGCCAATGTGTTCTTAAGTGGAGAAAACGCTTACCGGCAACCACAATTAATACAAGATACTACGTGGAGAAAATAAAGCCAGAAGAAAGGAAAGAGAATTGAGAAGTGTCCTTGCAACTAGGTCAACATGGCCGCACGTGCCATTGGCACATGCCAACACGTGCCGCAAGATATATTTCTAAGCCGCTATGCCTTTGGCCCACGCCCAACATAGCGCCCTAGGTTTGCAAGACTTGCAACTAGGTCAACATGGCCGCACGTGCCTTTGGCACATGCCAACACGTGCCGCAAGCCATATTTCTAAGTCGCTATGCCTTTGGCCCACGCCCAACATAGCGCCCTAGGTTTGCAAGACTTGCAACTAGGTCAACATGGCCGCACGTGCCATTGGCACATGCCAACACGTGCCGCAAGCCATATTTCTAAGCCGCTATGCCTTTGGCCCATGCCCAACATAGCGCCCTAGGTTTGCAAGACTTGCAACTAGGTCAACATGGCCGCACGTGTCATTGGCACATGCCAACACGTGCCGCAAGCCATATTTCTAAGCCGCTATGCCTTTGGCCCACGCCAACATAGCGCCCTAGGTTTGCAAGACTTGCAACTAGGTCAACATGGCCGCACGTGCCATTGGCACATGCCAACACGTGCCGCAAGCCATATTTCTAAGCCGCTATGCCTTTGGCCCACGCCAAACATAGCGCCCTAGGTTTGCAAGACTTGAAACTAGGTCAACATGGCCGCACGTGCCATTGGCACATGCCAACACGTGCCGCAAGCCATATTTCTAAGCCGCTATGCCTTTGGCCCACGCCCAACATAGCGCCCTAGGTTTGCAAGACTTGCAACTAGGTCAACATGGCCGCACGTGCCATTGGCACATGCCAACACGTGCCGCAAGCCATATTTCTAAGACGCTATGCCTTTGGCCCACGCCAACATAGCGCCCTAGGTTTGCAAGACTTGCAACTAGGTCAACATGGCCGCACGTGCCATTGGCACATGCCAACACGTGCCGCAAGCCATATTTCTAAGCCGCTATGCCTTTGGCCCACGCCAAACATAGCGCCCTAGGTTTGAAAGACTTGCAACTAGGTCAACATGGCCGCACATGCCATTGACACATGCCAAACACACACGCTGGTAGCCTAACTTGCAAACCGTGCAACCTACCACCAAGGCATTCCGCACATGCCATTGGCACATGCCAAACACACACGCTGGTAGCCTAACTTGCAAACCGTGCAACCTACCACCAGGGAATTCTGCACATGCCATTGGTACATGCCAAACCCACACGCTGGTAACCTAACTTGCAAACCGTGCAACCTACCACCAAGGCATTCCGCACATGCCATTGGCACATGCCACACGCGCCACTAGCAGCGCCACTTGCACTCAAGATGCAACCAACACTCGAGACATCAACACAAACTGGGGGATGCTTCTTTAGGGTTTTGGTTTGGCGGTCAAAGCATGCAGCGTACACTACGCTCACATTAAGAAAGCGTGAAAAGGAATAAAGCCGTCAAATAAAAAAGGAAATAATGGTGAAAAACGTTTTCACCCATTAAACCATGCGGTTACCACCTCCTCCCATTATTTCACCCTTTACTCTCTTCCTTCATGAGGCCAGGGTACGTTTCAATCTCGACTTGTATAAATAGGTCTTACCTATTTCCACCAGACAACAAGTCTCGGTCAGGAGAAATATACTACACTTACACTCTCAGAAAGGCAACTTTGCAAGCTCTCCCAAATGCTTCTATCTCTTGCAAGCCTCCTAAGCTTTCACTTTCTGATACAAGTCGAGATACTACTCTCCTCAACACCTTTCTTTGCTTCCCTCCCCAAATCAACCCTTCTCCTCCACTTTGTGACCGAAGCAAGTCTGGAACGACCATTTCTTGGTTTAGGTAGGACTTGTACAGATCGATCTCTCGAACCTATAAAGTGCTCACGTGCAGCACATTTGTTTAGGGTTTGAATCAGTTTCTCACTCACCCATCGAAATTACCGAAATCAGCAGAAACGATTTTCACCCATAAACATTAGTATATCAAGTAGAAAGTAGTCTGCGTGTTTCAGGTAATAGCCAAGTCCGATAGCAAAACTGTGAGAGTTTTGTCAGTATTATTGAATTTGAAGATTCCCTCTTGGGAATTATAAGGGCATGGACGAGTGGAGGAAATATCTTGATGTCATTAAGCTTATCGTCCAAGTAGACTAAACGGTTGTTATATGAGATTAAGTCATCAGGGTCCTTCGATAGATCCATGATCTCATTTGTGTTATCAATTCACCAAGGTGTCCAGATTGCATCTGTATATGCTCTTTTGAATGGGACATTTTTTGTTCATCATTTATATGGGAATGGTTTACTGTATAGTCACTTGCGAAGAACGGTGGCAGATCACATGGAGACTACTAGTCTTCTATGTATGCACTAGGAAATTCATGTCTCATGGATTTATGAAGTCATGAGACATAAGAACTTGTATGATCCATTCGATGTGAAGGGTATGATGCATAACAAGTTTCTAAACGTACGCGTGTTTCATAATTTAATGATATTTTTCCAAGTCATCCTGTTGCCATCGTTAACCAAATCCAAAAGAGTGGTATCCCTAGATATGTTGGATTTGATGATTTCTTTTGAAAAAAAAAAAAATGGGTGCATTTGGCAGTGCCTAGTACAATTGCACTTCGAAATGGTCTTCAAAGTTTTAGTTTAAAACTGAAATTTGATAAGATATTTCTATGGTTTTTCCTCATGGAAATACTGGAAAACGATGAGATTCTAGGACTGTAAACGGTTATGATCCTGTAGAAATGAGAGCCAAATCCAACACCAAAACTTTGAGGTTTTGTCTGTGTTATTTGGATTTGAAGATTCCTATCTGGAAATTATGTGGGCATGGGCTAATGGATCGAATTTGGTTTTGCTAGAGTACACTATTCAGTTATGTATAATATTTGAAAGATGTGTATCTAGATCAAAGACTGTCATGTCTTGCAGGACATTGATAATCTTGTGATTATTCATTTGATGGCCGATGATTTTAAGGTACATGAGACTACATTTTGTCTTCCAGCTGTGAATATACAAAAGTATATTCTGCAATATGACTGATGGATTATCAGATTATTTTGTGAATCAAAATATACCGACAAAACAGAGCCAAATCCAAAAGGCTGGATTTGAAGATTTCTATTTAGGAATTATGAGTGCCATGTTTTGCCAGAAATTTGCATATGCAAAATTTGATACGAATGGATAAGAATTATGTGATCAATTCACATGTTTTGTTTACTAGGAAATTTGTATCTGGATGGGTTCTTTTTAGGAAAATCATATGTGAAATCCTTTTCATCTGTATAAATTTGTGATATGATTCTCCACTTCAGTTTTTCCTTCGGGGCATTGAGCAATATGTCATGAAATGGGGGAGAAATTCATATGGCAATTTTATAAGATTTAAGATTCTTGTGATAAGAATTGTTGATTCCAAAATCTGGAAATTGGTATGTCTTAAATGACATCGAAAAGGAAAATTCCGGTTAATATGTAACGTATTGGAAATTGGGCGGCCGACCAAATATCCAACGATGAGGTGTTACGATATTGCCGATGCATAAATTATGAACATTTGCATTACATAATGTAAAATGTTAAATAGACATTGTCTATGTATTTGGGTATAAATTTGTAGAGGATTGGGCATGAGTAGAGGAGTTACTCATCGTGATGATGTGCTTGTTGAAATAGCAAGTAAATTGCCTACAAATTTCTTATGCCTCTAGTGAATGCAAGTCTATAATCACTTCTTGTTAATTAACTGTCAATGTTAATTATGATTCCTAGAGAAGTTACAATTATTTTGTAAAATCAACTAAGAACATTTTAATAATGTTGTCAAAATTGATTGCATAAGTAGATGCAATTAATAAATAACGAGGTAGAATGGCTTGGAAACTAACTTGTAGAGATCCCATTTTGGAAGAAGCCATTTCAAGCGGTCTTGATTAATTGTGAGAATCAAGATACGAATCTATAATGTCTCTAATGAGAGTTATAATGAAAAGTCAAGATATGCGCAAGGCTTAGACATTGAACGGTAAGTCAATTACTCAAGAAACGAGTAATTGCAGTTAGCCATTGAAACGGAGAAAAACTTGGTAGACCTGTTTATGAAGAGTCCTCCAAAGGAAATGTTTTCAATGAAGTATAAGAAGATGGGACTCAGGTCTGTGAAAGAAGTTCGATCACCAATAACGGAAACCCAACTTATGTTATATTTTGAAAAAGATAAACTTAAGTTCAATGTGGTACTAACAAGTTATTGCAGTGGTTATGGTACACTAAACAAAAATTTCCCATTGTCCTTCTAGTGTAGTGATTCTGTATGATCTTAGGGATGGATGAAAATCCTTAATAAGTCCAACTCTTATCACAAGGTGTCTCGCAGAAACACCTTCGAGACTTACCTATATGAGTATTTGGAAATCAGGTCGTTTCCTATGGGAATAAGACCGTTCTCACAAAAGGACTCATGAATCCAGGAAAAAGCACAGGGCCATTAATGTGCGAGCTATGGAACACACTACTTCCTGAAATCAATATGTGTGGAGGTTCAGGATTTATCACAAGGGGTACTTGGTTCAAGATAAAATTCACCATAGGACCTCGATGAAGCTTTGAATATCTTACACTAAGTGGAGGTTCGAACCCAAAAGGTACCTATCATTTATGTATTGGTTTCCACGATGATGCTTTGTCTCAACTTACCTTGAACTACGCTGGCTTGATTCCACTCGGGTACGTAGGCAGTCACTTGAGTGATGCAGCCACTCCTGTTTTATAAGTTTTACTTTATTTTCATGTTTTTGGTTATTGAAAATAGGGGGAGATTGTTGGATATTTTCAATAACATAGAAAATAAAATGTTTTTGTTTTTGGTTTGCCGCTACGACGGGGGAGTGTCCTGTGTTGAATAGACACAATGGATGTTAGTTGGAGATCAAGAGGCACCTCTAACAGGTGTGATGGTTCACAAAAGACACAACCATTCCCATTAGACACCTTATGTGCCTTTTGGAAGTGAAGAGGCATCTCCAATAGGCATAAGTTCCCTATAAGTAGTGATGATTTGTTTTCATTCTTTTATGAAGAACATCTCAACTCTCTGTTTTCTTTCTTACAAGCATCATCAGAAACAAAACCAGTGTGTTCTTGGTTGGATCAAGGTCGTACAAGCTTTGAATCCAACAACCGTTGTGGGGCTTCAAGTATCCTGGAGGCAATATTCAATTGACCTGTTTGTACTCGCCAATTCAATTGGAAAATGGTCGAATAATTGTCGAAATGAATCTTTCATAAGAGCATTGAACCCTAATACAACATTCTTTTCTTCACCCTATTTTAGTGTCAATTTTCCAACACAACCACAGTGGCAGACTAAAACCAAATATTTGGTCGAAAACCCAGACACTACGGAGAGGAGTAAAGAGCAAATACCAGAGTAAAACCAAATACTAGAGTATATTTGGTCTTTGGTTTGGTTTTAGTCGGGCGTAAGGTTTTGATTGCGCCTGATTTGGGCGTAAGTATAAATTGCGCCTGATGATGGGGCGTAAGGTTTTGAGTGCGCCTGATGGTGGGCGTAAAGTTTGAGTCCGCCTGATGACGGACGTAATTCATAAGTTACGCCTGACAAAAAAAATATATATATAGATATATAAATGGGGCGTAATTTGAAAGTGCGCCTGATTCAGGCGCACTTTAATGTTGCGCCCCACCAAATTTGGTTTTCCCACCGTAGCGTCTGTGCACGGAGTAAACCCATTTCTTTCAAATTTTTTTGGTTTTTAGTCTTTGGTTATAGTCGCCCCGCCGCAGTTGCTCTAAGGGTCTAAGGATACTCACTCATTTTTGGGAGAATGAAGTGGAACCTTTAGTCCCACATTGTGGAAAACTAAAGAGGAGCTCCACTATATAATCATACACTTATATATGGGTAAAAATACATATTTACCCATATATGCCATATGCCATGCGATATGCGCGTATGCCATGCACCAAGTCCTTTTTATACACGGATTTATTTTTGGGCAAATTTTTTCTTTAGGAAATTAATTCCAAAATTGTTTCTTAAGGGTTTTATTTTTGGGTAAATTCCTTTTACGTGTTTTTACTTGTTTTTGAAGAAAATAAAAACCTAGCTTGATTTGCAAGTATTTCATCCTATAAATACAACTCGAAAATCTGTTTTCAACGCACTGAAAAATTCTTCTTTTATTCTAGGGTTTCTCCATACGTTTTTACCTCCATCCCCGTTGCTGAGTTCGAAGAGAGGGTAACTTGCGTTGTGCTAACTCAAGTTATATCGGGCAGTCTTATCCTGGACACATCTTCCCTGTGAGGGGTTTAGCATTACTCAACTCGAGTATACCCGCGAACTATTGTGTTAAGGACAACTTGTTGAACCTGTGATTCTGCCCACGTCAAGTTATTTCGGCAGAGTTGTTTCGCATTAGTTCTTTACATATTATTTTGATACATCTAACGTGTTGTTCATTGCTGCAAGATTCCAACACATAACTCAAGCATCAAGTTTACACCACGAGTAGAATTGTTTCTAATTTCTAAAATCTTGCTCATCTTCATGTCTCCCATGATCCACCAATGTGTTTGGGTTGCTTTCCCTCTAGTTAGGGGCCGGTTTTATCCACCACCATTGTTCTTTTTCTGGTTGTGGGTTGTTCGTCTTCCCATTTGTATGCGCCTAGGCGCCTACTCCTCTTGTAATTCTCTTTTTTTCTTTATTAATAAAGATTGTACCCCAGTATACCAACAACAAAAAAAAAAAAAAAAAAAAAAAAAAAAAAACTTCAAGATATATATATCATTGGAGTTTGAAATTTATTACTCTCTTCATTATAAGTATAAATTAACTCCTCTGAAGCGTTTTCATCTGGTGGCCGGACAAACATCCTAGACCTAGGGACCTTTACAACACCCGCAACAATTATTCCGTTTCATCGATCAAAGCTAGTGTACTCCAGTGTGGATCTTAAGCCGCAGACTTTCAACGTTACATAACACAAAAATTTACCAACCGGCCCAAAATCAAAATCTACACCGTGATACAAAATCCGATATGTGATTCAAAACTTGCTTCGGGTCCCAAAAATGTATCGGTACATTACTAGACACTTTACACCCCAAAGTCTAAGCCTTCACGCCATCTGCTCGACCCTCTTCCTCCTAAGTAACCAGGAATCATCTGTCTTCCAAAAAGCGAATATCACTAGGAGAGTAGGAGTAGTAGAAGAAAATTAGTTGGTGATACTGATTATTCATCTTATTACGTTTTGGTTTATTGCTAAAATTTATTTGGATCGAAGACAGGTTAATTAGTCAAGCTCCTAGGATTGCCATTCCACTTCCTTGACATCCTTCTAAAAATCTTATTATTAAGGAAAATGTACCACGAATACTCGAATCCAAAACAAGGATTAATATCAAATCTCCAGTTTGTTTTGTATAAGGTTATATGTGAGGATCCAAAACGAGCTGATAATGGATGCTTACCTCAACCATATCACGAGCCAACACCGTGAAACTATGGGCAGGTGCTTTTGAGGCAAAATGTCCCCTGGGAAGACTTTTGAGGACACTGCGAGCTAGTTTTTTCCGATGGCCTCCACATCTACACCATCTCCGGCAATTACAAGCATAACCTGACCATCAGGACCATGCCTCTGCCTGAAACCACATAAAACAGTATATAAGGCATATGCTAGAAGATCAAGCAACACTGAGTGGCCTACTAGATATAGAATACTTTGATCAGTTGATGAACGGGAGTTGTTTGTGCTGGACAAGGAGATTATTGAAATTTTTCAATTGTTTGACACTGAAGCTATCAATGGCATATATATACATGTCAATCTATAATGCAAAATACAAGCTCTAATTTGATGAATGATAGTTCTGGGATCTGTATGTCGACTCTGAGACACTGCAGCGTAGATGCCCATAATAACTGATGCGGGACATGTAGCATATGGATGTCGAAAAGAAATCGGCTGATGTGTATTATTCCATCCTTGAAATCATTGTTGCACAGAACTAGAAGCAGTGATTGTGTTGAGTGCCTTTGGGAGAAATGCAAACCACACTGCTCGAGCCATATGATATGAGGAGCTTTTAGGTGCCAAATGTGAAGCCAAAACTTTTTTCCGATCAGTTTGTACCTGCTGCTGTGTAGTAAGTTGAAAATGATGAGCATATATCGATTTAACTGAAAACAGACCAGCAGAAGTGAGACTCCGGTGAATAGTAGTATCTATTCCGGGTAACAGTATTTATTTGAAAGGGAGAAAATAAAAAGTGAAGTAGACCATTGCAATTGGTATTCTGATCAATATGATCACTAACTTGGAAATTAGTATCCTTGTAAAGGTTATAATTATTGAGAATAGATGCTGGCAGATTAGGTATCCAATTATGCTGCCAAACTTCGATACGTTCGTGTAGCAACAGTCCAAATATGATACGTTTTAACCTGTTGGGTGCCAAAAAAAGCATTTGATTTAGCACAATTGATACCTTGCCCAGATGCAAATCCAAAAGATGAAATCAAATAGAGAAGACGGCGAACCTCAAATTTTTCATATCAGGTGAACTAGTAATTCACAAATGATCAAATTATTAAACCAGCTTTAGAGGGTATAGATTTTGAGAAGATTTGGAATTCTGAAGCAGATATTCTTGAGGCTTTACATTCAGGTAAATCAATTAGCTTTTGGTACGAATCTTGGACAGGGAAAAGATCACTAAATTCTTTCCTGTGTTTATTTAAGCTTACTCGATATATATTTGACTGTATCCAGTTTGAAGGTCTGTCAAAAGATGGAGTCTTTTCAGTTAAGTCGCTTTATTCTTTTTTAACTCCAACTTCGCCAGTCGTGGGAATTACTAGATTTCCCTTTTACGGACATTTACAACTCGTGCATCATGTGTGGTGATGAAGTCAAAAAAAAAAAAAAAAAAAAAAACTGCAGATCACCATACAAAGAATTGGTCGTTGGGTCAGCTAAAATGTTAGATGGGATGATTTAGAAAAGGGTAAAAACATGATCGACTCCCCCTCCTCGGCTGAGTATGTCTAAGATTTGGTGTACTGTTTTACCAACATGGTCACAAACTGGGGTATAGAAAACCCAAGTCTATTGCTAAAGCATTTAACAAAAATTCAGTCTCAAGACATAAATCAACTCTTAAATACTTAATATACCATGAAAAGTTTGCAACCATATAGGCAACATGGCATATGGAAGCAGAAGGTACAGCTGTTGTATGTCTTGCAGTAAAAAGAAAACTCGGCTCACCGACCAAAAGATGATTGCAGTCAATCTCAGTATTCACAACTCTGATTGAGCGTATCCAATAAGGATATTTGGAGGAGTATTCAGATAAACAGATAACAACTATAATTGCAAAAGTACTGCAGTGTCTGTTATTACCCAAATACAATTTCAAAGATCCATACAAGTCGTTGGAACTACTATGCACATAAGCTAACAACCTGGAGATGAGGCTTTGTTCGCACTTAACTCGATTCAGTGTCGCTTTCCGAGTCACTGTCAGAAAGGCTTGTATTAGCAAACACCAACTGTACTTCGGGATCGTTCCCGTCAAACTTCTCTGCATCCGGAACATTGTGTTTATCCCATCTATCAGCAACAATGTTTCCTCTGCAGCATTAAAATACGCATCTCGGAGGGAAGAGATGTCTGCAGATAGATTCCTCCATGCTGCATGTATTAGGTACAAATATTATTGTAGAGTCGGAAGCCTACTCTAAAAAGTAATACATGGTTAGCCACAAGAAGTTAGCTCTGATTTATTATTGGAGATCAACCCTTTTATAGCCATGTATCTACTTAGCCTTATCTAGTACCCATCATTTTAGAAGTATTTAAAAGCATACCCTTTCTTCCTTTCTAAGTTTGACTCTTTAGTCTTTCCTCTTGGACTTATTGTCTTGACTTCCCTTAATGGGTCATTAAGACTCCTCTCCTTTGAGCCCAAATTATCTCTTAAGCTTTTCCTTAAGCCCTATTATTATCACATTTGGGTCATTTATCCCTTGACATTTTCCAGGTATCTATATTAAGTCCCCTGGCTGTTTGGGCAAGGCGTTTAGTCTTCTCAACAGCTCATCTCGCTCCTCAGCTCTTCTGTCGTTGCGCGCCTCTTCTGACGCCTTTACCTTAAGGCTTGGATATTCCCGCAAGTCCACTTATATTCAAGCTCAGATGGTTTCGACTTTCACACTTGTTGCAAGTCCCCTAGTCAATCGTATGTGCCTCTTTCCTGGGCGTTGTGCGTTTTATCGCAAGTCCCCTTGTCTAATGATGATTTCTGACTTGCAAGTCTCCTTGTGTGATGTATGTTCGACTCGCCCTAGCCTTTTCTTGGCGTCTCTTGGGCTTGCTCTCTTCCTGCGAGTCCCCTTGTGTGATTTATCTTTGAATCGCCCTCTTCTTGGCATCTTTTGGGCTTGCGCTCTTCCTGCAAGTCCCCTAGTGTGCATCTCATCGACTTTCTCTCTTCTCGACGTCTGTTAGGCTTGCGCTCTTCCTGCAAGTCCCCTTGTATTTTTGACTCGCCTTCTTCTTGGTGTCTATTGGGCTTGCTCTCTTCCTGCAAGTCCCCTTGTATCTTTGACTCGCCTTCTTCTTGGCATATCTTACGTTGTTGAAAGCTTCTTGGCGCCATTTGGAGACGAATGGTTTCTGCCCTCTTTTCTTTCCTTCCTTTTTTTTTAGAGTTTCGAGTGGCGCTTCCATATTCTTCTGTCGAAGACGTAAGTTTCTCCCTTTGAAGGTGAAGGGTTTCTACCTTTTCTCTTCCTTTGTCAAAGACTAGCCGCCTTTTGGTGATGGAGGCAAGTTTCTTCATGGGCGTAAGTTTATTTATTATTATTCTTATTATTTCTTCATGGGCGCCTGCGCCATTGGGGACGCCAGGACCCTGTCTTAGTAGGAGCACAAGATGTTCTCCTTTTCATTTCATTTTTTTTTTAAGTGTCTAGGGCGCCTGTGTCATTAGTTTGAGGATTTTTTTTTATGAAATGCTTAGGGCTCCTGCGCCATTAGTTTGAGTTTTTATTTATTTATTTTTTCCCAAGGCTTGGGCGTTTTTTTTTTTTTCCAAAGGAAATGTGAGTAGGGTGCCCGCGCCATTGGAGACGCCGGACCATGTCTTGGCGGTAGCAAAAGATGTTCTCCCATTTGAATATTTTTTTTTCCAAAGGAAATATGGGTAGGGCGCCCGGACCCTTTCTTGGCGGGAGCAAAAAATGTTCTCCCCTTGGATTTTTTTTTTTTTCAAAGGAAATGTGGGTAGGGCAACCGCGTCAATGGAGGCGCCCGGACCCTTTCTTGGCGTGAGCAATAAATGTCCTCCCCTTGGATTTTTTTTTCAAAGGAAGTGTGGGTAGGGCGCCCGCGTCATTGGAGGCGCCCGGACCCTTTTTTGGCGGGAGCAAAAGATGTTCTCCACTTGGATATTCTTTTTTTTTTTTTTTTTAAAGGAAATTTGAGCGGGCGCCGGCGCCATTGGAGACACCCAGACCATGTCTTGGCGGGAGAAAAAGATGTTCTCCCCTTTGAATTTTTTTTTTCCAAAGGAAATGTGGGTATGGCGCCCGCGCCATTGGTGGCGCCTGGACCCTTTCTTGGCAGGAACAAAAGATGTTCTCCCCATGGATTTATTTATTTATTTATTTATTTATTATTATTTTTTTCCAAATGAAATGTGGGTAAGGCGCCCGAAACCTTTCTTGGCGAGAGCAAAATATATATTCCCCCTTGGATTTTTATTATTATTATTATTATTATTTATTTATTTATTTCCAAATGAAATGTGGGTAGTGCGCCCACGCCATTGGAGGCGCCCGGAACCTTTCTTGACAGGAGCAAAAGATATTCACCCTGAATTTTTTTTTTTTCAAAGGAAATGTGAGTAGGGAGCCCCGGACCATGTCTTGGCGGGAGCAAAGATGTTCCCCCCCCTTTGATTTTTTTTTTCCCAAAGGAAATGTGGGTAGGGCGCCCGCGCCATTGGAGGCGCCCGGACCCTTTCTTGGCAGGAGCAAAAAATGTTTTCCCCTTGGATTTTTTTTTTTCAAAGGAAATGTGGGTAGGCCGCCGCGTTATTGGAGGCACCCGGACCCTTTCTTGGCGGGAGCAAAAGATGTTCTCCCCTTGGATTTTTTTTTTCCAAAGGAAATGTGGGTAGGACGCCCGCGCCATTGGAGGCGCCCGGAACCTTTCTTGGCGGGAGCAAAAGATATTCTCCCCTGAAATTTTTTTTTTCCAAAGGAAATGTGGGTAGGGCACCCGCGCCATTGGAGGCGCCCGGAACCTTTTTGGCGGGAGCAAAAGATATTCTCCCCTGAATTTTTTTTTCTTTTTTCAAAGGAAATGTGGGTAGGGCGCCCGCACCATTGGAGGCGCCCGGACCCTTTCTTGGCGGGAGCAAAACATGTTCTCCCCTTTGAATTTTTTTTTTTAAGACACTCGAGCCTCTTGGTTGTCGAGGGCAGGAGGATTTCTTAGACACTCGAGTCTCTTGGTTGTCGAGGGCAGGAGGATTTTTTAGACACTCAAGCCTCTTGGTTGTTAAGGGCGAGAGGATTTCTTAGATACTCAAGCCTCTTGGTTGTCGTGGGCCAGAGGATTTCTTAGACACTCAAGCCTCTTGGTTGTCGAGGACCAGAGGATTTTATTTATTTATTTACTTTATTTTCAAAACGCTCGCTAGATGAAAGGGGATGGAGACTGTCTATTTTGGAGAGCTTTCTGCGACTACCGCTGTCCTAATCCTATGAGATAGGCTCCCACCGTGGTCGCCAAAATGTATTAGGTAAAAATATTATTGTAGAGTCGGAAGCCTACTCTAGAAAGTAGTACATGGTTAGTGTCACACCTCCAAAATGCCTTTGCAAATTTCTGCGAAAGTGTAACCCGGCAGTACAAATGGTTCTGTGAATAGCTTCACCCAATTGCACTTCAGCCTTATAAGTTTGCACCTATGCAAACAGCCAACACATCAAAGTCAATCAATGAAGTCTTTACAAACCTTCTTTCACTTCTCAAAACTCATCAAATGCACCCCATAATACATTCAATTCTTTGCCATACCTTGCTAACAACAAATCAGCCAACCAAGAATACTTAGAACATGACACAATCAACTCTTTTATTGCATCAAAGGGAAGAAATACAAAACTTGCCCACTTGGGGACTTACACAGAATTGTTTGTCTACAAACCAAGCCTTAGTCTTACAAAAACTCTCCTATTCACTCACATATGCAAACCTCACTCTCACATATGTTCTCTATGCAAGCCTACCGAATTTTCCCCTCCTTGGAACTATTTATACAGCAGCTTTACTTGGCCAAAACGTGCATAACCGTTACACACGCATGGGACAGCCATCTGTCCCATAAAGCAGTTCTGCCAACCGCCAATAACTGTGCTAACTTGCCAGTTCTCCTTTAACTCGTGCCAATCATCTCACACCTGTTCCTTAGCAGTTAGAACTCTTCTCCCACGCTTATAAACTCATTTATAACCGCTCCTCTTCATCACACATCATTGGCATGCTTGTGAAGCTCATAACTAACTTGCAACCGTCACTTGAGCCGTATTGCGCCACTCGTTTTGGCATACTGGATTCTGCCTTGCGCCAATGTTCAGCCCTCTTGGCCCTGCATGCTTAGCATTCTAAACTCATGCATGGACATTCCTTAAGCTTCAAACATCGATGCCAGCTCTTTAAGCTCACTCTAGTTGCTCATGCATCATCTATGCTTCACTTCGCCAATTAGCTTGACAATAGCAATGCAACTCTTGCATTACCATCTGTTTGCATTATTCAAGCTTTGGCCAACCTTGAATATATGCCATAGACCAACTCTTAGTCTATTCTTCACTCTGGCATCCTCCTTGAGCTTGGGCCAACTCAATTCCATGGATATGCATCGTTGCCAACATCGCATGTTGCATCTGCCACTTTGGCTATGTCTTGCCTTTACTTGATGAAGCTTCATTGTGTCGGCCAATAAGCTTCATCACTTAGCCAAATATGTTTACAATGTAATGCTGCACTTGCACTACATTAGCCATGTGGGTTTATGCCATTCTTGACACTTGCCGGCCCATACTGAGAATACCGCTATTATGGCTTGCGTTGCACTATTATAGCTTCCATTCTGCTATTATGGCTTCGCATTGCACCATCACGGTGGAATTCTTACTTGGCATGCAACTCTGTAACGCATGATCATTGTGCGTCACTTGCAGAACCGTTATAGTTAGCCACAAGAAGTTAGCCCTGATTTCTTATTGGAGATCAACCCTTTTTATAGCCATGTATCTACTTAGCCTTATCTAATACCCATCATTTTAAAAGTATTTACAAGCATACCCTTTCTTCCTTTCTAAGTTTGACTCTTTAGTCTTTCCTCTTGGACTTATTGTCTTGACTTCCCTTAATGGGTCATTAAGACTCCTCTCCTTTGAGCCCAAACTATCTCTTAAGCTTTTCCTTAAGCCCTATTATTATCACATTTGGGTCATTTATCCCTTGACATTTTCTGCACTAGGTGAATAGGTTCATCTATTGGAATAAAAACCTGCAATAAAAACAACACTTTAACTTTTAGGGTTTTCTTTAAGGACAACCTAACATAAACAATGAGCTAAAGACAAGAGATAGATCATATACACTCAACCTTACTAAGTGCATCTCGAAACCATCCAAGCACCATCCCTGTGACATACTACTCTCTGTTATCACCATCCTATGAGATAAGTTTTCTGCCAATACCTTGCTCCTGGAGATTCTGTACACATTCCAAAGCTCTATTGTTAGAATATATTTACCTTATACACCATTGGGTAGACCGTGAAGACCGTACAAATGAAGAAGTGGTCAAGTGACCGTGCCTAAAGTGAAGATAAAGTCAGAGAATATCCGGATAATTATGTATAATCAATTTTCTAGATATTGTTACCTAGTCAAACAAAATATGAAGATATTATGTTATCTCCTAGGTTTAGTTAACTCTATAAATAAGAGTTCTAGTGCAAATGTAAATATATCTCAGACTATTCTGATGATCAATAACATTTCACCCTTCGGGGTTTCTCAATGGATGTAGGCGTTAGTAACCACTTTAATTCTCTTGTCTTCTTTATTTATGTTTGATTCATCTTGTTTAATCGATGATCTGTCTCGATGATACCCATAATTTATTATCTATGACTTGCAAAATGTAAAGCTCCCTGTAACAAAAAGCTAACGATAATCAAGGATACTAAATTTTAACATTTAATTATCTCAGGAGGACAAACAAAATATATCTATTAAATACCTTGAATGATATAATTGTTGCAAAATACGGCACAATGATATCAAGAATCTTTTCGGACTCCTCAAAAAGTGAGGGACTAATGAAAGGGGAAGCCTTAAGTTTCCTCAACAACCAAACCAATTCTCGTGACATGTTACATAGACTATCATACAGATTTTGAAAAAAGTCGGGAGTTTTCCATCAAAAATGAAAAAAATAAAGATAAATAGATTTTGAAAAGACAAACTAATAAGATAATAATCAAAGAAGCAATTTTACGGCTAACACAAAAGCCACAATAAGATTACAAGATATGAATCATATGAAATCAAAAGCTTTCAGTAAGATAAAAAAAAAAAAAAAATCAGCGGAAGTACTAGTGTATTATCCAAAAAATAGACTCGAACTGTGTACCAAATACATCTCTGATACCCAAATTGTCACACCTCCAAATGCATCTGCAAATTTTCTGCGAAAGTGTAACCCGACAGCACAATGGTTCTGTGAATAAAGCTTCACCCACTTGCACTTCAGCCTTACAAGTTTGCACCTATGCAAATAGCCAACACCTCAGGTCAATCAGCGGAAGTCTTTACAACCTTCTTTCACTTCTCAAAACTCATCAAATGCACCCCATAATACATTCAATCTTTGCCATACTTTACCAACAACAATCAGCCAACCAAGAACACTTAGAACATGACACAATCAATTCTTTTTATTGCATCAAAGGGAAGAAATACAAAACTTGCCCACTTGGGGACTTACACAGACTTGTTCACCCTTGAACCAAGTCTTAGTTTTACAAAAACTCTCCTATTCACTCACATATGCAAACCTCACTCTCACATTATGTTCTCTATGCAAGCATACCGAACTTTCCCAGCCTTAGGACTATTTATACAACATATTTACCTGGCCAAACTGTGCAGAACCGTTACACACGCATGGGACAGCCATCTGTCCCATAAAAGAGTTCTGCCAACCGCCAATAACTGTGCAAACTGGCCAGTTCTTCTCCAACTCGCGCCAATCATCCAACACCTGTTCTTTAGCAGTTAGAACTCTTCTCTCACGCTTATAAACTCATTTATAACCGCTCCTCTTCATCACGCATCATTGGCATGCTTGTGAAACTCGTAACTAACTTGCAACCGTCACTTGAGCCATATTGTACCACTTGTTGTGGCATACCGGATTCTGCATTGCGCCAACGTTCAGCCCTCTTGGCCCTACATGCTTATCATTCTATACTCATGCGCGGACATTCTTTAAGCTTCAAACATCGATGCCAGCTCCTTAGGCTCATTCTAGTTGCTCATGCGTCATATATGTTTCACTTCGCCAATTAGCTTGACAACAGCAATGCAACTCTTGCATTACCAACTTGTTTGCATTTCTCATGTTTCAGACCATGAGAAAGGAACAGATTCCAATAAGGGCCGACAATTATGGAGAAGACACATTTCGAAATTATTAATATATCCATCAGAAAAAAATAAATAAACTTAATTACCAGCTGCTCTCTACTATCTCATCATCTTTATATCTCCGGTATCTTTTCTCTATCTCTGTTTGAAAAAAATCATAATCTTTTTTCTGTGATCACTAATTTTGATATCTTGATCATCTTTCCTTGATACAAGCTTCTTCGTGATCTTTCTCTATCAGTTTCAAATTCTCTCGTAATGTCTTCTGAACTTGTTGTTAATGGTTCTGTGAATAAAGCTTCACCCACTTGCACTTTAGCCTTACAAGTTTGCACCTATGCAAATAGCCAACACCTCAGGTCAATCAGCGTAAGTCTTTACAACCTTCTTTCACTTCTCAAAACTCATCAAATGCACCCCATAATACATTCAATCTTTGCCATACTTTACCAACAAAAATCAGCCAACCAAGAACACTTAGAACATGACACAATCAACTCTTTTTATTGCATCAAAGGGAAAAAATACAAAACTTGCCCACTTGGGGACTTACACAGACTTGTTCACCCTTGAACCAAGTCTTAGTTTTACAAAAACTCTCCTATTCACTCACATATGCAAACCTCACTCTCACATTATGTTCTCTATGCAAGCATACCGAACTTTCCCAGCCTTAGGACTATTTATACAACAGCTTTACCTGGCCAAACTGTGCAGAACCGTTACACACGCATGGGACAGCCATCTGTCCCATAAAAGAGTTCTGCCAACCGCCAATAATCGTGTAAACCGGCGCTTCTTCTCCAACTCGCGCCAATCATCCAACACCTGTTCTTTAGCAGTTAGAACTCTTCTCTCACGCTTATAAACTCATTTATAATCGCTCCTCTTCATCACGCATCATTGGCATGCTTGTGAAACTCGTAACTAACTTGCAACCGTCACTTGAGCCATATTGTACCACTTGTTGTGCATACCGGATTCTGCATTGCGCCAACGTTCAGCCCTCTTGGCCCTACATGCTTATCATTCTATACTCATGCGCGGACATTCTTTAAGCTTCAAACATCGATGCCAGCTCCTTAGGCTCATTCTAGTTGCTCATGCGTCATATATGTTTCACTTCGCCAATTAGCTTGACAACAGCAATGCAACTCTTGCATTACCAACTTGTTTGCATTTCTCATGTTTCAGACCAAGAGAAAGGAACAGATTCCAATAAGGGCCGACAATTATGGAGAAGACACATTTCGAAATTATTAATATATCCATCAGAAAAAAAATAAATAAACTTAATTACCAGCTGCTCTCTACTATCTCATCATCTTTATATCTCCGGTATCTTTTCTCTATCTGTTTGAAAAAAAAATCATAATATTTTTTCTGTGATCACTAATTTTGATATCTTGATCATCTTTCCTTGATACAAGCTTCTTCGTGATCTTTCTCTATCAGTTTCAAATTCTCTCGTAATGTCTTCTGAACTTGTTGTTAATGGTTCTGTGAATAAAGCTTCACCCACTTGCACTTTAGCCTTACAAGTTTGCACCTATGCAAATAGCCAACACCTCAGGTCAATCAGCGTAAGTCTTTACAACCTTCTTTCACTTCTCAAAACTCATCAAATGCACCCCATAATACATTCAATCTTTGCCATACTTTACTAACAAAAATCAGCCAACCAAGAACACTTAGAACATGACACAATCAACTCTTTTTATTGCATCAAAGGGAAAAAATACAAAACTTGCCCACTTGGGGACTTACTAAGACTTGTTCACCCTTGAACCAAGTCTTAGTCTTACAAAAACACTCCTATTCACTCACATATGCAAACCTCACTCTCACATATGTTCTCTATGCAAGCATACCGAACTTTCCCAGCCTTAGGACTATTTATACAACAGCTTTACCTGGCCAAACCGTGCAGAACTGTTACACACGTATGGGACAGCCATCTGTCCCATAAAGGAGTTTCCAACCGCCAATAACTCAGGTAAACCGGCAGTTCTTCTCCAACTCGCGCCAATCATCCAACACCTGTTCTTTAGCAGTTAGAACTCTTCTCTCACGCTTATAAACTCATTTATAACCGCTCCTCTTCATCACGCATCATTGGCATGCTTGTGAAACTCGTAACTAACTTGCAACCGTCACTTGAGCCATATTGTACCACTTGTTGTGGCATACCGGATTCTGCATTGCGCCAACGTTCAGCCCTCTTGGCCCTACATGCTTATCATTCTATACTCATGCGCGGACATTCCTTAAGCTTCAAACATCGATGCCAGCTCCTTAGGCTCACTCTAGTTGCTCATGCGTCATATATGTTTCACTTCGCCAATTAGCTTGACAACAGCAATGCAACTCTTGCATTACCAACTTGTTTGCATTATTCAAGCTTTGGCCAACCTTGAATATATGCCATAGACCAACTCTTAGTCTATTCTTCACTCTTGCATCCTCCTTGAGCTTGGGCCAACTCAATTCCATGGATATGCATCGATGCCAACATCGCATGTTGCATCTGTCACTTTGGCCACGTCTTGCCAATCCCTCAATGAAGCCTTATTGTGTCGGCCAATAAGCTTCATTACTTAGCCAATGTGTTTTACAGTGTAGCGCCACTCTTGTGCTTCACTGGCCCTGCAGGGTGCCACTATCTTATGGCTTGACGGTCTCTACAGCATACCGCTATTATGGCTTGCGTTGTGCTATTATGGCTTCGCATTGCACCATTACGGCGGAGTACTGATTTGGCCTGCAACTCTGTGACGCACAATCATTATGCTTCACTTGCAGTACCGTTATAGTAGGGGTGAATAATTAGTCACAAGGCAGTCTCACTATAGGCTGCTTTCTTCATCCATTCCCTACACTGCACGGAAACTCAGTTTCTGTGTGAATAATGAGTTTCCGTTATTTATTTATTTTTTCTCCAAATTCCATTTCCACGGGTTTATATAATTATTATTTATGGGTGGAAAAAATAAAAGAAAAAAAATGGAGATATAATAAGTAATAAAGAATTTTAGTACAAATAAAAAAGTTAAAAGTGAGAAACAAGAGTAAAACTAAAAATTCTCAAACATATACCCGTTTAAAATCATACGGAAAGTAAAGTAAGTTTTTAAACAGAAACGGAGTATTTGTGCCATTTTTCTTCTCTGTAACGTGGATCAGATATAATCCACTTTCAAATGTAGAGAAGGAATATCTTGTTAGGCCGACCGAGCGAAGCGAGGGAGGACTTTATATATGGTGACTTTGTGTCAATATGAAGCGTGACTTTTTTTTCCAATTTAACAAAAAAGATTGGATTTGGTGTCATACCCCCGAAATATCCAAACTATCCCTCCAATATGAATATTCATTTAGATATTTTCGTAAATAAACCCAAGAGGAAGGGCACTAAGGTATTAGACATTTTTGTAAATAAACCAAAAAGGAATGGCAGTAAGATATTAGACATTTTCGTAAATAAATTAAAAAAGAAGGGCAACTAGATATAAGAGCCAAATTTTATTATAATCCTTATGTATCTTATTTCTTTAGGGGTATAATTGACAACCAAACTTTAATATAACATATCTAAAAATCCGTGCCTTGGAATTTTACAAATTTTATCTCGTTGGAAAGGTTTTAAAAAAATCTACGCAATGAGTATAAACAACAATATTAAATTTAGAGTTTTTACGAAAAATTTGGAAAAATATTTATCATTTTAGGCACAATTTTGAAAATAAAATGGAGATCCATTGTGCAAACTACCACAAAAGGATACATAATACTTTATGCAACCATATTTTGGTTTTATGCATCAACTAGTTTTTTTTTTGCAACTAATAAAACGATGTACTCTCTGTTTCAAGAAAAATGATATTTTCACTTTAGCCATAAATTTTCTTTTACGGTCCAATTGCAGGAGTGTTTCCTTTTTTCTTCGGTCGGCCTTCCCACCGTGGCAGCGGTCATCTAGTTTTAAGGGATACGGAAGACCATAATATCCTGAGAAATTTTCTTAAATTTAGGGGATAGGGAACGGAAATTAACGACCATTATGTTTGGCCTTGAAAGTGAAAAAAAGCAAATGTATTTTTATTCTCTCAGGAATAACTTCTGGACTTATAAGTAGCTTATGAAAGTCGATTTCTGTAATCAATCCCACCTAACTTTTAGCTTATTGACTTGAGTAAGTTGAGAGGTAGCCTCTCGTACTGCATCCAAACAGCCTCTTAAGTCTCGTCTTTAAGATCATTTTGTGACCAGCTTTAGAGGTTATAGATTTTTAGAAGATTTGGAATTCTGATGCAGTTCTTGACGCTTACATTCAGGTAAATCAATTAGCTTTTGGTACGAATCTTGGACAGGGAACAGACAACTAAATGAGCTCTTTCCTGTGTTTATTTAAGCTTATTCGAAATAAGGAGGCAAAGATATTTGACTGTATCCAGTTTGAAGGTCCTATTTCTGGCTGGAAAGTTGATTTACGTTGATCAGTTTACCGAGTCTCTATGGGTGATTGGTGTACGCCCTCCGTGTAGACACACGTTGTTGGGGTCTGTCAAAAGATGGAGCCTTTTCAGTTAAGTCGTTTTATTCTTCTTCTGACTCCAACCTCGCCAGGGGTGCCAATTACTAGATGTCCCTTTGAACTTCGTTTGGAATCCAAATTTTTCCCCCAACTTATGTTTTGTTGTGCATAGAAAGCTCAATACCATGGATGTGCTAATTAGAAAGGGTATAATTAGAAAGGGTACGGACACTGACAACTCGTGCATTATGTGTGGTGATGAAGTCGAGACTGCATATGGAATGGCTTTATCTTCTCGAATTGGTCTTGGGGTTTTCCACAAACTTTTGATCAACTAGCTAAAATGTCGGATGAGCTGATTGAGAAAAAAGACAAAAAAAAAAAAAAAAAAGGATGGACTCCCCCTCCTCGGCAGAGTAAGTCTGATCTGGCTTGATTACATCATGCAGTTGATCAAATGTCCTCCTCCTTGGTGTACTGTTTTACCAACATGGTCACAAACTGGGGTATAGAAAACCCAAGTCTATTGCTAAAGCATTTAACAAAATTCAGTCTCAAGACATAAATCAATTCTTAAATACTTAATAGACCATGAAAAGTTTGCCACCATATAGGCAACATGACATATGGAAGCAGAAGGTACAGCTGTTGTATGTCTTGCAGTAAAAAGAAAACTCGGCTCACCGACTAAAAGATGATTGCAGTCGACTTCACAACTCCGATTGGGTGTATCCCATAAGAATATTGGAAGGAGTACTGAGATAAACAGATAACTACAATTGCAAAAGTACTGCAGTGTCTTTAATTACCCAAATACAATTTCAAAGATCCACACAAGTCGTTGGAGATGAGGCTTCGTTCGCAAAGTAAAGAGTTGGGAACTACTCTGCACATAAACTACCAACCTGGAGATGAGGCTTTGTTCACACTTAACTGGATTCAGTGTCGCTTTCCGAGTCGCTGTCAGAAAAGCTTGTATTAGCAAACACCAACTGTACTTTGGGATCGTTCCCATCAAACTTCTCTGGATCTGGAATCTCTGGATCTGGAACAATGTGTTTATCCCAAGGGAAATCGACATTGATATCGATCTCTATTCCTTCCTCATTCTATCAATAAACAAAACACAAAAGAAATGTTAAATGAAGAGTGCTTAACAAAAGAAAGTGCATAATTAGATACCTGGTTTGAAGACCCAATAGATGTTTCATCACTCACATTATTCATACCAGCACCACCAGTTGTGAAAGCATCTCCTAACATGTAAGTAATTTCTGCCATCTGCCATTTAAACGTATTTTGAATCTTAAAACATCACAGATAGTAAAAGGTTGATTCTAATACATAAAGTTATAAGATTGTATTTACGTACTGTTCTACAGATGGATACAAATTCAAGTAGGACCCTCTCCCCAGCTGACAATAATAAACCAATCGACTCATGAAGCCGGTTCAAATATGCCTCTACATGAAGAAGTACACTGGGATATATGGATATGTTTTCTTCACTAGCTAACAGTTTGACCTGTAATAAACATTTTTCTTAAGATAAGGGTGCATAAAAGTCGAGAAAGCTTTTAAGCATGAATATGTTACGAGATAATCATACTTTCAATATAATCATGATTAAGATAAATTGGTGGGATTAGAATGCGTGCTTACCCCGAGATTGATTGTTTCAAGATGTTTTTTGCATATAAAATCCAACCGATGATTAAATAAGCATGATTCAAATAAGATTATCCAATACTTGATATTTCCAAGTGGCGAGCCTCCGCCAGTAAGAGAAGAAAACAAAACTGAATTAAGTTTCTGAACTACTTCGTCTATCAGCTCCAATGTTTCCTCTGCAGCATTAGAATACGCATCTCGAAGGGAAGAGATATCCGCAGACTGATTCCTCCATGCTGCACAAGGTTCATCTAATGGAATAAAAACCTGCAATAAAAACAACACTTTAATTTTTGGGGTTTTCTTTAAGGACAAACAAAAACAATAAGCTAAAGACAAGAGATAGATCTTATATACTCGACCTTACTGAGTGCATCTCGAAACCATCCAAGCACCATCCCTGTCACATACTCTCTGCTATCACCAGCCTGTGAGAAAGATTTTCTGCCAATACCTTGCTCCAGGAGACTCTGTACACTTTGCAAAGCTCTATGACTTTCAAAACGAAAAGGTCTCTGTAACAAAAAGCTAATAATAAGATAGGATACTAAATTTGAACCTTCAATTATCTCAGGAGGACAAACAAAATATATCTGTTAAATACCTTGGCTATCTTAATTGTTGCAAAATACGGCACAATGATATCAAGAATCTTTTCGGACTCCTCTAAAAGTGAGGGACTAATGGAAGGGGAAGCCTTAAGTTTCCTCAACAACCAAATCGATTCACATGACATGTTACATAGACTATCAATCAGGTGCTGCAATATCGAAAGAAAATTTAGTACTATTAGAAACTGGATCAGCCCATTAGGACAAATACAACAGAATAGAAATAAAAATCAACAAAAATACTTGTTAACTCTGAAGGAAAAATACTTACCTTCTGTTTGGACACGTATTCACGGTTGAAAAGAGCAAGAGGACAGTAGTAGTCATGTCCATGATATCCGTCAACAGCATTAGTAGAAAATACAAATAAGAAAGATTCATCACACTTTCTCAATTGTTCTAGATGCTCAGAAAATCCATATGCAGCGGCTAGCTGCTCAGCTTGTTTAAGGATGAGGTGATCGAGGAAAGAGGCTCTTAATAGTCCAGCCTATGAAGAGACACAGAGACCACAGCATATATTCAAAATCTGCCAAAACCTCTAGAACTGAAAAAAGGAAAGAAAAAAAAAAGAAAAAGAGAACAACGATAACATTTCAGAGAAAATTATTTACCTGCTCTCTGCTGTATTCATTGCAAGATTCTGAACGAATTCTTTCCATAAGCTTCACCAATGACACGCATCTGTCATGGTATTTAATTGCCATAGCCCAGTTTAAATCAGAAGTTAAATTTGGATACGGCAGCTGATCGGACCATCCATGTGAACTGTAATAAAGAGTGAACCGATCCTGTTCCATTAAAAGATTAGAAAATCACAAGAAATAATAGTAAAGATATAACAGATAAGCAAAACTTGACCTTGAATGCATATATATACCTCATCACGAAGATGCTTGTGCCAATCCAGGCCAGAAGTTTGTAACAACCACAGAAAAGTATGAAATGACCTCCTGTCATTAAACATTGCGTTCACATCCTTCCAAATATCTGCACAATCTGTTGCCACTTGGAGAAGCATCTGCAGTGATACCTTTAAATCTAGCGATTCTTCCCAATTTAGAGAACCTCGATTATATTGCTCTTTCCAATTGAATACACGTTCTTCAGAGGAATTCTCGTAACCTGCAGATGCATCTTCAAGACTTGAGTTTTCAAATTGGTCGTCTATCCATTCATCCATGGAAGTTCAAACACTTGTAGCAAAGTATTGTAATTAAGTTGATCCTTCACTTAGCTTCCTGTTTTTTTTTGACTTAAAAGGTTAAAATTTTATTCAAAAGGAAAAACAAGTTCAAGATGAGAGGCGCCAAAGCGCAACAAGAGAAGGCAAAAGCCAATCCAACACACAAGCTGCAAGAAAAACAACATGGCAGCACCTTCTTAACAACCTAAGGCGCCCTAGGCGACCACTGATCCGATTTATGCTCTAATACGAATACAGTCGTGATTGTGGCTATGGAATCTCTATTTACAGTTACAGGAGCAGGGAGCAATACGAATGCAGTCGTGATTGTAGCTATAGAATCAATTATAATAATGGTGATTGATCCTTGACTAATTCTAACCTAAATTAAGCTAGCTAATTCAGGAAACAAATATATATCAGTCAAACCTTAATCTTCTTCTGTCTTCTCTAACAAATTCATGTAACAATACAATCATCCGTCATGGATATTACAGGTAGTTGAAATCCTAATACCACCTACGAGAAACCCACCCAGTACAGCAAGACAAAAAACCCAAATGTACATCATCTAAACTCAATTCAGCCCTAATATTCACAAATCCCCCAAAAAAAAAATCAATTCGAAAAGCGTAACTCACCTTTGGAGAAAATTCGAAAGCCCTATGCTCTGTTCTCCTATTCTGCTCTTAAACGTGAAGGAAAATTCGAAAACCTTTTTCGTCTGCCGAGAAGGAGAAGAAGAGGGTTTCGTTCGTGCAGCCGGAGATGTATATTCCCACCACTCTACAACACTATTTATAATTAGGGTTTTGAGTTTTCCCCCTAAACTACTTATTAATTTCGTTTTCCCCCCTTAAAATATTAATACTGCTAATTTACCTCCACAAACTTTAAATCTTGCCTAATAAATCCTCAGAATTTTTGTGCGACTGACTTGTGTGTATATTCAATCACTAAGTACCTATTTTACCCTCACATGTGCCACATGCTGTCACTTAAAAAATGAAAACTACCGAACCCCTCATTTTTGTAAATATGATATCATCCAGAAAAATATACTGGACTGATCATTCATTTTCCAGATAACAAATTCCAAGGGTTTTCCTGTGTACTTAAAATGGACTGCCGGCATACAAGAATAAATTCAAATCAATGCCGTGACATACTACCGGCATTGAAGTCAACCTAAAATCAATGCCAGGACAAAACATTCATTTTCAGGTGATTATGTAACTCAATACTGGCATAGCATTCATACTAAAATCATTGTCGTAACTAAATACCGGCATTGTATTCATTATAGATTGAATGTCGTAAACTAGTACCGGTACTGGATTCATACTAAAATCAATGTCGGTACTCTCTGAAACTCAACTGTTTGAGTTGGGGTTCGCGATTCTGATGATTCTAACCCAAACACACTGCTACAAATCGATTCAAACATTTATAAAACACTTCAAAATCACTTACCTTCTCACGGAAGCCATGTTTACGAGAAGTTGATCGTCCGAAGCCTCTTGTTCTTCTTTTTCTTGCTCTTGATCAATCAAAGCAAGCCTTTGTTCTAATTTTTGTTGAGCAATCGATTTTGACTTCGATTGGGCATCTGATTTCTTTCTTGGAGGCATGGTTATGATTCGGGTAGGTTAATCGACGAAGAAATTTTTGAATCATCGTCGACGAAGAACAGATGAAGAACGATGAAGAAGAAGATGGAAGAATTTTTTTTTTTGAAAACCTAAACCTAATGAGTGCCGGAATTGATGGTATAAATGGGGGATAATTGATTTGGTTTTTAGATTTTAAGTTTTAGGGGGAAAGGGTAGTATAGTCTTTTCATAATTTTTTAATTAACCAACGGGTATTTTAGTATTTTCATACCAAAAGGTCACCCCTTAGCGGACACCATGGGTTGGGGGAAGTAATCTATATCCCCCAATTGCGTCTTCCATCTCTAATGGTTTTTTTTTTTTTATTTTTTTTTTTTTCGGAAACACAAATAAGATACTCCGAAAAACAAGAATAGTGGACTAAAAGACATTGCTCTTGGAAATAATGTCGAGTTTTTTTTTTTTTTTTTTTGAAGGAAAAAAGAGGAAGAACCTCTTTAGATTATACTCCCTCCGTTCCGATTTACTTGACGTTGTAGAGTTTTTCACGGAGATTAAAAAATATCAGAGAGAGTAAAATCTTTCCAATAATACCCATATTAATTCCTTCTTAAAGAGTTAAATAGCCTAGTTTTGTGTTTCTAGATTCTAGGAAAGTTATCAATCCCATAACAATTTACTTGGGATGTACTACTAAATATTCCCAAATTGAGTATATATCCTCCATGGGGTATATTTAAAAATTAAAGTAATTTTTTGTGTTGATTACGATGAGTATTAATTCTCTGGTGTGATTCCAAAGCAGGGGTAAATTAGAGAGAATTGGGGGAAAATACTAAAACTATCATCTAATTTGGAACACAAGAGAAACACTAAAAAAGCAAGTAAATTGGAACGGAGGGAGTATTAATTGGAATCCATGAATAGGCTAATTCAAGTACATCGAATAGATACAACAACAAAAATACAAAAGCAAAATACTACAACAACATAGGAATTGTAATATAACAAAAGTACATAATTATTGATCATAGAAGCAAGCGATGTAATCGGAGGGATGGTGTTTTGATTCTTCATCCACCATTTGAAAAAATCTTCTTCTTCATTAAGAAAAAATCCTTTGTAAAAAGGATAATTTTCACTAAACATCGTTATCATAATCAATTCCAGCAGCCATTGATCTTGTTTGATTGAATTTTGATCATGGTCACACCGAAATTGATTGCCTTCGAAGATATACTTGAATATATCATCGGGTTCCAATTGAAATGCCCGAAGGCTATAGGAAATCGCACTAATGGCGAGTACTGCATGACATAGAACAACCATGAGATATCTACAATAAAACTAACACATAAAACAAACCCTAAAACCTAAAATCACAAATAATGTGATTTTTTATTGAAAACATCAAAAATTAATTACACAAACCCAAATCTGATATCTCAGATAAATCCGAGCAAATCTAGGTTAGGAGATTGAAAAAATGAAAGAAAAGAAGTTTCAGAGAATTATTTGGAAAATATGGTTATGTAGAGAGAAGAGAAAGAAAATAATATCGAGTTGATTGTGATAGAAAGGGAATACGTTTAGTGTGATAAAATTGTTTCTTGACCATAGAGCCGACCATGAACACAACATTGAATTAATTTCAGGAATAAACGACAAGGTGGTTTTTTATGTTGGTTTTGGGAAATGTACTTTTCCCAAACAAGAACGATGTTGTTCAGAAAATGGCTCTTGATATTCATAGATTTGGAAGTATTCCGTACTTATGATTGGGAATTGAGCACGGGATTAACGAGCGACACGGCTGAGCCGCAGTACTTTTCATACCAATTAATGGTAAAATATTCATACCCACTCGTAAATTTACTTTCTTTCACTTTGTTATTTTTGTTGAACGTATATGTTTATGGGTAAAAATCGTTTCTGCCGATTTCGGTAAATTCGGTAGGTGAGTTAGAAACTGGTTTAAACCCTAAACAAATGTGCTGCACGTGAGCACTTTCTAGATTCGAGAGATCAATCTGTACAAGTCCGGCCTAAACCAAAAAATTGTCGTTCCAGACTTGCTTCGGTCACAAAGTGGAGGAGAAGGGTTGATTTGGGGAGGGAAGCAAAGAAAGGTGTTGAGACCAGAATAATTATGGGAGAGTAGTGTCTCGACTTGTATCAGAAAGTGAAAGCTTAGGAAGCTTGCAAGAGATGAAAGCTTTTTGAGAGCTTGCAAAGTTGCCTTTTCGAGAGTGTTGTATTTTTCTCCCGACCAAGACTTGTTGTCCGGTGGAAATAGGTAAGACCTATTTATACAAGTCGAGATTGAAACGTACCTCGGCCTCATGAAGGAAGAGAGTAAAGGGTGAAATAATGGGAGGAGGTGGTAACCGCATGGTGTTTATGGGTGAAAACGTTTTCACCATTATTTCCTCATTTATTTGACCGCTTTATTCCTATTCACGCTTTCTTTATGTGAGCGTAGTGTACGCTGCATGCTGTGACCGTCAAACAAAGACCCTGGAAAGCATCCCCCAGTTTGTGTTGATGTCTCGAGTGTTGGCATGTGCGAAATGCCTTGCCGGTAGGTTGCAGGGTTTGCAAGTTAAGCTACCAGCATGGATGTTAGGCATGTGCCAATGGCATGCGTGGCTAATTGGGATCACGGCCTGGTAAGAAAAGCTACCAGTGATGCGTGGTTGCATGTGCCAATGGCATGATCTGCCGTTAGGGCCATGCCCTGGTGAGAAAAGCTACCAGCGAGCATGTTTGGCATGTGCCAATAGCATGCTCGGCCAATTTGGGTCGCGGCCTGGTAGGAATAGCTACCAGCGATGCATGTTGGCATGTGCCAATGGCATGCTCGGCCATTAGGGTCGTGGTCTGGTGAGAAAAGCTACCAGCGAGCATGTTTGGCATGTGCCAATGGCATGCTCGGCCAATTTGGGCTGCGGCCTGGTAGGAATAGCTACCAGCGACGCATGTTGGCATGTGCCAATTTGGGTCGCGGCCTGGTAGGAAAAGCTACCAGCGAGCGTGTTGGCATGTGCCAATGGCATGCGTGGCCAATTTGGGTCGCGGCCGGGTAGGAAAAGCTACCAGCGAGCGTGTTGGCATGTGCCAATGGCATGTGTGGCCAATTTGGCCTAGGTTGCACGGTTAGCCCGCCTGGGCATGGTGCGGATAGGGCCAAGGTAAGGGTGTTTGGCATGGCGTGATTAGGGCCAAGGTAAGGGCGTTTGGCTTGGTGTGACTGGCGTAGCTAGGTCCAAGGCAGAGTGCATTTGGCGTGGCGCGTCTAGCTTGGGATATGTGTGGCTGGCATGATTTGCCATTGGCACGGAGGTGCGGCTAGCATGGTTGACATGCTTTGGCGCGTTTGGTATGGATGGCATGATTTGCCATTGGCATAGGGGTGGGGTTAGCATGGTTGGCATGCTTCAGCGCGTTTGGTATGGTGATGCGTGTCGTAACCACAACAAATTAATTAATACTTTACTACCTAATTAACAAGTAATATAGGGTAGTCAAGGTCGATCCCACGAGGAGCACGAGATTCTAGTTGTAAAAGTTGTCACGAAAGGGGGGTGTAAAAAGCAAAATAAAAATAAACAAAACAATTAAAAGGTAAAGTTGAAAGCAATAAGAGAGACAAGACCAAGGAATCCTTCTTCGTTACGAAACAATGAGTCAAGTTATGTTCTATTCTACTTGTTATTAGTCACAAGTTATCACCAACCGTAGGTAAAGCAGCTAGCTCAGTGCTAAACCCCTAAATCCCTTGTATCACCGGACACGGAAGTTCTCGACTACCGGATTCTAATCACCAAGCCATCTAGAATTAGCTCAACCTAGATGTAACTTGGCTCATGCATTAAGTTTTATGAATTTCTTAGGTTGATATTAGTAGTTAGACTCTTAGCTCAAGGTCCACTTGCTAACGTTGTTTCTACACACAATTGCTCCACGGAATCCCTCCGCAAGGTCTCGTGTTTGCTACTTATGTAAAGAGTCAAGAAACGATTACTTATCTCCTAACTTTCACTAGCTTTAGATTAAATCGACAAATCAATTTAGCGTGCACTCCAAACAATCTATCAATCAATCATGAGTGTCTTTAAGATCACTCCTATTAGTAAAAACAAACGATAATTATGTGAAAAACTTCAAGATAGAATTTGAAAACAAAAACTTAAATCATATGTTTAAAAACTAGGAATTCATCCTCAATCAATAAATTAACTACTCATGTTAAAGAGTTCACACAAAGAATAAGAAAAGAAAAGAATTGTGTGTGTAGAGATGTGTGTAGAGAGGTTGTAGAAAACTTCTCTATTTATAGGCTTCAAAATTCTCCAAATCTTCCAAGGATTAGAATCCTTTTCCTTTTGCAATTCAATCTCCAAATCCAAGCTTTTCTCAACTCTTCCACCTTCTCTTTCCAAATTTGAGTCCAATTCTCCATCCAATTCCTAGCCCAAGTCTTCACACCCATGAGAGAAGTCCATAGAAAATTCTGGAATTTTTGGCTCGCCGGAAAACGGGGATTGTGGCCGGAATTTGGCCGGAAAACGTCCCCACCGGCCACCTGGAAATTTCTCCGTCAAGAGAATATTCGACGGAATATTCCGTCCAGGTCCTCCGTTAGGACTAACGGTCAAAAGTCAAACTTAACGGTCTTCTGTTTAGTCAACTTGGTCAAGGCAGAAAGTTAGTCAGCTCACTCAGCTGTCTTAGTCAGGGCTTACTCAGTTGTCAGAGGCTGAATCGAGATAAAGTAGCCTAGTCATGAGTCGACTCGTTGGAGTGGAAAACGGCCAAATCTGTTTGTTTTACGGGCAACTACGGCCATTGCTTTTAGGCCATTTTCAGCTCCATTCCATGTACACAATTCCTAATCATTCATCTAATAATCAAATACCATTCCACAGTTCCCTGTAACAGAGCAGCACTACCACCTTCTTCCCTGAATCGATTGCAGCAACAGTTAGCAGCATCTGATTCAAACCACACAGCACCACCAGAACCCATCTCCAATCGATCTCTCTCAAACCCATTCTCAATAGAATCAGCAAATTCGAACCCTCTGCCATATACAAAACAGCCTCAGTTCCTTCTCGATCTCCTCCTCTACGATTCAGCTTCTTTCGATCTCCATTATCTCGCCTCTGTTGAAACCCACCTTCATATTTCAACCATCTCCATCTTTCTCAGTGGTAGCAGCGACAACAGATCTCGTTTCTCCTCTACGGTCTCAGAATCCCCACCATCATCTTCTCTTTATCTCTGTTGTCTCTCGAATTGTGATCCTTGACTCTCGATTTCTCCCTCGATCTCTCTCTCTCGGCAGTGATCGTTGCTCTTCTCAATTTCATAAAGTTTCGGGGGAAAAAATGATTTGAGAGATGGTTCTCTCGAGATGTATGGTTAGGTTGTGAGTGGGTGCGGATCCGGATCACGGGTAATGGGTCGGACCGACCCAACTGGGTGCTACCTAGCATACCCGTCTTTGGATAAGGGCTACCCAGTGCTAGTAACGCCCACTGCTTAGTGATAAGGGGTACCCTGAATGAGAGCCCCTTAACCACTACTGGGCTCCGGATAGTGTTCGCCCGTAAAATGACCTTTTTGCCCTTTTGACTTAAATTGGGTGATTTCTTCTTCTTTTCCTCCGTGCGACTCCAAAGTAGCTATAAAACTCAAAACAAGCGTAAAATACATAATTTACACGAAAAATAGCAAAGAAAGCATAAACTACTAGATAGTAAATTAGGTGTATTCTACACCTATCAAATTCCCCCACACTTAGACTTTGCTAGTCCTCGAGCAAATCAAACTAAAAACTCACAACTTCAAAGCGTTCAAGCGTCACAAGCATCCAAAGAGTTATGAGGACATAGAATTTTGCATGCTAGTAATAAGAAGTTAGAAATACTAAAGAACATATTCTCGTTCTTAAATGTTGAGTGAGAAATAACCACACCATAATGAGAGAATGCGTGTTTGAGAAACGATCAATAAGCATTTCGCCTCGACTTCTGCCTCACCAAAAAGGATTTTATGATAATTGCACTCAAAAAAACGGCTTTTTATGGGTCACACATGTGTGCAGGTAGGAATGAAGAGAGAATTCCTGCGACACGTTGAATGGTGGGAAGGACAACTTCCGAAGTATTTTGAAAAACCCACATCTTTTAATATTTTGAAAAAAACATTTTTCTGACGATCTTTAAGAAAGGAAATCAACCATTATTATCGAGGATGAGATTACTTACTTACCTTCACATCCGATCGCTAATTATGATAACACCACTCTCACGGCATCCAATAGAAACGTCTTCCGTTCCTCGTCTTTAACTTCTTAGTCTTCGGTTTCAACTATTGATGATAAACCCTTGAATTTCATAAATCCATAACAATTTATAACTCTTTTTACCTTGAAATTCCTTGTCGCTTGAAACTTCCTTATAAATTTTCCTTCCCCACGGCTCATTAAATACAAATAAGAACAAATATTTCTCTTGTTTTTCTCTCTTTTTTTTTTTTTTCTTTTCTTTTCTTTTTTTTTTTTCGTAAACAAGAGAAATTAAATACAAAAAATAAACCATGGCCGTGGGAGAAGTATTTTACCACTTGATTCTTCACAACTTGTATCGTATTGAAATCATAAACTTCAAAAATTCTCACCTTTTGATTTTCTTCGCTTTCATGAATAAGTCTTCATACTTGGATATAGAATTACCTCATTATATTGTAAGTCTTCAACATATATGTAAAAATCCGCTCTTTTGTATGTTGCTTTACTTGTATTTGAAATTTGCTCTTTTTCTCGTTTTGTTGCTTATAAACCTTAAACTTTTCCAACTTTCCTTGTAGATTTTGATGTCGCTCCTTGTTGATGATGAGAGTGTTTCTATGGATCCGTTGTTGTCGAGAGAGAGAATGGTGCTAAGTGCAAATCGAACTACAAGAAGGAAGCTTTCATCCATGGACGTCACCCTCATGATTGACAAAATTAGCACTCAAGAGATCAAAGAGTAGTGCTTTTAGTGGTGGGAGGTTGGGTAGCTCACCATTCTACCCGGAATTAACTTACGGTGACACACACTCAAAAGAAGCTCTTTAGTATATGGAAAATTCTGGTCGGTGCCTCACATGATATGAATACGGGTAGTCTCCACTAATGATTGATCAGCAACTCTAATAACGCAATTCTCCCTGCACCAAATTCGCATCACCGGCATGATTAAATCCATTATTTAACACTCTAACAAACAAGAAATCCGAATGTAGTTCTCTAACATTTCCAAGTTCAATTATGTCGGTCAAAAACTCTATGTAAACATACCTAGAAATATGCTAGTGACTCTAAAATCTTTAAAAGTTGGAATTTTTAAGTAAAACCTTTTTTTTTTTTTTTCAAATTTTTTCATTTTTTTTGTAATTTTTGTTTTAAAAACATGCTTAACCACTCCCCCACACTTAAACCTTACATTGTCCTCAATGTAATTGAATCCTCCTAGTAAAGTCAAGGTGGGAAATTTTAACATGATAAGAAACAAGAAAAAGAAATAACAAAAAACAAAAGGATAAGAAATACAAAACCGATGGGTTGCCTCCCATTAAGCGCTTGTTTTAAAGTCGACGGCCCGACTTGGCTCTTGCATGATTCATTCCCCATATACTAACAATCTGAAAATTTGAGGATCCACCCATAATACCTGTTTTGCAAACAATAACTCCATACAAATATTAGCACAAGAAAACAATAGTGATGTTATCGCTCGATAGAAATTTCCCCCACACTTATTCTCGTCCACACTCGGAAGTGTATAAAGAACATAGAATTCGGGAACTTCCATGTATTCCTCTTGGCAAACCTGCATAGTGTTAGCATCAAGTGTTTCCAATGGTGGATATTTAGAAACAAAATCATCCAAAAATACTTTGAAGCACATACATTCAAACCAATAAGAGGTAAAGGAGAAGAATCAATAGGCAAAGGGTTAGACAAACCTTTCAAAAATTCTTGTATTATAGAATCCTCTTCATCCTTAAAAAATTCAATTGAATTACTTACCTCTTGTATATCGTGGTCCTCTATCAAACCTTGCAACCGTTCTTCGTCGTTTTCTACCTTAACCATAGTCTCGGTATCATTAAAATCATTCGCAAGTTCAATTGGGTCTTCCACAAAATCAATGAATGTGGTTTCATCCTCTATAATCATCTCTTCAACATTCTCATCATCGGAATCGGGCCATTCACTAAAATGATTCTCATCGGTATAGATTGTAAAATCTTCTTGTGCGGGTGTTACACCGTTTACAACAATAGGTAAGTCACACCCAATCTCCTCCTTTTGAATAGGTGAAGGATCGTTATTATGATCCGGAGTTGGAATAACTTCCTCATTGTCGGAACACTCACACACTTCCGCGGACTCCCATCTTTCCTTAAGAAAGTTTTGCCAAGCAATAAATGCATCTTCCTCAAGCTCTTCCTTTTGAATAGGTGATTGATCATTATTAAGATCAAGGCTCGAGTAATCTACACTAGCGTCATCAAAAGTCTCCAAAGGTTGGTCCTTTTCAACACAATCATCTTCATTTTCGGACTCACCATAATAAGAATCTTCATCGGTTTCATAACCTTTATCCCGACGTCGTTTAAGTTCCATATGAATAGTCCTACTAATTTCTGCGACAAGCTCTTCCGAGTCTCCATCATCTTCCAATTTGTATAATTTCGTGCAAGTTTCTGACGTTCACACGCTTACCACCGTTAGACGGCATCTCCTCTTTTGGAAAAAGTGAAGGAAAAACACGATGAAGAGGAGTATATTCCAAATTCTCTGTCCGCACATTACTAGAAAACAAATTGTTAGATGCATAACTATCCTTCCATCCATGTGATTGTCCACTTACATACCCGTCATAAGGTTGTTGATATGTATGAGAATATCCATAAGGTTCGTAGAAAATTTATCATAGCCAAAATATTGGTTTTGATTGTATCCTAAGGATGGTTGGAAGTTGTCATAATGTTGAGGTTGAAAACCGTATTGATTGTTGTAATATGCTTGCTCTTGTCCACCGTACATGGAAAACCGGCAGACTGAAATAAGATTCAAAAACCAAGTTAGATACGGAATAGAATCCAACAAAGCAAGAATAAACCAAAAAGAAAAATAAAAACAACTAAAATCATCCATTGCTCCCGTATAATGGCGCCAAAATTTGATGCGTGTCGTAACCACAACAAATTAATTAATACTTTACTACCTAATTAACAAGTAATATAGGGTAGTCAAGGTCGATCCCACGAGGAGCACGAGATTCTAGTTGTAAAAGTTGTCACGAAAGGGGTGTAAAAAGCAAAATAAAAATAAACAAAACAATTAAAAGGTAAAGTTGAAAGCAATAAGAGAGACAAGACCAAGGAATCCTTCTTCGTTACGAAACAATGAGTCAAGTTATGTTCTATTCTACTTGTTATTAGTCACAAGTTATCACCAACCGTAGGTAAAGCAGCTAGCTCAGTGCTAAACCCCTAAATCCCTTGTATCCTAGGACACGGAAGTTCTCGACTCACCGGATTCTAATCACCAAGCCATCTAGAATTAGCTCAACCTAGATGTAACTTGGCTCATGCATTAAGTTTTATGAATTTCTTAGGTTGATATTAGTAGTTAGACTCTTAGCTCAAGGTCCACTTGCTAACGTTGTTTCTACACACAATTGCTCCACGGAATCCCTCCGCAAGGTCTCGTGTTTGCTACTTATGTAAAGAGTCAAGAAACGATTACTTATCTCCTAACTTTCACTAGCTTTAGATTAAATCGACAAATCAATTTCGCGTGCACTCCAAACAATCTATCAATCAATCATGAGTGTCTTTAAGATCACTCCTATTAGTAAAAACAAACGATAATTATGTGAAAAACTTCAAGATAGAATTTGAAAACAAAAACTTAAATCATATGTTTAAAAACTAGGAATTCATCCTCAATCAATAAATTAACTACTCATGTTAAAGAGTTCACACAAAGAATAAGAAAAGAAAAGAATTGTGTGTGTAGAGATGTGTGTAGAGAGGTTGTAGAAAAATTCTCTATTTATAGGCTTCAAAATTCTCCAAATCTTCCAAGGATTAGAATCCTTTTCCTTTTGCAATTCAATCTCCAAATCCAAGCTTTTCTCAACTCTTCCACCTTCTCTTTCCAAATTTGAGTCCAATTCTCCATCCAATTCCTAGCCCAAGTCTTCACACCCATGAGAGAAGTCCATAGAAAATTCTGGAATTTTTGGCTCGCCGGAAAACTGGGATTGTGGCCGGAATTTGGCCGGAAAACGTCACCGCCGGCCACCTGGAAATTTCTCCGTCAAGAGAATATTCGACGGAATATTCCGTCCGGTCCTCCGTTAGGACTAACGGTCAAAAGTCAAACTTAACGGTCTTCTGTTTAGTCAACTTGGTCAAGGCAGAAAGTTAGTCAGCTCACTCAGCTGTCTTAGTCAGGGCTTACTCAGTTGTCAGAGGCTGAATCGAGATAAGGTAGCCTAGTCGCTGAGTCGACTCGTTGGAGTGGAAAAACGGCCAAATCCTGTTTGTTTTCTGGGCAACTCCGGCCATTGCTTTTAGGCCATTTTCAGCTCCATTCCATGTACACAATTCCTAATCATTCATCTAATAATCAAATACCATTCCCGAGTTCCTCGTAACAGAAAGCAAAGACTACCACCTTCTTCCTGAATCGATTGCGGCAATGATTAGCTAAAGATCGATTCAAACCACACAAAGACCACGTAACCCATCTCCAATCGATCTCTCTCAAACCCATTCTCAATAGAATCAGCAAATTCGAACCCTCTGCCATATACAAAACAGCCTCAGTTCCTTCTCGATCTCCTCCTCTACGATTCAGCTTCTTTCGATCTCCATTATCTCGCCTCTGTCGAAACCCACCTTCATATTTCAACCATCTCCATCTTTCTCAGTGGTAGCAGCGACAACAGATCTCGTTTCTCCTCTACGGTCTCAGAATCCCCACCATCATCTTCTCTTTATCTCGTTGTCTCTCGGGTGTGATCCTTGACTCTCGATTTCTCCCTCGATCTCTCTCGGCCAGCAGTTAGTTGCTCTTCTCAATTTCATAAAGTTTCGGGGGAAAAAATGATTTGAGAGATGGTTCTCTCGAGATGTATGGTTAGGTTGTGAGTGGGTCTCGGATCCGGATCGGGTAATGGGTCGGACCAGACCCAACCGGGTGCTACCTAGCATACCGTCTTTGGATAAGGGCTACCCGGTGCTAGTAACGCCCTTCGCTTAGTGATAAGGGGTACCACTGAATGAGAGCCCCTTAACCACTCTGGGCTCAGGATAGTGTTCGCCCGTAAAATGACCTTTTGCCCTTTTGACTTAAATTGGGTGATTTCTTCTTCTTTTCCTCCGTGCGACTCCAAAGTAGCTATAAAACTCAAAACAAGCGTAAAATACATAATTTACACGAAAAATAGCAAAGAAAGCATAAACTACTAGATAGTAAATTAGGTGTATTCTACACCTATCATATGGATGGTATGATTTGCCATTGGCATAGAGGTGTGGTTAGCATGGTTGGCATGCTTCGGCGCGTTTGGTATGGCTGGCATGATTTGCCATTGGCATAGAGGTGCGGTTAGCATGGTTGGCATGCTTCGTCGTGTTTGGTATGGCTGGCATGATTTGCCATTGGCATAGAGGTTTGGCTAGCTTGGGCTAGGTGTGGCTGGCATGATTTGCCATTGGCACGGAGGTGCGGCTAGCATGGTTGACATGCTTTGGCGCGTTTGGTATGGCTGGCATGATTTTCCATTGGCATAGGGTGCGGTTAGCATGGTTGGCATGCTTCGGCGCGTTTGGTATGGCTTGCATGATTTGCCATTGGCATAGAGGTTTGGCTAGCTTGGGCTAGGTGTGGCTGGCATGATTTGCCATTGGCACGGAGGTGCGGCTAGCATGGTTGACATGCTTTGGCGCGTTTGGTATGGTTTGGCATGATTTGCCATTGGCATAGGGGTGCGGTTAGCACGGTTGGCATGCTTCAAATAAGCGTTTGGTATGGCTGGCATGATTTTCCATTGGCATAGAGGTGCGGTTAGCATGGTTGGCATGCTTCGGCGCGTTTGGTATGGCTAGCATGATTTGCCATTGGCATAGGGGTGCGGTTAGCATGGTTGGCATGCTTCGGCGCGTTTGGTATGGCTTGCATGATTTGCCATTGGCATAGAGGTTTGGCTAGCTTGGGCTAGGTGTGGCTGGCATGATTTTCCATTGGCACGGAGGGGAATTAGGGTTTTGTTCGTTGTAACCCTAATTTGAAAAAATACCCCCTATTAATTACTGACTACATGCATTAAATGTTCTAATAAATGTGTCACCGGTGACATTAGGTTATTCGGGGTTTTACGATTTTACCCTTTGTTTAAAAACCACCATCAACATTAAGTCCCCTGCTTAGCTCGGAACAGGGCTTTGTTGCGAGGTAAGCATAAGATGGTGACAAACTATCAGCAGTGAATCGTAAAGAGAATTGAGGAGGCTTGTCTGACCTTTTTATAAATGGGATTTGGAATCCATGCCTCCGGCAGTTTTGCACAAATCGGGAGGCTATCACAATTGGGAATTCAGCATCATTGAGAGACAGGAAGCTGGGCGGCATTGAGAAGTTGACGCGAGTTGGGAAACTGGTCGCGTTAGCTGGTGGGACCGGCACAAGGTGGGGAAGCTGTGCGTGCTTGCTGGCGTGACTTGGGCGGTCATTGGGAAGTTGGCGCAATTGGTGGGACCGGTGCCACTTGGGCGACGTTGGGAAGTTGGGCGTGCTAGCTGGCGGGACCGGCGCAAGGTGGGGAAGCTGTGCGTGCTTGCTGGCGTGACTTGGGCGGTCATTGGAAAGTTGACGTGAGTTGGGAAACTGGGCGTGCTAGCCGGCGTGACTTGGGCGGTCATTGGAAAGTTGGCGCAATTGGTGGGACCTGTGTGAACAAAGAGGGAGTAGGTGTTTCTACAAATGGCAAAGTTTCTTTATTTTGCATTCCTTCACACGCGGCTTCAATCAGGGCATCATCCATGCCAAAATCTGGAGGCGTTATGTCCCTCATTGCTTCCTTTCCTTCTTTAAGGTTCCGTATTCATACCCAACGTAATTGCATCACCTCCCTCGTTTGAGAAAGGGTTCTTCTTGTTGAGTTTCTCCCTTTGTCAGGCCACACAGAGACGAATTATCTTCTAACCAGCCATATTCTCCAGGTGAAGGCGCGAGGTCTGACTCTTGCAGGAGCATCCCAACAAAGGTTATTCGGGTTAAGAAAATCATATCGGTATGTTTTCTTCTTCTTTTGTGGACTGACGTACGCTTTACCGCTTACGAGCCGCGAGAATTTCTCAGCATGAAGCCGTACATGTGCACCGAAAACTCCAAAAGCACGCCAGAAGGTATGATGATGTTGAAATCAGTAATAACATGATGACATATTCTGGATAGTGCAGGCTCGGGATCCTCCACGGCCTCGTAAAGTGTTGAAGGCGTCTTCTAGACAGAGAGGTGATGATATGCTTGCGCTGCACCCTTGAAGAGTATAGGACCTTGTTGTGGGTAGGTTTTTTTTTTTTTTTTTGGTGGATTGTGTCTTTGGAGCTTTGATAGTGAAGGGATCCCGTGTATATCTTCCGTCCTCAAGTATGTTTACGTGTCTCCATCTTTGTAGTAATTGCTGCTTCGGTGAAGCTCTGGCTGGTATCAACGAATGAGGGGCAACAGTTCTTGGTAGGAGATGTAATCAAGAGAGACTACATTGTCGTGGTAACAAAGTAGGTTGGCTGATATTCTATGGGCTTCTGTGGAAGTAAAAGGATTGGGTGGATGCGTAAGCGAGCAAACTGTCCATGATCACGAGTTTTGGCGAGATGGATTAAAAGGTGTCCATGATTACGAAGATTGGCTGGCTGTGACTATGTTCCTTGATATGGGGAGCATGGCGGCACGACCCTTTGCAGGAAGGAGTGGCGTTGAAGCGAACGTTGAAGCGAAGCCGGCTGCCGGGAGAACGTTGATGCGTAGCTACTACGGAGAGAACGTTGATGCGGAGCTACTTCTGGAGAGAATGTTGAAACGACGTCTTGCAACTCTCAGAGCCTTGACGATTACCATTTTGAAGTCGGAGGCCGCGTCACGTTCTGTCAAACTCGACAACCCTCAAGAGAACAGAGGTTAGGAGCCCCCAGTTCCATCTATCGATCGTGCTTTCTAGGAGAGGTTGGGGTTTGGGAACGGCTTCTCTGGCTGGAAACGCCTGTTTTCCTGATACAGTGCAGTTGAGGGGTGCAAATATGTCTTGACGCTACGCCTTGGAGAAACATAGAATCTCACATAACTGTTTCATCATATACTGTACGACTTTGTGGGCGAAGCTCCCATTGTGCGGGTCCTGACGGGAGAAGGGTCTCCGTAAACTCAGGAGAGTTGTTGATTTCCCTTGCTTCCGATTTTTGGAGAAGTCTTTCCTGATCTTCACGTGTGACGAAATTGGATTGTTTATCCCCTTCTACTGGGCGTTCAAGAGCAACGCGAGCCTCTTCATCTATAAATGCACGTCCTGCTGAAGTATCTTTTGTCTTTTCATCAAATCAACAGTGCTAAAAGGAGGTCGGCTTCTTCCGGATCTTCCAGTATCTTGCCCTGATGGTGGAGTAGCGTCTCTAGTGACGGTTGGAGCTGCCATGCTTGAAGAACCGTTGGGGTGGCGAAGCGGCTCACAGTTACAGTGATCGTAAGTGTATCGTGTAGAGATGACACGGTTTGATCACGAAGTCTTTGGAGCCATGGCGCTGTTTCGAAGGGAGAGGATGGTGCTGGAAGGGCGCAAGATGTTAGCGCTGGAAGGATGCAAACTGTTAGTACAGAGTGTGGTACTGCGGCTGGCATGCGCTTGCGACATGTGTGCCTGGCATGTGCGTCTGGTAAGCGTGTCTGGCAAGCGCGTCTGACAAGCGCGTCTGGCATGCGCGTCTGGCAAGTGCATCAGGTAAGCGCATTTGGGAAGCGCGTCTGGTAGGCGCTGGATCGTCTTGGAATGGGCGCTGACTTGGTGTGGATTCTTGTTAGGCATGGACGCTGGCTTGGATTTCGGTATGGTGTGGACCATTGGCTTGGTACATGAGTCTTTGGCTTGGCGTGGCTTGGACTTGTTCTGCGGGGCCCAGTTGCCTCTTCCCATACGTAGCTCAAATAGGAAATCCTTTCCTTATTCAAATTCCAAAAAAGTGTTATGCTTATGAAATGGGTTGGCTCCCTTTTTACCTCGTATCTTTGTTATCACGTCATGGTGTTAGCGGTAGTGCGGTAGTGATAAAGTGGGCAAGCATATTCCAGCTATGTACTCCAGCGTTTCAGTGTTGGTGCAAACCATAGCCATAGGTATGCCTTACATAAACTTGTGTAAATACTTCATCATAAAAAATTCTTCAAATGTTACTGTAGTAATGTCTGCTAATAGTGACAGGTAATTAATATTGTGCAAAGTAGGTACGTATGGGTAGGTGACATTTTTTTTTGAAAAGGCAAACAAAGCGCCTGGTTTATGGTTTTTTGTCTTCCTGGATTTCTTGGGTTGATAGATAAATGTTACCTTGACAGTTTGGGTTATTCTTTTTGGAATGAATTGTTTAGGAGTTGATTGTTTTAGTCATGATTGAAAGTGGCGCAAACATCCCAGGAAAACCATGGAACCGTGTGTTGGTAGATGACATAGGATGAAACATAACATGGCTATCGGTTTTATCAGAACTTGAAAAAGTAAACCACGTATTTTTGTCTAGATAAGACTTACTCGGTTTCTCAGTCTTCGATGAGAATAAACTTTTCGGGTGCAAGACCAAGTTTTTTTTCCGAGAAACATGGTCATGGAAGTCCCCAGTCTTAGAATCGTTGTTGTTCTTTGAGTTGTCGGATAATCGTGCCGTTGATCCCTCGGGCGGATCGTTTTGCTTCTAGCTGTGAGAAGTCCCAGTCGTCCCTTGTCATGTCATGACCGAAAATCGAGCCGTCGAGTAATCGAAGTCGGAGTGGATCGCCTTCCTCTACCATCTTGACGTCCGGGTCGAAGAATGAGATCATTTGGTTGAAAATTGACATGGTAACCGAAAGATCGAACCTCTCATTTGTGGTCGCCAATTGTTTATGGGTAAAAATCGTTACTGCCGATTTCGGTAAATTCGGTAGGTGAGTGAGAAACTGGTTTAAACCCTAAACAAATGTGTTGCACGTGAGCACTTTCTAGATTCGAGAAATCAATCTGTACAAGTCCGGCCTAAACCAAGAAATGGCCGTTCTAGACTTGCTTCGGTCACAAAGTGGAGGAGAAAGGTTGATTTTGGGAGGGAAGCAAAGAAAGGTATTGAGACCAGAATAATTCTGGGAGAGAAGTGTCTCGACTTGTATCAGAAAGTGAAAGCTTAGGAATCTTGCAAGAGATGAAAGCTTTTGGAGAGCTTGCAAAGTTGCCTTTTCTGAGAGTGTTGTATTTTTCTCCTGACCGAGACTTGTTGTCCGGTGGAAATAGGTAAGACCTATTTATACAAGTCGAGATTGAAACGTACCCTGGCCTCATGAAGGAAGAGAGTAAAGGGTGAAATAATGGGAGGAGGTGGTAACCGCATGGTGTTTATGGGTGAAAACGTTTTCACCATTATTTCCTCATTTATTTGACTGCTTTATTCCTATTCACGCTTTCTTTATGTGAGCGTAGTGTACGTGCATCTTTGTGACCGCCAAACAAAGACCCCGGAAAGCATCCCCGGTTTGTGTTGATATCTCGAGTGTTGGTTGCACCTTGAGTGCAAGTGGCGCTACTAGGGGCGCGTGTGTCATGTGCCAATGACATGTGTGGAATGCCTTCGTTGCGGGTTGCACCTCGAGCGCAAGTGGCAATGCAGAGCTGCTAGTGGCGTGTGTGGCATGTGCCAATGGCATGTATGGAATGCCTAGGTTGTACGTAAGTTAGGATACCAGCGTGGAATGCCTTGGTGGTAGGTTGCACGGTTTGCAAGTTAGGCTACCAGCGTGTGTTTTGGTATGTGCCAATGGCATGTGCGGAATGCCTTGGCGGTAGGTTGCACGGTTTGCAAGTTAAGCTACCAGCATGGATGTTAGGCATGTGCCAATGGCATGCGTGGCTAATTGGGATCACGCCCTGGTAAGAAAAGCTACCAGTGATGCGTGTTGGCATGTGCCAAAGGCATGCTCGGCCGTTAGGGCCATGCCCTGGTGAATAAAGCTACCAGCGAGCATGTTTGGCATGTGCCAATGGCATGCTCGGCCAATTTAGGTCACGGCCTGGTAGGAATAGCTACCAGCGATGCATGTTGGCATGTGCCAATGGCATGCTCGGCCATTAGGGCCGTGGTCTGGTGAGAAAAGCTACCAGCGAGCATGTTTGGCATGTGCCAATGGCATGCTCGGCCAATTTGGGTCGCGTCCTGGTAGGAATAGCTACCAGCGATGCATGTTGGCATGTGCCAATGGCATGCTCGGCCATTAGGTCCGTGGTCTGGTGAGAAAAGCTACCAGCGAGCATGTTTGGCATGTGCCAATGGCATGCTCGGAGACGCATGTTGGCATGTGCCAATTTGGGTCGCGGCCTGGTAGGAAAAGCTACCAGCGAGCGTGTTGGCATGTGCCAATGGCATGCGTGGCCAATTTGGGTCGCCGCCGGGTAGGAAAAGCTACCAGCGAGCGTGTTGGCATGTGCCAATGGCATGCGTAGCCAATTTGGGTCGCGGCCGGGTAGGAAAAGCTACCAGCGAGCGTGTTGGCATGTGCTAATGGCATGCGTGGCCAATTTGGCCTAGGTTGCACGGTTAGCCAGCCTGGGCATGGTGCGGATAGGGCCAAGGTAAGGGTGTTTGGCATGGCGTGATTAGGGCCAAGGTAAGGGCGTTTGGCTTGGTGTGACTGGCGTAGCTAGGTCCAAGGCAGAGTGCATTTGGCATGGCGAGGCTAGCTTGGGCTAGGTGTGGCTGGCATGATTTGCCATTGGCACGGAGGTGCGGCTAGCATGGTTGACATGCTTTAGCGTGTGTGGTATGGCTGGCATGATTTGCCATTGGCATAGGGGTGCGGTTAGCATGGTTGGCATGCTTCAGCGCGTTTGGTATAGCTGGCGTGATTTGCCATTGGCATAGAGGTGCGGTTAGCATGGTTGGCATGCTTCGGCGTGTTTGGTATGGCTGGCATGATTTTCCATTGGCATACAGGTGCGGTTAGCATGGTTGGCATGCTTCGGCCCGTTTGGTATGGCTGGCATGATTTGCCATTGGCATAGAGGTTTGGCTAGCTTTGGCTAGGTGTGGCTGGCATGATTTGCCATTGGCACGGAGGTGCGGCTAGCATGGTTGACATGCTTTGGCGCGTTTGGTATGGCTGGCATGATTTGCCATTGGCATAGGGGTGCGGTTAGCATGGTTGGCATACTTCGGCGCGTTTGGTATGGCTGGCATGATTTGCCATTGGCATAGAGGTTTGGCTAGCTTGGGCTAGGTGTGGCTGGCATGATTTTCCATTGGAACGGAGGTGCGGCTAGCATGGTTGACATGCTTTGGCGCGTTTGGTATGGCCGACATGATTTGCCATTGGCATAGGGGTGCGGTTAGCATGGTTGGCATGCTTCGGCGCGTTTGGTATGGCTGGCATGATTTGCCATTGGCATAGAGGTGCGGTTAGCATGGTTGGCATGCTTTGGCGCGTTTGGTATGGATGGCATGATTTGCCATTGGCATAGAGGTTTGGCTAGCTTGGGCTAGGTGTGGCTGGCATGATTTGCCATTGGCACGGAGGGGAATTAGGGTTTTGTTCGTTGTAATCCTAATTTGCCCCTTATTAATTACTGACTACATGCATTAAATGTTCTTATAAATGTGTCACCGGTGACATTAGGTTATTCGGGGTTTACGATTTTACCCTTTGTTTAAAAACCACCATCAACAGTATAATACCTTTAGCTGTAAATAATCTTTTAATCTATAATGATTTTGCATCCTTGGTTTTGGCATATTTCCGATGTTTATTTGTCAATATCCAAGAGCAGCATCTGCCAGATCTAGATCTATGTTCGAAGGGACGGATCTGATAGGATCCGGAGATGCCTATATATAATAACCGCAATCGCACGTGTCTAACTAGTAGACAGAGGCAAGTACGGGTCGACCCCACAGGGAGCGGTGGAAACACTATAATCAATATCTCTAAATAAAAGAAAGAATATGTTTGGATTTTTAGAAATTAAAAACGAAATAATGAAATTAAACTACTAAAAAAATTCCCAGAGAAAGACGGTAACCAGGGTGTGAGAGTGCTAAGGATCCGGGAATCCGTTGTATGCAATTTACTCGTATTCAATCACAAAGGGTAATGGCACGAAAGATATTTCATTCAACAATTGCCGACAAGATTATCAAAAAGATCATTTGTTCTTACCTTAAAAAATAGAATTCAAAAGCATTAAATATACATGGCATAAATAGTCAAAGAGATATTCATAAGACGATTATTGCTAAGGTTCATGAATTCCTTCTACTAATCTAACTACGGACTATACATGGCATAGAACATGAAAAATATAGCTAGAAGGTAAATCATTGATAGAGAAACAAAACCGTAATCATTAAGCTCATATTATAGAAAACCTTGTTTCAAAAACACATATAAATCAACTACAAGTTCATCCTTTCACCCTAACATGGATTAGCTACACATGGCTTTCTCAAAAGCCATAGATCAATCCCAATAATCTCTTCCCTAATCAAAATGGAGTTAGAGAAATAAACTTCAAACCCTAAGCACGGCTGTGTAGCCGCAGCCTCCTCCCTTCTTTTCTTCTCGATTCATAATTATAGGTGCTGTGAAGTTCTAACTGGACCATGCAAACATTACCAAGAGAATCTAATACCCATATACTGATTTACAAATTGAGACCCATTAACACTTTCTATCGCTGTCTGTCTTGGCCATCGACTGCAAACAACTTCTCTGACTTGAAGCTTCTATATCTCGTCTTTACCGGATGTACGAACTCCAGCAAATCTTCCCAATCTCCAGACTCACTCCACTCGAAAATACCATTCTCTGAACTTTCCTAAACTCGACCAACACCAGCCTCTCAACTTCTTTGCTCCCTGTTCAGTCTGATTCGTACAGACAGCCCACACACTAGTCATTACCGTCTCAAGATCAGAACCCCATCGATCTATCTGTGATTTCTCCATATCGAGCTCAAAGTTCTTCCTTTAGTTCACATAAATCAACAACAGCTACAACAGCACATCCTGAAATCATCTCAGTTCACATCCAAGCTTCTTATACAGGACAGCAACCCCAATTCCATTTATATATATTGCTGTTGTACGGCATACTAGAAAAACCACCACTGCTGCAATCTTCTGACCATCAAGATATCGATTTCAACATCAGTTCCTTCCTGTCCATCTCGACCCTGTAAAAACCAGCCGCCTGCTTTGCTATTGCAAATACTGATCAAGACCAAGAACTCGATCACCACCAGCAGCAACTATTCCGCCATAACCCATCATAACTCGGCTGGAAGCTTCATTCCATCCCGTCTTCACAAATTTTCTCGAGAGCTTCTGTTGAATCTCACCCATTCGTCACCTACTCGAACTGCAGATTCATCTCAAAACCTTATTACAGCTGACCCCCTTCGTTTGTATACATACAGAGACCTATCTCCCAACTCCGTCCGTTTAACATTGAACTTCATCACCACTGTTCATACCAGCTACGGCATCACTTGTTATATTTCTTCATTCAGGCAATTCTGCGAACAGCTTCTAGGAAATTTTCAGTACGTTGGGAGTTGTATTCTCGCAGGTTTCTTAGCTCCTCCTTGTAACTTTCTTGACCAGAGAACCACCAGCAAAGTAGCCACTTCTCTTGTTCATAGCCATGTCCGAAATTCCAACACTCCATACTATAAACTCAAGACCCACAACTTGTAGTAGATGGGATTTATTTTCTTCATTCTCTTCTCATTTCCCATCAAGAGATGTGCTCGAGAAGAAATGAAGTTGCTGCTTCTCGAGAAATGAGAATTTCCCTTTGTTAAAAGATGGAGTATGACACACCACCAAGGAATATGGTAGAGAATGGGACGTCTTCACATGTGCTCGACCAAATAAACAAAGAAAATTCTCTGTTTCTGTTAGTATCATTTCCCGGCTGTGACTTGACTTTTATGCTGCTGATATATGGAAATACCAGGCCAGCTGTTATTTTCGTCGCAAACGCCAATTAGCTTTTGATTAAGCCGTTTATTCTTCAATTGATCGAATTTGCTTGTACTTTCTACAAAAGCACTAAAATGGTGTTATTACCCAAAATATCGAGTCCTAACTAATATAAATATGGGTATAAAATATAGCACCTACGTGCTTATCAGGATCCAAAAAGAATCAAATTCTCTTTTAGGCCCGTGCTAATACTTTTAAAAGAACTAAAAGATAAAATGAAAAATAGCCCTCTCACAGGTCTTTCAATGATGTCCGGCAAATCGGTTATATGATGATAGCCAAAAATATAAAGGAAGAGGTAAACAACATGATATATGTTCACATTCAATAATAATCGTGAGTAAATCAAACAGACAACTATTCTTTCAATCAAGTTGTATGGAGGCTGTGAGAGGATATAACAATGGGAAACTAAGAACGAGGTGAGACTTGCAAAACAGTTCTGGGAAATACTGGTGGTCTTTATGATCAGTTTGGCAAACGTTTTGTACATGGGGGAACGGTGTCTCAAACAAGTTACTAAAATTACAGTAATATCTGTCAATCCACCCGATTCAATGGTAAACGTCAAAATGACACGTATCATAATTCCTTGCATTTCACGGAAGTACAAGATTTTGAGTATATGGAGTGGTGGTTATGAAAGCTAGTTGAGAAGTACTCTAGTAAAATTGAACACGAAGGAAATAGAGATGTGTATGGTTCGCAAGATCCTTATAATCTCAATTAGGGTAGCTTATTAATACTTTTATGTTATATTTGTGATATTGTTTAGTGTTGTCAAAATAAAAAACTAATCTTATCTTGGTGTTGGTAGGAGATGTGGTGCCAAGCACTTAAGAAAGAGCGATGGCAAAGGAAAGTTGCATAAAAATTCATGTTAGACCATCCAAAGGATTTGCAATACCAACTTCATCACAAAGGTGATTTTGGACATATACCTTTTATCAAAGAGTATCAACGAGTATATACGTGTGAGTCGTCTACCCCAGGCTAATCTCATGATTCAGGTTCGTCGTCAGATTATTTTGTACTAAATAGTCAAGATGGGATTGGCTATCAATATCATCCTCAAAATTACATCTGAATGTACATCCCCATTAAAGTGGGACAATAGCATATTTTGCAAAGCTACTACTGCCGTGTTATCTTATTACTCCCTCCGTTCATTTTTAATAGGCTGATTTTGTTTTTAGAGAAATTTAAGAAAATTAAGAGAACTAATTATTAAAAGTGGTCATCATGACACTTGTCAATAAAAGAAGTGAAGTGAAATGGTCGGCAAAAGAAGTAAAGTGAAATGGTCCACATGATACTTGTCATGAAAAGAAGTTAAGAGAAAAGTGGTCCCAGAAAATTAAAATAACATTTGACTTTTCCAATTATGAAACCAGACTATTTTTTTGAAACACTTATTTATAGAAACCAGCCTATTAAAAAGGAACGGAGGGAGTAGTTTTTACTAGTGGTAAACAGATGAAACATATTACTGGTTCAAATCTATGTAAACTCATCCTCGCTGCCTGCACCATAATATTCGACATTATGTATCAATTCCATATTAGGATTTTCCAAGTCAAGCTTAATACTATCAAGGACGGTTTCTACAACTGTCAACAGTTGAACATCTAACTGAAACCAGTTTCTCAATTATTTCAAATATCAGATCCGAGGTTTTTTTAGCTGCCTCGAAAAATGTACCCTGACAGGAAGAACAGGTGTCCTCCGACGGATTCCTTGGCTCTGCATGGTGGTAGTAGTAATATTCCACCTTATTGATTACATCTTCAAAACATCCAAGCATCGTTTTCGCAACAGGAATTTTTCCAACACCTTGCTTCTGGAGATCTCTTATTCGCTTTCCAAAAGCATCTAATAGTTTTTCATTTTCCATAACCAATTCTATCATTTCATTCTCAGCAAAGTGGCAACGTTCATCGACAAGATACTGATCCAACAATACCTACAACACGAACTCAATAATTAATAACAATAATAATAATGTACCAAGTTTTTCCAAATATTCAATATCCCAGCAATGACAAACATATAGAATATTATGTTACCTTGGATTTCCTAAGTTGTGAAATAAACAACACCACGACTTCTTTAATCTTATGGGACTCCTCGACAACTGAAGTACTAGAGGCCTCAAGTTTCCTCAGCAACCAAGTCGATTCACGTGACATAATATGCAGACTATCAAACAAATACTTTTGTTGCCACACACACATATCTGTAACTGCAGAAGATGCAGCTGATTTTCTCAATTGTTCCAGGTGCTCAGAAAATCCATATGCAGCAACCCGTTGCTCCTGTTGTATCATGATGAGATGATCGAGGAAAGAGACTAATAGTCCAGCCTATAATGAGAAAGAAAGACAAACCGAACCATATATGAATTAAAACCTGTCAAATACTCTATAAAAAAGAAAGAAGATGCCATATCAACTATCAAGTTACCTGCTCTCGGCTGAAATCATTGCCAGACTTTGAATGAATTTCCCGCAACAGTTGTACCAACGACAAGCTTCTGTTGTAGTATATACTTTCCATAACCCAGTTTGACCAAGAAGCTAAGTGCACCGCTATGACAACGGCAGTGTCGGAAAAGACCACCAACTATTTGGTTCGTTGAGCTCGTCATTCTGTGAAGAAGCCCACAACAAAAAATCACAACAAGAATCGGAATAGAGATGCTGAAATTAAATGTATGTGTATATAGTAACATATACCTGAATATACTTGTGCCAATCTAGGCGAGAAGTTTGTAACAGCCATAGAAAAGTACCAAACGACCTCCTGTCGTCGAACTTCGTGTTTTCCAAACATCTGCACAACCTGTTGCAGATTCGCGGAATTTCTCAAGTGATGCTTTTAAATCCTTGGATTCTTCTTCCCAGTTTAAAGAGCGAGAGCATGAATTCATATGTTGACTAGGGGTTTCTCCAAGACTTAGGTTTTGAAACGCGGCAAAACTACTTTGATCTTCCATGGCCACCGATCGACAGCTTACCAGAGTGTTGTAATTAAGCTCGGGAGAAGATTGTGTATCTCTACAATGTTAGGGAGGCCTTCTTATATAGGCCTCAACCTCAATATTTCCTAAAGTACTAGGAAAGGGAAAAAGAAATCATTTAATTTGGAAACTCAACTAACCCAAGGAAATCCCAAAGCTAGCAGGAACTTAAGGGGCTGAGTCAACTGGGTTTCTTAACCTAATAGGTTTTGTTATCGAAAGCAACCTAGATTTTTTTATCTCGATATTTTTAGTATTCATCTTTCACATGTTAATAGAAATCTCTTTATGATTTCGTGCTGAAAGAGATTGAAGACGCAAATGGAGGCTTGATTTCGTGCGTACTTTTTTGTTTTATAGGAGAAATTGGGGTTCGGGGTGGACCAGATTTATAGGAGAGGTTAGGTTTCCAGACCACCGTGGTTTCCAGGCCTATCAAAGTCACCATGGCCATTAAAACCACCATCTCTCATGCCATCCAGATCAAATCGCCCACCACCTCCACCCATATCAACAAAATCCGTCCCTGGGCGTGCATTGCCAAAATTCTATCCACCACCCGCGGCCTTGTTGCGCACTTCTGGTGGCACTTGTTGGTTGGCCGGTGCCCCCTCCGAAAATTTCAAAAGATCAGCTGCATCGTGCATACTAGGGATATCCTGATCAGTATATGCTAGCCCAGGTGCGCCTGCTCTGGAGTTTGGACCAGATAATGAAACCCACCAAATGGAGAGTGAGGTTTCTAAACATCAAAAAAGATTTCAAAACCAAATGGAAGACAATCCACTTGACAGGTGGAAACTAGCGTGGGTAAAGGAAGATCGAACAAACTGGAAAATAAAAATTAAGAAGGTGGAATTATGTAGTATATTGTTCTGAACTCAGGATTCTGAAGACTGACGGGCTCTTCAAATATTGTGAATTACCTGTTCAATAGCTGCAAGCAAATCAACATATATAGCCAATGTTAACTTGAGCATCATTATTCAGAAGAAGATTTCTTGCTATGCCCTTGACCTCCCTTAAGCCAGGTGGCTGTGCCTGTGCAGTTCAGAGGGTGCCGGCGTGGAAGGATCACAATCTTGAGAATTTGAGGTTCAAAACGCATGTCAAGCATTCGGTATGCCTCATCAAGCATATGCAGAGACATTTGATGGAAGTCAATCTTTTTCATTTCAAGGAAGTGGATCGGTGGCTGCAACAACAATATCAACCCCGCGCTCAAGACCCCATGGAGGTCTACCATATAGATACTGATACGCATCAACTCATAAAACAATATACGCCATTTTCTGTCTATCTATCTATATATATTCTCTACTAGGTATCACCCCGGCTCAACCTTTTTTTTTTTTTTGGCGACTAATCAGCTTGTTGATGACTAATACTCCAAATTTTAGCTAATCTTTAAGAGCGAATTGATTTAATCATTAATAATGTACCGGTTTTTGCTCTCATGTCATAATTTATTGTTTCTAGTTTTTACCATTTTCATTTTGCTAAGAGCAAGGGCCATGGTTTGAGTCTTTGAGATTCTCATTTAAACCGAAAGAGTTTAATCAAAAGACTTATTGATTAATCTCGAGATTCTAGTTTGGCAATGATCCCTTTTTTATTTTTATTTGAATTCTCGTGTGGGATCCATGGTACAGTTCATTTATCTTACATTCCTCTGTTGCGTTTTGCATTCATTTTATTTTGCAAAGGGCATTGCTTGTTGATAACAGACTAATAGTAAACATGATTATCCTCTTCATCTCGTTCTATCAATTCAACAATTCATTGTTGAGTTCTCCCTCTTCAGTGCTTTAATCTTACAAAATTCTAAACGAACCGTCCTTATAAACTCCCCCAAAACCGCTTAGACTCAACTGGTGGTCCCAGCTCCCCTTTTAATAGGCCCCCTGCTAACTCCTCTTGGGCGGGTTCCACCCTTCCCACTCACATGACAGTTTCGGAGTTGTTTTTGGGGCGGTCTGCCCAGAATTACTCTTAATCATAAAACAAATTTCTCATCAAATTGAACCTCCAACACTTTTATGTGCAAGTCATATTTAGTAACACAGTTCTAGCTTCACTGAGTTCATTCAAATTAAGCAACATATTTTCCTTGCATCCATACAATTAGGAATATCATGCATAAATTCAGCTGGTCTCTCATTCTCGGTTGGAGATACTACAAAAATATTTAATGAGCCACCAAAATTTCAAACTCTAATGAAACAGATTTTGGGCTAAAACATGATGCACATTTTTCCGTTTATTAAGGTCATCAAAATATCGTCCAGCTGCAATGATGGTAAAATGCGTCACAAAATATAAATATGTATGTATAACGTCAATGTCGGAGCATTTAAAAAGTATGAGAGCACAAATTTGAACTAATCGTTTGCTGTGGATACAAAAAGGGTCGTGTTGTCATGCGGATACGCGTGCGACAGCTATTATAAATCCAATAGCATGGCATAATGTTTGCACTTCTAAAGACATAGGTGGACTTGCCTTTAGAGATCTGGAAAAACTCATGTTAGCTTGGAGGATATGCAATGAGTCAACATGGTACAGCTCTTGAGCAGTAAATAATTCAAATCTAACGACATCATTCATCAAGCAAAAAACTGCTCCTACCTTGGAATGGAATTACTAAAGGTTTGAAGTAACTATAGCAACATTATTTCATGGAGATCAATATTGGTGAAGATACAAAAATTTGGTTAGATAAATGGATCTCAGGTATTAATCATCCACCTCTCCCCCAAAATGAAAATTTCAGATTTTATGGTGAGGTTGTTGAGCTCATGTTGCCAGATACAAACCAATGGAATATTCCTCTCCTTGACAAATTGTTTGATGCTAATACTTCAAGAAGAATTCAAGCTCTCTTCATTGATAAATCTAAGAAGGATGTTATGATTTGGATGCATGCTAAGGATGGCAAGTTCTCAATTAAAAGTGCTTACAGACTGCTTACTATGCCCGACAGAGAAATTCAAGTTAATGGTGTGCCAATTAATAATTTAGTGTGGAGAAGATTATGGAGATGCAATACAGCTCACAGAATCAAGTTGTTTGCATGAAAGTGTATCAGGGAACTTCACTCTACTAAACATAGTCTAGCTAAATATAATGTTGACATAAATAATCATTGTAACATCTATGGTCACTGTGATGAAACTATGGAACACATAATATTTGAGTGTAGTCATGCAAGAAAGGTCTGTAAGGAGATTAACATCAACATAGATTCAGTCATACAACTTTATCAATCAGTCTCGGCATGGGTAATATGTTGGTTCTCAAATAATCCACATATAGAGGAAAAACTTGTGTACACTTTCATGATAGGAGCTTGGATGATTTGGAAAGACAGATGTGATGTTTCTTTTCAGGGAGTTACACTAAACCAACTACTTTTATGCATAAGATTCTATATTATCTAACTCCACATCTGCATGAAACTGCATCTCATTCAGATACGCAGAATACTGATAATCATTCACTTTGGAAAACACCTTTGAGTGGAATTAGCAAAATTAATGTTGATGCTTCTTTTGATATTGACACTAACCAACTTGGCACTGGTCTTATTTTGCGAGACCATACAGGTACCTGCAATGGCATCAAAGGGAGTTATGCAGATGGAGCATTAAGTGCAGAGGCTGGAAAGTGTATGGCAGTGCGAGAGGCTTTTTCTTGGGCAAAGGAAAAGAAACTTGACAACATTCATATTGAAGCTGACGCAAAGATGGTCATACAATCCATTACTGGAAGCACTTTGCTTGTTCAATAGGAAAATATGAATATTATAAAAGAGCTTAAACACTTTATCTCAAGTTCTAGTAGTTGTGTTTTTACTTTTGTTGGTACAAAAGACAATCAAGTAGCTGATTCTATAGCTCAATCAGTAAGAGAGACGGCTTTAAATATTGAAGCATATGAGTATTTCAATCCTGAACTTTGTAGTCTTCTGGAAAAAGACATGCAAAACATTACCAGCTAAAAGCTCAATAAATTATTTCTCATATAAAAAAAGATTCAACAACCAAGTACCTAATGAAACCTAATTATATTGAGAAATGTATTTCTGCAAAAGGTTAGAAGTGATTAAGTTATGGTTAGTTTTGATCAGGCTGTGATGTAACTTTTAACATCCAAAAGTGAAAAACATCGGAAATCCGGATTAGTCCCACTCCTTTTGGACGGTGGATCAGTCTCAAGACAGAGGCAACTTTTTCTTATATTATAGAAGATATACCAACATAGTATATTTTTCTCCAGCACTTACCTTCAACGGAGCTTGTGGTTGGTTTTCGCGGATGGCTGATTCTGGCCCACCGCCCACCAATTTGATACTTTTTAGGAATTTTGTAATATTTCAAACAAAACAAATCCAAGAAATCATCTTTCGCCCATAATAAAGATTTTCTTGAGAAACGTATTTAAGATAAAATGTTGCCCGAAACAACTAAATCTTACAATATCTCGTAGATGACCTAGTTAAGTTTAAATTTTTTCCCATTGGTAATTGACATATCTCATTAAATAAAGGAATATTTAATTGGGGATATGAATTACTTCCCCCAACCCATGGTGTGTGCTAAGGGGTGATTTTTGGGGGCGAAAATACTAAAACACCCTTCCCTCAAAATAAAAATCAAAAAACTTAAAATCAAAAAACAAAATCATATTCCCCATTTCCATCTCCACTTCTTATTAATCTTTTTAGGGGTAAAACTTTGAAACCCAAATGTTCCCCATTTTCTTTCAAATTCTAAATTTTCCCCATTTCCTTTCAAATTCTCTTCTCCTTCCCTGCCGGAAGTGATGAAGAACATGTCGGAAATGATAAAGAACATGTCGGAAATGATGAAGACCACGCCGGAAGTGATGAAGACCATGCCGTAAGTGATGAAGAACATGTCGGAAATGATGAAGGTCACGCCGGAAGTCATGAAGACCATGCCGGAAGTGATGAAATTCAATGCCGAAACTCAATGCCGGCATGCTCGATATAAATCTATCAATGCCCGTAGTCAAGTGAAAAAAAAATCAATTTTCTGGATACTTTTCATCATGTTCCGGCATAGAATTTAGGATGAAGACCACGCCGGAAGTGAGTTCCGACATGGTTATTTAGGATGAAGACCACGCCGGAAGTGCTGAAGAACATGTCGGAAATGATGAAGACCACGGAAGTGATGAAATTCAATGCTGGAACTAAATGCCGAAGCATGCTCGATATAAATCTATCAATGCCGGTAGTTAAGTGAAAAAAAAAATCAATTTTCTGGATAGTTTTCATCATGTTCCCAAGCATAGAAATTTAAGCAAAAACCATGCCGAAGTAGTTCCGGATGCTCAAAATCGATAAGCGTGTCGGAAGTAGACTGATTAAAAAAAGAAAAATAGGTTTTGAAGATCAAAACCCGAAAAATTTTGTAACTACCCCCAGGATAGTGGCAAACAATTTATGAAAATTTTGAAGAAAATGTCGGCATGGTTTTTTGGTTGAATACCATGCGACACCAAGCTTTTCACCGCAACAATGGTGGATTCAAAGGAAAAAAAAAACAAATTTTGAACCTCTTAGCAGCAATTCTCTCATCACAATCATCTTCCATTTTCAAAAAAAAAATTCCACTCAATTTTTTTTCTCTCCTTCTACTCCTCACTCACACAAATTAAAATAAAAACAAACACTAATTTATCCCCTAAATACTTAAGATTTTTACTAATTATTATTAATCACTAATCCTGATTAATGAGGGCTAGATTAGGAATTAAAAAAATACTATGATAAGGGGTGACCCCGATTTGATATTTAGATCCAATTTTTGTCTTTTTCCTCTGTCCCTTAATTAGTTTTGATATCCCCCAATTAATTCTTCAAAAATATGAATAATTTGATAGCCATGTTTCGTTGCATAGGTGTTCTAAAATGCTTTTTGAGGGTATAAATTTTATGAATATCCGTGATAATCTGAGAGATAAATCTTTTTACAATTTTACAAGTTATTATCCATAAGGGTATAATTATAAAAAAATACTTAAAACTACTCCTTCTCTACCACACCTTGAGAATTTTGCAAACTTGAACTAGTCATCTATTTAGTGATAGAAGGAGTAACAAATAAATAAGAAAAACTAAAGGAGAGAGGTGGCGTGAACATGATTTTCTTTCGTTTGCGCCAACTCTTTTTCAAATAATCCCACATAGATCAAACCCTTAGCCTAGATCCTCCGTATAGTTGAACTTGTAGGGGGCCACTCCATTCATTGCCTATTGGTTTTAAGTTGGAAGCCCACATTCTATCATGGTACCAGAGCTAGCTTGTATGCGTGTAAGCCCAACAGATACCCATACTTCGTCTACAATGTAGGCCAAACTCCGCCTTACCGTGACGGGAGCTACCCTACAAAGGGAAAATGTTATAGAGGCTCCAAACTCCGTCCTACACCTACACGTTGAGGGGGGCATGTTGAGGATAATAATTCCACATAGACCAAGCCCTTAGCCTGAATCCTCCATATAGTTGTGTGGGCTACTCAGCTCATTGCCAATTGGAATCCCGCATCCTACCGTTCTCATCCTCTAAGAGCCAATATTCTGAATCCTGGGGATTCAATTTACACCAGAGTACAAGTTTACAAATCATAGACATAGCATAAATTCTCGAGTAAGTAAATACTACTAATCTGAAGATGATACTAGCAACCAATAAAGTGTCACCGGTTGCTTAGTGAAGCAAGTCGAGGCAGCAAAAGCTAGCGGGGCATTTCAAATTAGTTGGACGAAGGCCAACCACCCTCTCAAAAATTGTCAGAAAGAAAGGAACGGAACGTACATTCTGCTGTCCTACAGGACGAAGCAGTTGCCTTGTACTGTGTCCATATAGCAGTGCAGCGGACCAAATATGGATATGCTCCTCCCTTTGGTCGGCCGATTACCAATCTGAGATGCTGTGCAAATGAAATGATGAGAAAGTGACAATAAATTGGATGTCATCGATGACCTGATCAGAACAAGAAAAAGAAAAAAAAAAACTACAATTGACGATACATAGGCAAAGAAAACATGGAACCCCAGGCACTACCCCCACCACCAATCATTTGCAAAACACATTCATTGTTGAATCAAATCACCAAACGTATGGGTTTAAATCAAACAACACTAAAGTAGCTAGTCAATTTACTCTTAAATTGGGAAACAAAATTTGTGACTACTTTTTACTTGATATATATTTCCTTCGCTCTCTTCTTCCTTCTTTTTCCTACTTCTTTGTTGGGCATAAACTGGTCTCGCTGTTGCAAAGACCAAATTGTCTGTGTCCATCTTCTATACGGATAACAGCCCTGACTGAAACTTCACCAGCAAAAGAAGAAAAGAAAAAAAAAGAAAAAAGAATTGAACATAAGGTGCTATGTCATGAGTTTCACGTTACATGAATAATGATTTAAACCAACACAGTTATGGAGGAACTACAGAACTGAGATATGGATGTACCCAGTGGTATTAATGTGTTGTGTGAAAACAAGGAACAGTCCATCAAGTTCCAAATATTTCGGAAGTTCCTTCATTCGTATTATTAAAAGAACCATGTCATTACAGATAGGTAGGAACTATTTTTTAATCATTATAAGCTCAAGTCCCAAAGTAGAAAGGAACTATTTTTCCGTACCTGAATGACTCCAGATGAGATTGCAATGGGTTCATGACGAAAGCAATCATGATCGACATATTCCCAAAGTTTAGCCTCCATAAAAACAAAAAAGGTGGGAAATTTGATAGAGATAAAGGATAAAATTTCAAATGGGAACTGAGAAGGGAACGGAAGGAAGGGATTACTGTAAAGAAATTGATGACATGGGAGGTTGTAGGGTTTAAGGAAATCATAAATTGCATTTATCCATTCCGGGGTTTCGTTAATTTGTTGTTCTACATGAATGTTTTTTAGGATATGTAGTGTTATTGCGGAGGCAGTAGAGGGAGGGGGCAGTTGACCCCCAACTAGTCAGCTGCACACACACACCCCCAATTAGACACTCGGAGAATCTCTCCATATGAGGCAGAGGCCTCTCGGTCGACCCATTTTGTACCATGAAATGATTTTAGAACTGCGACCAAAACTGTTGTAGGCTGGTTTATGCCTTGGCACTTGGCAGTTCCAACCTCCAGGAAAGAATTCTCATGTCCTTTTATAATAAAGATTACAAAATTCATCTAGTCAAGGTTCAGTCGCTCAATACCGCTTGAGTAGTCAGTTGCTCTATTGCCCGAAGTAAAACTTGAGTGAAAATTAGTCTTCAGAGATATGTGTATGTGCATAATAAAAATAAATAGTTGCGCTAGCATTTGTCATAGGTGAAATATCAAGTACTGTTCCAACAGTAAATGGAGCTCAGAATAATCAATAGGTCAAAGTTCTGAGGCTGAAAAAGCGAAATGAGAAGTAACAGTGATAGAGAAGTATAATTGCAAAGTACGTCTTAGATATACCAGTGGTAGTAGAAACCAAATGTTCAAAACAATCACATTTACATAATGATACTAAACTCAAGTATCGCCTGAAGTGTCGTCTTTAATCTTATGAAAATTGCCAATTACCAGTTGGTATTTCTCGGTGGCGAGTCTTCCATTTTTTATCGACACAGCAAGTGTTGTATGTAGACCTCCGATGCATGGATCTACTCTGCCCTCCATCATCGCAGTCTGATGTGTTCTATACATGTCTCGCGGTTCACGTTCATACTTGTATTCATCTTTCAGTGTTTCCTTTGCCTTACCGGCTGCAACTTGTGACCCGAGACAACACCATTTCTTAATATCGTCTGTCTTAACAGTAGTAGAAGTCTTATGTTTCACACTAAAAGTTCTCATCATCAGTCGATTATCCTGATCCAATGCAGTTACAATAAAACGAATCCCCCTTATATACTCTTCCTTTTCTTCAATACACTTGTTCATCTTCTCAACCAAAGTCTTGGTCACAAACGCCATGTCAACTCTACTCCTTTCAGCTAATACCTCATTTGATCGGGCTTCCAAATAATCTGTAATTTTTGATGCAAGATCAACAGGACCCGCAAAAACAAGCACGTAGTGCTCCTTGATAATCGACTTATCACGGATTTTTTCATCTACATTCAAAGATATATAAAAAATTAAGACTACATAATACTTTGAAGACAAAACAGACAAAAACAAAAGAAAATAAAGATGACCACATACGTCTACCGCCGACAATACGATATGTTTCAATCTGTTTAGCAATCAGTCCAGTTTCATCAGTCACTTGTATCATAGTGCGACTATCGAATCCCAAGAGATTAAAACCATGTATAATAGATCCGATCAGAAGCGTTCCCAAAATGACACCAACACGCAGATTCTGGTTCCACAACAAAAACAAAAACGACTAAGCCAAGAATGCAGACAATAGTAAATAGAAGTTCTGCCATGTCAACCATCCGTGACAGGCACAATCCAGAGACAAAATTCGCCGGGGTAAATAAGAATGACAAAGGAGAGGGATATGCCATTAAGCTGGAGATTACCTCTGTGTTTTGACAACTGGACAACTTGGACAATCCGGAATCGGATGCGACTATCCTGTCAGATTGCGGATCAATATTCGTTTGAGACCCCTGACGTCTGGATGTGGCAGAGACAACTTCGAATCCAGGTACAGTAGATTTTGACCCATCAATACTGGAAGGTTTATCGGGCAAGGCAACAGTTACAGGAAGAAAGGCACCTTCATCGGCAAGGAAAGAAGTCTCCAACGGCAAGTGATATGCTGCAGAGACCCCACACTGGAGAACATGTTTAACTTTTTTCAGCTCATCGCCATTGGCACCCTTTAGCAAGATCTGAAGATAGAATCTCCACACAAATTATAAACAATTGGCGATAAATAAAAGCTAACACATTTCAGAAATCCAAGAAGCATCACCCTGGAGTCAAGAATGGGAAAACTGATGCGCACGTTAAAGAAAAAAATTCAGCTCCATATTGTGTTTATTACTAGATATTTCTATTATTAATCCTGATCAAATATATATATATATATATATATATATATACCCAATCAAAGATTCCAATAATTGGGTAAAGGCACCTCAGATGCGATATGCTCAAGTTATGGATTGTGTTTGAAATGCACATGACCCAGAAAAAATATTTAGATGAATTACGAATAGATTCAATTTTAATGAGTTGTAGAACTTACAGTACAACCCAATGGCTTGGGGCACCCTTCAAAGAACAAAAGTGTCTTCACCAATTTCTTTCCTCCCTGCCCAGCACTCCCATGTGCTTCAAGGAAATTCTCCACGTAAAATGTTTCACAATAACCCAGTTTTTGAGACGAAATATGATCAATCGAAGGAACTATTTGTGCACCTGTGCACAATGCTATACGCTCTAACAGAGACCTTTTGATATTGAGAACAAGAGATATGCCTTTTTCAAGGAAGTATTCCTGAGCGAAATGTGAAACTGATTTTTCTACCAACAAGACACTGGCATGATGTGCACTTATCTTTGCAACTGCTATCTTTAAATGATGTGCTTCCTGTATAAAAAAAAAGTATGAAAGTAAGAACAAGAATTCAGAGAAACAAAGAACTCAGTCCATACCTGTGAAATATGGATCTAAACATGTCTCATTATCCAACTTCCAACACAGGTATGAAGTGTTAAGACACAAAATTCGCAGATATTGAATATATGCCGGTATGACAAATCCATGATGAAATGTTTTGTTTGATTTTAATGTTATCAGTTATATTAACTCTCATCAATTGCACCATATATTAAAATCAAACAAAAGAAAACTAACAAAAAGAAAAATGATATAGAATCACTTAAGAGGGTGCATTAACATCTTTAAATTATAATCCATAAGTTAAACTGATAAACAATAGCAAAATCTAAACCGTAACAACCTGCTGCAGTAGAGTATCAGAACTTGATAAATGATTAGATACCCGCTGATATTCAAGAGCTCCACCAAGGATAACAAAGCGGGGCTTCTCAATTTTTGAAGTCACCAGCCGGTCGGAAACATTTCTGTTGCAAACAATTCCTTTGACAACGGTACTAGAAGAAAGAAGGTAAAAGGTAATGTCACTGTTATAACATTAAAACTGCAGCAAAAAATAAAACAGAAAATGCTGCTCATATTGTTAATATGCCTTTCTAAAGAAAGCTGCACATATGCCTGCATTAACTACGAAACACGATGATCAGAATGAGTACTTAGTTCGGGGCAGAAACGTTGGCTCATAAGAGTTACCTCTCCGTACGGCTCCCACAAGCTAAACACTTAATCTTAACACCACCAGGGTACATTCCTCCACCCTCACTTGTATCTAGTTTAAGGAATGTAGCAGCCTCCAATGACAAAGATGTAATTATTTCCAACCAACCCTCATCTTCCTCACCCTTGAGTAGATTTTTAACCTGCAAGAGCTGAGCCACCAAATCCCTGAAATGGCTATCAACCACATTCTTCATTGCTTTCTTATCCTCCTCGCTTGACAGGTCCCTGTTTCGGTACTCAGCCCTCCAGCCATTTTCCAACCCTTGGCAATCCAAATCCCTGTTAACCGAAGAGTCCCTTGAATCTTTCGTGATGCTATTTTCTTGGTCGGAATGCAACTTATGTTTCCTAGAAACATCCAAAATAGGAAGCACAAGTAGAAAATAAATAAATGAATGGATAAAAAATAGATAAATAAAACTAGACGCGTTAGACAGCAAGTGACTACAAATATATTATTAATTCCGATATAAAAATCTTACCTACTCATACGATATAATGTGTCTTCCCCTGAATGACCAGTGGGACTTGTAGAAGTTGCTAGAGAACTTATGCCACTTGGAGATGCAACTGTCTCTGCTGCTGCTCCAACTGCCTTGTTATCTGCAGATGCTTCTCTAACAGTCATTTTATCTGCCGCTATAACAAGATCCATTTGGGAAGATTGAGTCCGAACCCCATGCCAGTACGGCGCTTAACTAATAACACTGCAATTGCTATTTCCAGTGGCAATAGACTTGGTGCTTGTGAAACTTGTAGTAGAGACTGTAGGACTGAACTAGCTGGATAACAGAAACTAAAAGCTAATCAAATCGTTCTGATGAAAATGAATCTACATCTTAATCTTATATTCTCCAATTGTTGCCTTCTAACTTCTGATCAATACTAATTTTTTAAAAACAATGACTGAATGATAACCCCCTTAGTGCATTTGAGGCAGCAAATTTATCATATTACTCTTGAAACCAAGTTGAAAATTCTAAGAATTCCCAACTTAATTGCAAAGTAATACAAGAAATTTGAAAGGAAATGCACTGTATTACCATTGCTTAGATGAAACAAAACCCTAGAAGTAAGGAACTAAACTGATTGCAAGTAATTAAAACTTAAACTGAATTCCTGGCAACATAATTCATTCACAATTAAAAACCTAGATCTAACCCCTGGTCGAATTTAAAGATGCTTCTTACAAGAATCAGAGAAATAAAATTGAAAGGTAGATAAAAGAAACCCTAGCTTACCTAGATATCTTTGATTGATTGATGGTTTGATAAATTCTTTAAGAAAGACCTAATCAAACACCATAACACAAAACGTCATCTATTCTGATTGAATCAAAAACTTCAGATTAACAAAAATAACATCTTATTCTCCTTCTTAAGGTTTTCAAGCTCAGAGAAGTTAAGAGAATAAATTGAAAAACTAACCGAGAAAAACTATACCCGTTAGCTTCGAGATTCTCTATCTAAAAAATTGAAATTGAACAGGGAGAAGAAGAAGGACTGGAGATTTTTCTGAAGGCGGTGAGATTTGGGGAAAATTTTTTCCCTCTCTTTCTTTTCTTTTTTCGTGAAGGCGGCTTTTTTTCTTAATTATGAAATGGCAATTTTCATTTTTAATTCTACTTGTTTTACCCGAAGAGATTGGGGTATGTCCAGATTAATTGGGTATACCCAATTTTAAGGACATAGTATGTCATTATTAAAAAGTGTGATTTTACTTTAATATCCTTGAACTAATTAAATTTTAAAAATAAATTCATTTCTTAATTTCATTAACCCTAAAATTAAAAAATTAAACAACTCTTAATCTTCTTCTTCATCTTCATCTTCCATTAACCAAAGCCATATAAAAATCTTCACCTTTGATTTTCCAAAAAAATTGTTGACTCTATCGGCGAAAAGAATACTATAAATGATAATTAAACTCAAACCCATCATTGTGTTGTGTGATTTGATTGTTATATTAGGTTAGAAATCGAAAATTATGATTTCTGTGCTTTTGGTCGGCAAGGTCGTAACATTCATATCTTACCGACTTTTCATAACAGCCATGGCGACTGTAAATTTTTTCAACAGCCGACAGGGTATATTTTGAAGACCTTACCGACAAAACAGCCGGCATGGTATTTTCAACCGCCGGCGGGGTATTTTTCTCACCAGCCGGCGGTTTCTTTTTTTTGTAGACCTTGCCGACTACTATTTTTCAATAGCCGTCTCCTATGTGTCAAAAAAATAAAGTCGGCATCTTCTTCATTAAAATACCCTGCCAACCAAATCTAGTCGGCATGTAATTTTTTCAACAGCCGGCAAGGTATTTTTTGAAGACCTTGCCGACAAAACAACCGGCAGGGTATTTTCACCAGCCGGCGGGGTATTTTTCTCAACAGCCAGCGGGGTTTTTTTGGTAGACCTTGCCGACTACTATTTTTCAATAGTCGTCTCCTGTGTGTCAAAAAAATAAAGTCGACATCTTCTTCCTTTAAATACCCTGCCGACCATCTAGTCGGCATGTAATTTTTTCAACAGCCGGCAGGGTATTTTCACCCGTCGGCGGGGTTTTTTTGGTAGACCTTGCCGACTACTATTTTTCAATAGCCGTCTCATGTGTGTCAAAAAAATAAAGTCGACATCTTCTTCATTTAAATACCCTGCCGACCAAATCTAGTCGGCATGTTCTTCATTCAAATACCTGGCCGACCAAATATAGTCGGCATGGTCTTCATTCGTCGACCTTGCCGACTTTTCATACTTTCAGAATTGAAAGTGTTGATTTCTGATCTAATTTTGAGTATGATTTCATACAACAGCTTTGCAATCCTTTTTTTAAGAAGTGTTTGGGTTATATGCTTTCATTTCCGTTGCAAAAGATTTTCTCAAAACAATTTTTTTTCATCAAAAATCTCCCCAAATAAGTTCAATCAAAAACAAAATTTCATTTCATAAGTTTTAATCTACTCAATTAATCAATCTAAGCTCAATTAATTAACTTAATCAAAATTTTTAGTGTTAATTAAACAAGGGTATATTAGCCACTTAGAAAATATATGGTTAAGGGGTGGCTTGTTTTTATTTCCAAATGATCCTATTTTGTCTTATTGGGTATACCCAATCTCGCCAGGTTGTTTTACATACTAAATTAAATTTTGGAAATAACTTATTGACGGGAAACAAAAACTCCAAAAGTACACCGTGTGAGAGGGGTGGTGGGCCCTCTTTTGTTCTTCCATATCCCAATGCTAATAACGTAGTATTGTGTACGTTTGTTTTCTCAGTGTAATTTCCGGTTCTTTTTTCGGTGGGTCTGATTAACATTACTAGTAATAAACTTGGTAATCAATAACAGGCGGCATTGATCGGTTCGCATGGTCGGGGGTCTGAGTCACGTTAGGTGTTAATTTTTTCAAGCACAATAGGTGTTAATGGATCTCCGACTTATCAAATATTTTTCGAAAACAATTATTTTCCATCCACGCTTTCTCTACCCGGCTAAATTGGGGCCTATGGTGATTAATTGGGGCCTATGGATTTCTTCATCCACCCAATAAAGAATAATAAGGGATGTCTAAAGTGTATTAAAATACTAGATTACCCTTATACATTCTTAATAATTCCTAAAACAAATTCTAAAATCTAAATAATTTCTATTAACAAAAAAAAAAAAAAAAAAAAAAAAAAAAAAAAAAAAAAAAACTTAAACCTAATCACAAACAACAATTCAGTTCTCTATTTTTTGGTTTTGAAAAAAAAATCGGCGATAATCAAATTCGAGTGATTGAGTTAACTCTCTTTAATCCATTCCTTTAGAGAAACTCAACAATGATTTAACCATGAATCTCTGAAATTTCTTCATCTAATTTTCTGAAAAATCAACCCAAAATCGGTTTATGTGTGCCCTAGAATAAACTGATTGTAGTTGATGTTACCAGGAATTGGTTTTTGGTGTACACATACATAAATCGATTCTGGGTTGATGTGATGAACTTCAACCACAATCGGTTTATGCTAATGCACACATAAGCCGATTCTGAGTCCAAGTTTGGATTTGTTGAGAAAGCAAGAATCGGTCTTTATGTGCCTCACATATAAACCGATTATGTGAAATATCAAGTTCTTTGTATGTTTTTTTTTTTTTTGCTAGAATCGGATTATGTGAATGTTCACATAAACCGATTGTATAGCATTTGATTTCTTAACTGCAAGAATCGGTCCATGTGGTTATATAGCATCCTCTGATTGTTAACAATTTTATGACTTACTCAATCATAGAATGAGTATTATCTCATATTCATTCTGAAATCCAAGTGATGTACTCGAACTCAAAATGAGTATAAATTTATAAAATAATTAATTCAAGTGATGTACTCGAACTGAAATGAGTATAAATTTATATAAAAAATTACCTGACCTCAAAATGAGTATAGCTTATACTCGTTCGGAGAATGAGTATGATGGTTTATACTCGTTCTGAGAATGAGTATGATTCTCAAATAGAGTATAACTCATACTCGATCTGAAAATGATTTTGTTTGATGTTTTTTAACATATAATCGGTTGATGTTCATGTCCATATAGACCGATTCTGGGCGAAAGCATCATTTTTTTTTTCCAATTGTAAGCTTAATCAAAAACATATTGTAATAATCGGATTTTATTTATACATATGTTAACCGATTCTTGGTGCGCTTCGTGAATACCAACCCAGAATCGGTTCATGGGGGCATGAACGTATACCGATTATGGGTTGAAATTTTTCAAAAAAAAAAAAAAAAACCAAATTTTTTACATATTTTGATGATGATGAAAGATTATTTGATTTCTAGATTAACATGATTAAACACCAATTAATTACCCGATTAACACTAATTAACTAGGGGTAAATTAGCCATTACATAAAATAGTTGGATAAGGGGTTTTTCATTTTACTTCATGGTGACCCTTTTTTGTCCTGTAGTCATAGGCCCAATTAATCCTTATAAGTCCCAATTTAGCCAGGTTTCTCTAAATCCCATCCCAACCACACAAACCAAATTTTGTATAACTCTTTTCAGATTGGGTGAACAAAAATCCCTAAATATACCATAATCTCCGTACTTAATCTAAACTTTCACCACCACCAACACCACCAGATTAATTAAATTTAGAAATTAATTTGAAAATCATCATCTTAATCACATTAATAAAATGAGTTGCAAAACTTACTTATCTTTACATACAAATACGATAATAACGTGGAAAACTAAAGCAAAAAAAAAAAAAAAAAGATCATTAACATAAAACTTACTTATCATTGGAAAACTTACTTATCTTTAACCCAATTCAACTACATACTGACCTCTTTCTTCTCTCAGCTGACATGGAGGGGGCGATCTGAGATGCAATTTTTCTTCGGTAATTTTTTGAGTTTCTCACCATGAATTAATGGATCTGATCCTGCATCCTCTTATTCTCCTCTGAATCTAAATCATAGGTTTTCATCTTCTCATCCTTCATCTGTGATAGAGATTAACCATGAATTAAGGGGTTTTCCTTGTAAGGACCCGCAAGCACGTCAATGCTATTAGACCAGTCAAGAGACCATTTAGCTGATAATGAGTCAACCCTCCATTGACCGTCACTATTGACCATTGACTTTTCCGTTGACCGGTACCCTGATTTAACCTGACTTTTGTTGACCGTACCTCTGTAGTTAACTGAACCTTTCAATAGTAAATAGTTAACCCTTAGTACACTACTAGTTAGACATGAAATATTAGATCCCTTTTATATTTAAGTTCTGGAAACTAGTTTATCAAGAAACTTAGAAGGTGGTGGTGTGATGTTTTGAGTATGTTGAGATGAGTCATTAGAAGGTGGTGGTGTTTTTGTGTTGATTTTACTAGAAAAATATATATAGAATTAGGAACAAGAAATACGGGGTGGAAATACTTTGTGAAGAACCTTGAGAAGAAAATTCGTAGTAATAGTGGACGATGTTGGAGAGATTAGTTATGGTCTTGTTAGAGAAAAGTGTTACATTAGTAACTTAGAAATGAAAATACAAAGATAAAAAGAGTAGAAGAAGTAGCTTATGGCTTTGGTGATGATAATTTATGCATGAAGATGATTAATTAATAGTGATGATAATTAAAGATTTTTGTGTTGATGATGCAACCTAGCTAAACCAATCAAGGCAACTCTTTTCTAGTTTCTATATTGTTAGATATGTTTTTGAAGAATTGGGTACTTGTTAGATAGAAGATTATAGTAGACACAATGAAGTTCTTATTTCCCGAAGTCATGATTTTATGCTTGGTATAAACATAATTAGAAATCATGAAGTTCTAGGTATGTTAGAGACTTAACTAGAATTAGCTCTACAAACGTAATTTGTAGTATGTCGGGTGGTCTTTCTGTTGATCTAATGTTTTTCTACTTTCTTTGAGTAGCGGGTGAGATATCAGTGATAGAAAATTAGTCGACGAAGCGAATACCGTGTGTAAACAGTCACGAGTATCAATAACTATGAGACTTTCTAGATAGGTTCGAATTAGAATTTGAAAATATTCAATAGGATAAAGTTGTGGAGAATGATCTCTTGATTATAATGAGCCATGTGTTGTTTAATTTGGATTTATATACCGTAATCTAGAGACCCTAGAAGTTGACCTCTCGAGCTGTGTTTTAAGTGAACACTTAACCGGTCATGGACCGGGTTAATGGGTCGGGTCGAGGTTATCCCGAAGGGTTAGAAAATAGGTAGCGAGCTGGTTCAGCAGGCCGGGCCGGATCAGACCCAGTGGGCTTGGTTTAGAGCCAGATTTAGTATATTGATATTTTGGACCCTTTATGGTCCGAATTAGCTTTCGGTTCCTTTTGCAAAGTTGTAGGGTTTTTCGAGGGATTTTCAATGATACCCATTTTGACCTCATTTGGATAAGTAGATATTGTTTTATTCCAAAATTGCTTATAACTAAGTTATAGAACCATTAATAAAACTAGAACCATTAGTTATATGACCACTAGTTATTTGACTTAGCCTATAACCGAAGACTTTTATGAAATTATGTTATGAACCTTGTATGAACCTTTTAGCTAATTTCTTAGAGTTCTTGTGTGATTAATAGTTACTCTTTATTAACAATGATCGATTCAAAGGATGAACCAGTGGATTGAGGATCTCGAGGTAGGCGACGCTTGTCATCAAAAGAGGTGGGAATCAATAACGAACTCTCTTGTATTCATCATTGTTTTACAAGTCTATATTTTTTGAAATTTATGCATATCTTTGTTACTATATGATACGTGTATGCATGTATTATTTGTTTGTGATACAAACTAGTTTTCTTTTACATTTTGGGATGGGCTTGGATCTTCAGAAACAACTAATATCTATGCTTTGGGAGTATTTACTTATTTTCCAAAGTTTCTTCTTACCATTAACCAGAAAGTATTAGTATGATTTAATTTTTCTGTAAATGTTACGGGAATATGAAATTCCCTTATGTGGCGTATCGATTAAGTTCCTTCACATCTCTGTATATCTAGTGTTTAAGCACTTGTTTAGGGGCATAAAATCATCCACTATTATCTTGTCTAGGGGCGTAAAAGCATCCAATATTATTATCAATGAGGGAACAAGTTATGTATGCATGAATGTTTATGTTTCTTTTAAATTACTTTGAAAAAGCTTCTACATTATATTTTGGTATTTGGACTGAATGATGTTGAAAATCTTACATTTGATTGTTGGACTTGATTTGTGGGCGGATGGGGCTCTCCACGATTAAGTTCTTCTGTCGAATATAATATTGTGACCATTAGATCTTTTAGGATACTTGTTATGTAGAATGCACGTACATTGAGGTAATGGTAAGGTACTAATCTTATCTGACTACGAGGCCTCAAACCTCGGGGTGCTTTAATGATCATTAATGAATCGGCAAGAGTCACTCCTTACTGCTCCAAAGGAATACGTTGCTCAACTACTATTTCTGTTGTGAATGTGTGCCAGACGATTGGTTGGTAGAACTTTATATTTTTAGTATAACATATTATCCTAATATGTTTCATTTGTTTTCTGTATTTTATCGATTTTCTGTAAAACCTGCATTGTCTTCAAATCATTCTAGTGATTACTTGAAAGTTAGTTTTTATTTCTACTGGGCACCCGTTCTAGAGTTGTTGTGCTCACTCAATTCCCACTTTCAGTTTCAAAGACAGATCAAGTTGTGCACTTGGCGATGGCCGTTCAAGTCTTGGAAGCTTCGAGGAGTTGAGTCCAATTAGTTGGTTAGCTTCTGCTATGTTTATTTTTTTGTATATTCTATTTGAAAACCAACTCACTTATGAATATGTTTATATAATGTATTTCAGCGTGGGTTTAGATTTGGGTTAATCGTTGTTTAGAACTTCTAAATTAATTTTTAAATAGATGTTTTAGAAATCATTAGTGCCTCATTTTGTAGTTAATCTCTTGGTTTAGTAAGATGCTAGCTTTTAGGGTGCTACAAAGTTGGTATCAGAGCTCACCATTAGAGCTTATGTACATGGGAAAAATAGGTAATAGCTAGTGCCAGATAGATTATTAGATTGGTTTAGAACTAGGCTGGGTTTGTGAGATAAATCTTAATCACTAAAATCTACTAAATAAACTAAAACATTTATGAATTGATTTGATTGACTTTGTATAACATGTTGATTTATTGTTCTTTGTTTTGTGTAGGTATGTTATTTCATAATATATGAGGTAAAAATTGTAGAATGAAACTTGTTGCGTTCATTATAGTTAAAATTTAAATAGAGAATTAAAGATTAGTTAGCCTCAGGTATTCAACACTTAGATATTCCAGCACTAGGGAATTGTGAGGTTTGTAATTCTGATATGTTTGTGTCTTCTTTGGCCGTAGGAAATCATTTTCCGGCTCTATCTAACCTAGACACGGAAACTGCATGCATGGATTATCATTCATAAAAGCAGGACTTGCATCTATTATTGAACTAATAGATCCCAAATTTTACTTAGAAATTGATAGAGTATCTTCTCCCGTGGTTAGAAACATTAATCTATTGAAGTAAAAATTTAGTGATATGAATTTAGACCTAGTCTTCTGTTAGAATTTAATTCAACATAATGAGCTTAGAGACAATCATCTTATTAAATAGAAATTAGTATAGAGAGCTTAGAGAATAAAGTTTTTAGTTTTTAGTTTTAGAAAGCCATATAGGATTCTGTTTCATTTCATGTTGTTTCAAACTCATTTAAAATGAGTTAAATTTTCACGTGTTTGTAAGTGTGGGCAGTGCCTGCATTTAGTTGAGAGATAATATTTCTCTATAAGGTGGGGATCTTTGAAGACCAGAACGACAGTCCGATTTTGGAGGAAGAAAATGATATAAGGTGGCGGGAATGTAAGGACCCGCAAGCACGTCAATGCTATTAGACCAGTCAAGAGACGATTTAGCTGATAATGACGTAATTAGTTAAGTATGAATAATAAATTTAATAGAAATAAATCAAATAATAATTTTCAGAAACAATTATTACCATTTGATAGATATCGAAAAATTAGGCGAAATGGACTACTAAACGTGTAAATCAGATACCGGACAAAAAAGATACTAGACCAGGAAGATAAAGTGGAAATTAGTCAACCCGACATTGACCGATACCTTGATTTAACTTGACTTTTGTTGACCAGACCTCTGTAGTTACCTGGATCTTTCAATAGTAAAGAGTTAACCCTTAGTAGACTATTAGACTTGAAATATTAAATCCCTTTTATATTTGAATTCTGGAGACTAGTTTATCAGGAAACTTATCTTCCCTCTCCTTTTTTTTGATTCAAGTAGGTGTTGTGATGTTTTGAGTATATTAAGATGAGTCATTAGAAGGTGGTGGTGTTTTTGTGTTGATTTTACTAGAAAAATATACTATATAGAACTAGGAAGAAGAAATAAGGGGTGGAAATACTCTGTGAAGAACATTGAGAAGAAAATTGGTAGTAGTAGTAAATGATGTTGGAGAGATTAATGATGGTCTTGTTAGAGAAAAGTGTTCCATTATTAACTTAGAAATGAAAATACAAAGATAAGAAGAGTAGAAGAAGCAGTTTTTGGCCTTGGTGATGATTAATTAATTTTGATAATGATTGATGATTTTGTGTTGACGATGCAACCAAACAAGGTAACCTCTTTTAACTTCTATATTGTTAGATATGTGTTTAAAGGATGGGGTACTTTTAGATAGAAGATTAGAGTAGAAACAATGAAGTTTTTATTTCTTGAAGTAATGATTTTATGCTTGGTATTTTGTTAGCTGGTCATAATCTAGATACTTTTGTAGGTATATATGTTAGAGACTTATTTAGAATTAGCTCTATAAACCTAATTTGTGGTACGCCTGGTGGTATGTAATCTTGAGACCCTAGAAGTTGACCTCTCGAGTTGAGTTTTAAGTGAACACTTAGAATATTTTCAGGGAACTGATGAAGAAAATGACTGAGTCAGACAACTGACTCAGTTGACCATCTGACTAAACGGGCAAGGACCGGGTTAACGGGTCAGGTCATGGGTTGAGCGGGTGGGTTAGAAAATGGGTAACGAGCCGGTTCAGCGGGCTGGGCCGTATCAGACCTGGTGGGTTTAAGGATTACTCTTCCAACTTACAAATCCAACTGGTTTTCCTGCAAAGGAGTAGGGAATATAAATCATTATGATGATGAAAAAATACTTGACAACGATCATAATGGAACAATAGAAAACCCCAAATGTATGATTTATCTACTAGCAAGTGATTCCTATATATTATCCGAAGTATGAATACCTTTTAATAGAATGAAGTAAAATTGTGTTGGAATATTTTCAACTGCACTATCCAAGGGGTGTCTCTAGGGGCCAACGCCCCCGGAAGAATTATTTGGTGGTACGTAACTGTTTCGACAGTTACAAACATATCCAGAATCTTCGAATCCAACAGACGTCATTGATGTCTGATGATGAAGAGACTCATCGTTTCGTAAAGAGAAACCTGTTGGTGAAAAGATGTCTATTCTCAACAGATGCGAAAACCTCTATAAATAGCATCTCTCAAAACTCGTTTAAAACATATCGAAAAAAAACCTTTTCTGTTTTCTTTCTTTCTAAAGCATCATCAGAAATTTTGTTTACATGTGTTCTTGATTGGATCAAGGGGTACAAACCTTGAATTCAATTTCCGTTGTAGGGCTTTCATTGTATCCTGAAGGCATTATTTCGCATACCTGTTGTAATCGCCAATTTATTGGGAGGGTAGAAATAATTGTCTAAAAGAAATCTTATGAGCCTTGAAAGTTTGGAGTACAACAATCTCTTCCTGTGTTATTTCATCTTCTATTGCAACCTAGTTTTTCCAACAAATTGCACCCAAACTCACCTTTCGATAGATACTTTTGCATTCATGACTTGTCAAACTCATTCCCACGAAATCCGATCAAGATCAAGAGCAATTACCATAGATTAAGATGGAGAACATAACGAACCTTTTGCAAGAAAGAAACACAAAAAATCTTGCAAAACTGATGATGATGATAAATTTGATTTCGCTGAAAAATCTTCAGCACTAATTTGTTTGCCGATCAGGATGATTTTCGTTAGTATTATTAGGGAACTGGTCTTTTGTCGTAGCCATTTCGTACTATACGACATGTTGGATTATTGACCAAAATTGCATTTAGGTCAAAGAAAATTCAATGGTAGAGTTTGGTACCCAGGACCAGCGTTGACTGCCTTGACAGTTAGAGAAGCTGGATAAGTAAGAAATTGACCGTCTAAAACTCTGGTTTCGGCTTATTTACAAACTCTATGATTAAGAAGCTAGACTTTTGTTTAAACGTACTTACCTAGTAGCACCAGCCTTTCAACTAACTATCTCCGTTACCATCACATCTCAAATTTTATACTTATCTTAGCATTGGTCACCTGCAGGCACCAAGTATATATCTTTTCTTTTTTTTTGAAGTAAAAGGTTAAAATATATTAAAAAGGAAAACAGAAGTACAAGAAGAGGAGGCGCCTAGGCGCATACAAATGGGTATGAAAACACCCAGAATCAATGTGAAGAAACATGCGATCTCAGTTGAAAACCAAGAAGGAGAACAGCAAATCAAAGTGAAGAGTTTTCTATTTAGCTTTTTTGGCAGGGGTTCTCTTCCCTCTTCCTAGCTTTTCGTTGCAAGAAACCCCGGGCCAGAATATTTTTGCTTGTTCTTTTTCGGCTCTAGAGACACTTATACTGTTGTAGTCCTTAACAATGCCAAGTTTTTTAGTCTCTACAGGATTACCTATGTCCGACGCACCTAACGCAGCATACATTCGCAATAGTCTATCCATATGATTATCCTTACTCAAGGGACTCTTAGGAGGAATATCCTTAATAATATTTAACTTTCCTTTGACCACACCCTCATCAGATGTCCCCAATTTTTCCATATCCATCTCTTCATAGTCTGTTTCGTACTCAGAATCATCATACTCATTGAAATTGGAGAGATTTTCCTCTTCAATAGAGACAGGAACTTGAGCATTCACCGCCACCTCTAGATTGTCTACTCCCTCCATTTCATTTTCACTATCATGTTCAGAATCTAAAATACTAAAAGGATTCATGTAACCTATTGCAGTTTTGGCAGGCACTTCTCCTTTCTTACCAGCAGACTTAGGCCTTCTGGTATACCACTTTGATGATGGCGTGGATACCATTTCCAGCACCCCTTCATTTTCGGATCCAGTCTCATTCATAATCTGCACTACGAAATTCTGTTCATTTGAGATAACAGCTACCAAGTATATATCTCACCACTAGCTATGAAGTCATATATCATCAACACCAACTTCTCTAGTTAACTATTGTTGTCACAAATGCTACAGTATCACCATACCACCCACCACCACTTTTATGGTCGGCTAACTACTACAATCCAGTGTACATTCCACTTTTATTGTCTAATCTTGAGCTTTTTAGATAATTATATCTTATGTAGTTTAATAAATTCATGAAAATTTAGTACAATTATCAACAAATAGAATGTACTCCCTCCGTTACTTTTTAATAGGCCAGTTTCTATAAATAAATGTTACAAAAAGGAATTTGGTTTCAATTGGGAAAGTCAAATGTTACTTAAATTTTTGGGACCACTTTTCTTTTAACTTCTTTTGATGACAAGTGTTATGTGGACCATTTCAATTACTTCTTTGGCTGACAAGTGTCATGGGGACCATCTCACTTCACTTCTTTTATTGACAAGTGTCTAGAGGACCACTTTCAATGATTAGTTCTCATAATTTCCTTAATTTTCTCAAAAAATAAAACTGGCCTATTAAAAAGTAACGGAGGGAGTAGTACTTGTAATCCAAATGAGATAGGACAAGGGAGGATCTCAAATATCACAGTGAACTAACATAAGTGGTGTACTAGAAATATTACCAGTAGAATGAAATGGTAAACACTTATTCTTTGCTAGATGACATGATTCACAAATAGAAGAAGTAAGTTTAGAAGATTGCTTTATGGCAGTAGCAGGATGACCTAGCCTTGTATGCCATAAATTTGAAGAAGCTACCAGAGTGGTAAAAACAATACTTTGTTGTGAAGCAGGCCATTATGTTGTTGAGCAGCAGTATGTGAAGCAAATTGACCGGATATTAGTTCATTCTGCATCCTTCTAGCAAGGATAAGGTTGTTCTTCCATGACTTGATTTCATATCCCCATGGATAGAACATAAACACACAGTTATTTTCTTGTGTAAACTAAGCCACGAACATTAAATTGTGTTTCAAATGAGGAATATAAAGAACTTTGTGTAGATTAAACTGCTTAGATGATGTAGATAATGTTGGAAATTTTGGGTAAAAAAGGAGGATGAAACAATAAGAGAAATGTTGTACTTCCGGCTTCAAGGCTCGATTAAGATTCTTTTAGACAATTATTTCTACCCTCCCAATATCAATTGGCGATTACAACAGGTATGCGAAATATTGCCGTCAGGATACAATGAAGCCCTATAACAACGTAATTGGATTCAAGGTTTGTACCCTTGACCCAACCAAGAACACACAAGAATAGGATTCGATGATGCTTAGAAGAGAGAAAACGAAAGTATTTGATGTTTTTCATTGTTTGAATGAAAACAAATCATCACTACTTATAGGGAACTCATGCCTATTGGAGATGCCTCTTCATTTCCAAAAGACACCAATAATGTCTAATGGGAATGGATGTGTCTTGTGAACCATCACACCCTTTGGAGATGCCTTTTCATCTCTAACTAACATCCATTGTGTTTATTCGGCACAGGACACTCCCCCATTGTAGCGGCAAACCAGAAAACGAAAACCATTTATTTTCCATGTTATTGAAAATATCCAACAATCTCCCCTTATTTTCAAAAACCAAAAAAATAAAGTACAACTTACAAAATCGGAGTGGCTGCATCACTCAAATGACTGCCTACGTACCCGAGTGGGATCAAGCCAACGTAGTTCAAGCAAAGTTGGGAAATAAGCATCATCGTTGAAAACAGTACATAAATGATAGGTATCTTTTGGATTTGAACCTTCACTTAGTGCAAGAAATTCAAAGCCTTATCGAGGTTCAGTGGTGAAACTAGTCTTGAACCAAGTACCCCATGTGATAAAACCGGAATCTCTACACATACTGATTTCAGAGATTGTATGTTCTGTGGCTCAGCACGTTAATGGCCATGTGCCATATCCTGGATTCATGAGTCTTCTTTAGAGAACGGTCTTATTCTCTTAGGAAACGGCCTGATTTCCATACTCATATAGGTAAGTCTCGAAGGTGTTTCTGCGAGACACCTTGTGATAAAAGTTAGACTTATTAAGGATTTTCATCCATCCCTTTTTCTTGCAGAATCCCTGCACTAAAACAGAAATGAGAAGTTTTATACTTAGTGCACCATAATCACTTCCATAACTTGTTGGTACCACATTGAACCTTGTTTATCCTTTTCAAAACATAGGTTGGGTTTCTGCTATGGGTGATCAACCTTCCTTCACAGACCTTAGTCCCATTTCTGTATACTTCATTGAATACATTTCCTTTGGGAGACTCTTCATGATAAGTCTGCCAAGTTTTTTCTCTGTTTCAATGGTCAACTGTAATTACTCCCTTCTTGAGTAAATGACTTACCGTTCAATGTCCAAGACTTGCATGTCTTGATTTTTCATTATAAGTCTTTAAGAGACGTTATAGATCATAGTCTTGATTCACAAATAATCAAGACTCCTTGAGATGGCTTCTTCCAAATTATGGGATCTTTACAAGTTAGGTTCTAAGCCATTCCTCCTCATTAATTGCATCTATTCATGCAATCAATTCCGAAAAAACATTATTAAAAATGTTCCTATTTGATTTTACAAAATAATTGTAACTTCTCTAGTGATCCTAATTAACAATTACAGTTAATTCACAAGAAGTCATTATAGACTTGCATACACTAGAGGCATAAAAAATTTGTAGGCAACTTACTTGCTATTTCAACAAGCATATTATCACGATGAGTAACTCCTCTACTCATGCCCAATCTTCTACAATTTTATACCCAAAAAACATAGACCATGTCTATTTAACATTTTACATAATGTAATGAAAATGTCCATAATTTATGCATCGGTAATATCGTAACACCTCATCGTTGGATATTTGGTCGCGCGCCCAATCTTCCAATACGTTACAAATTCACCGGTAGTCGATTTTCCTTTTCAATGTCATTTAAGACATGCCAATTTCCAAATTTTGGAACCTATAATTCTTAATGCAAGAATTATGTTCATGCCATACCGTTGTTGTCTCAACAATTATGACGATTTTGGTTTTAAAATAACCCAACACTAAAAGGTTTATGACATCGTCATAAAAATTGCCACCATTTCACGACAATTCTTGTTGCTAGACTTCCGCCGCATCTTGACCGAAGAATAATTAAGATGATGCAAATGCACACATCTTATAGATCCACCAGCCAATAGGGTCAATCGGGTTTCCTTGTCAACACTTTCTTCAGGGAGAACTGGAAATGCATGCATGTCTTTGGTAAGTCACGTCCCTTCGGTACCAAGAGTCACGTCCCTTCGATGTCCAACTTTAACTGATAAAGAATTCTAGTTGTGTTACTTGTGTATTAAAACACCAAATCCCGCTTTAGGGGACCAATGCACACAGTAGTAATGTAGATTTCCATTTGCAGCGCTAGATTTCGCCACGCATTTGTAATCGCAGATTATCTTATGCGATTCACGATGTAAATGTTCACTGTACCTATACAGTGAATACCAACAGACTAGTGATTTAAGTATCACATTCCGTTCCCTACATTAAAGATGCATTCCTTCTTCCAACCATCTGGAAATGCTATCCTGCTTGCTAAAAAACACTGCGAACAGTAAAGAAGGTAAACCAGTTTTCATTACAAAACCAGATGATGGTCCAAACTTATCTGTAACTGCTGGCAGTTATTTTAAACCTTCCGCCTATTCAAACCAATCAGATCAAAAGAATCCCTCGAGTTCCAATCCTGATGATGAGTTTAGTTTACCCATCTCCTCATTTTAGTAAGCATTACTTCATGGAAGAAATCAAACACCAGTTGAGATTCCTGAGAAATAATCTCTCGCCCATTCTGACATTTCCTTTATGTAGCCACACGTTGGTGCTAAAAGATACAATAATCTCCCAAAATGATACAACACTATCATGACAGTAATCAAAATGCCATGAAAATTTAACATTAAAAATTCGAGAAATAAAACTTATCAGTTTTGTTCACAGATCACAACCATGCCGAAATCCTCCATAAAATGCAGTCCATTCGGTACGCATGCCTTTAGTTGCAAAAGAAATCAGAATATGTTCCTCAAACATGACGACATGTTCCACCCTCTATTGTCTCGAAAATTAATTGTCTAAAACTGTTGGAAATTTTGGGTAAAAACGGAGGATGAAACAATAAGAGAAATGTTGTACTTCCGGCTTCAAGGCTCGATTAAGATTCTTTTAGACAATTATTTCTACCCTCCCAATATCAATTGGCGATTACAACGGGTATGCGAAATATTGCCGTCAGGATACAATGAAGCCCTATAACAACGTAATTGGATTCAAGGTTTGTACCCCTTGACCCAACCAAGAACACACAAGAATAGGATTCTGATGATGCTTAGAAGAGAGAAAACAGAAAGTATTTGATGTTTTTCATTGTTTGAATGAAAACAAATCATCACTACTTATAGGGAACTCATGCCTATTGGAGATGCCTCTTCATTTCCAAAAGACACCAATAATGTCTAATGGGAATGGATGTGTCTCTTGTGAACCATCACACCCTTTGGAGATGCCTTTTCATCTCTAACTAACATCCATTGTGTTTATTCGGCACAGGACACTCCCCCATTGTAGCGGCAAACCAGAAAACGAAAACCATTTATTTTCCATGTTATTGAAAATATCCAACAGATAAGGTAGAAGAACATCAACGATGGAACAAGGATTTTATGTCGGGGGCTAAAAAAAAATTCCAAACTCTTGCATCATTAGCTCCATCGCCTATTATTTTTTGTACTCCTTCAACATGAGCATGTCCACCGTCAACCCTATGATGACTAGGCACAACATCAATTGGTACAAAATTATCAACATTGGGTGATGAAGAAGAGGAAATACTTCAATGGTACAAAAAAAATGAATCTATTCTTAACTTTTTAAGGGAAAAATATCGTTTGGTCCCTTTTTAGGTGGGCCCATGTCTGTTTGGTTCTTTGGTCAAACGCTTTTACTGCTTGGTCCATAATTATTTAAAAATATTAAACTGACAAAAATACCCTTCCGTATTAATTTTTACTTATTTTCTTGTAGCACTTCATTTCAGAAATGAAGTCCATATAAAAACCTAAAAAAAACAGACTTCATTCCAGAAATGAAGTCCATATAAAAACCTAAAAAAACAGACTTCATTCCAGAAATGAAGTCCATATAAAAACCTAAAAAGAAAAGAAAAAATGGAGAAAAGAAAAGAAAAAATGGAGAGAAACTAGATCTCAAAACAGAAGGAGAGAGAAAGTAAATCTGAAATAAGATATTTTTTATTGACTTTTTTTATATATACTAGTAAGGCCACATGTGCGATGCACATGCTTGAATTGGATTCTTTTAACAACACCAAATTTGATAATAATGGAAAAAAAATTTAAAATAAAAATTTAATATCCTTGTTTGTATTCATTACGTAGATAATTTAAAGAGCTTTTCAAATATATTAATTTTGCAAAAATCCGATTTGTATTTTTAAAGATATCTAAGTTTTAATTTTTTTGATTTATTTTTAAAACAATGGCATTCCTATTAACCAAAAGCTTAGTTAATGGGGGTATTATTGTCATGTGAAAAGGCTTCACCAAAATAAGGCTTCACCAAACAATTACCTATTTTCTTTATATTAGTAAAATGGTCCTTATCCAAAAGGGCATTTCTGCCACTACAAGGTGACATTTACATCTTCCATGACATTAGCTAGGACAAAATAATAATTTTTAGGACCAAACTATAATTTATATTACCAAATAGTACCAAACAGATATTTGACTGGGTCAAATGGACTAGACTCTCTAATATATTATTCCTAGGACCTAATGGTATTTCCTACACTTTTTAATTAGGCACCGAATGTTGGCTCATTATAGCCTGAAAATTTAAAGATATACCCCCATTACAATCCCTCGTTCCTAATTGAAATTTTTACATATTTCAGCCGGATCTGATTGGGCTTCCTCGGCGTTACATGCTGAAGCAAAAGCTTTGTTAAATGCTTTAAAGTGGCTAAAAAATAATATTCTTTCTAGCGTATGTATAGTCACAGATTGTAAACTCCTTCGAGATTCTATCACCAAACAAGATACAGAAGCTTCATGGCCTGCGGAGAATACTATTAAAGAAGCAATTTACTTATTGGATAAACTTCCTCAAGCTCAGGTTAAATTTATTAACAGGGACTACAATGCTGCAGCAGACTCAGTTGCAAAAGAAGCAAGGATCCGAAGACTTCATCATATGTCATCACACTTGTGTCAACGAGTGCGAAAAGAGAGTATTACTTCTAATATTTTTGATGAAAATGAAATTGTAGATCTTCTGTATTACATTGCTTAAGTTAATATATTAACCTTTTCCATCAAAAAAAAAAATTGAAATTTTTTGGTCAACTCTAATTCCCAAAAATAAAACCAAAACAAAAATTAAGAGCTGAAAATGATATTGGCTTGTGGTTGCGAGAAAATTAACATTTCATTTGCGACAACATTAAACAGAGAGCTTGGGTGTTTGAGATTTCAATTCATAACCTAGTGCTGTAAAAAGAACTAAAGATAGGAAAGAAAAAACTTGTTTTCTTTTGTGTCTGTACACAGAGGGAGTTATTAGTGGGAACGTGGCAGTATATCGACTCACGTTTCTGTTCTCTCTTACAAATACGCTATCAATAATAAACTTTTATCGTTTTTTTTAAGGCAACCCCAGTACCGTCCCTGAAGAGCCTATTATTGTTATAGGAAGTAACTTACCATCTCCAACCATAACCTGTTCTGTGCCAGAATGTGCAGTAGTGTTTTGTAGAATGGATGCATCATTGGTCATAGGCTAGATTCTCCCGAGTGAGGTATCCAAATTGGACCAGAACTGCTCGAACTCCAATATCCTCCACTTTCATAAGCAGTGTCAGAAGGAAATTTTACATTAAAATGAAACTCATTAGAGAACCAAAGTGAGGATAAAACCGGCCCCTAACTAGAGGGAAAGCAACCCAAACACATTGGTGGATGATGGGAGACATGAAGATGAGCAAGATTTTAGAAATTAGAAACAATTCTACTCGTGGTGTAAACTTGATGCTTGAGTTAGGTCCTGGTTGTCCGATTCTAAGACCTAATTTATTTATGGTGTTAAACTAGTAGTCGGTATGATCAAGAAAAAACTTGTAGTTGTTGATGCCCTCAGTACTTTTGGCGTTTCTTTTTTCTTTGCAATTGACCTTGAATCATTCATATCTAGTTTCCTCTTGAAACCACCAATCACGAACATGAATGATCGATGTCTATTCATCATTCTTTGGTTCATGTTCTTGATTCAATTGTTCTCCTTTTCTAGATTCTCAATGTTGCTCCTGAATGGTACTTGTCAAGATGTAATTAATCTTAATACTAGAATAAGCATTGACAACCAACATGTTGAACCAGTAAATCAGTATCAGACACAAGTGTATATCAACATAACCCAAAAACTCAAGTATCAACATGACTGACTAATTGAAGTTCTAAATCTCAAATAAGTAAACATTCCAAAGCAGAAAAAGAACAGCATGCATGTCAACACTCAGTGTCTCACTCCGTAATCCCTGGAATAGTAAAAAGAAGCAACTAGTTTAACACGTCCTTATCCACATCGTCAATATTGTCAGGAAGTATAGTCGCAGCTAGGCGCATGAACAAACTGCAGGTGGTGGTGAAGGAACTAATTTGAGGTTCAACAACATAGCAGCTAATTTAGATTTACATAGAAGACCCGGCAAATTTAACCCCTTGGAAGTACTAGTAATGTCCACTCCGCAGATTCATGATCTTCAAGCAACTTTGATAGAATTTGGCTCATAACGTCTGTTTTAGTCACATGCTGCATGCAACGTTTCTAAGTTAGTCTAGAAGATGAAGCATAAATACTACTCCCTCCGAATCTGGAAAATAGATACTTTCACTTTTTCAATTTGGCCTATTTTTAGGCTAAAATGAAAAAGTAAAAGTATCTCTTTTCCAAAAACAGAGGGAGTATTGTGTTGATTTTATAAATTTCTGGGTATGCCTCTATTGCACATGACATTTTTTGGCCTGAGATTTTTAATTTTGGTCAAGAACAATTTTCGGAAACCGAGGAAGCAATGAGATTTAGAGAATTTTCATCTGGCAAATACGAATTCGGCATATGAGCTTTATGTATCAACGGAATAAGGAGTAGAGGTGTCTGGAATATAATCTTGGAGTGACCCTAAAATATACAAGTTATGTTCCCCGGGTTCCTCAGGTTGACCCATGCTAATACTTTGCAACATAAAAATTGTGGACATAGAATGGGTTTAGTTAGTAGACTCATATATACACGTATAAACCCTAATGACCTTAATTTAAGTCGTAAATTTATTTTTTATTAATGTGATAATAACAAATTTTAGTAATTATAAGATTTGATTATTGTATTTAGCTTAAATTTCCAAATAACTTATGATTATTGACAATAATATAAAAAAATTTCATATTGAATTAATAATTTCCTTGGTGACTTATTCTCAACAGACAAAGGTCTAGCTTATCAGTTGGCTCTTCAGACCTTCACCCAGGTATGTGGATTACCGCCTACTTACTGTGTCGATGATTCTGCCCCCCCTTCAATGCATTCCCTGGCAGTAGTTTATTTTGATGCAGTTAAGAAGCAAATCCCAGACCAATTTCATTTTTCTGAAAGAGATTCCATCTTATGGCAATGCAACCGTGTCAGGCACGCACAAGACTACCTTTTGGCGGTACCTATTAGCGGTCTTAACCAATGCCTCGGGCCTAGACAATTTAGGGCTGTGCTTTGTTATCGCCTCGGTATTCCTTTGTTCGTTGAGAATAGTCCATGTCCAAGCTGTAGCAAAACTATGGACATCTTTGGTGATCATGCACTTCATTGTGCTAAGGACATTGGGTATAAGTTCCGCCATGACGTTGTTCGTGATACTGTCTTCGACATTTGTTACAAATCCAATGTACCTGCGCGAAAAGAGGTTTCTCTTGGTCTTCAGGCGGATGATGGACGAGATCTTAAGCCTGCTGATATACTTGTTCTTAACTGGGAAAATGGGCAGGATGTTTGTATGGATGTCACAGGTGTCTCTCTCCATTTCTTGGTGATGGTGTCCGCTCCTTTGCCCTGGAAAGGCTATTTTTAGCGCAGTTTCTCAGAACGTGCCAAATATTTGGACAAGTGTGCCGCACATGGGTATGGTTTGGGTGTTCTGGCTTTCTCTACTTTAGGAGAACTTGGTGAGGATACTCTTGTTTTTTCAAACGTCTACGAAATTGTTTGGTAAGCAATGATGCTAGTTGCGGCTTAGGCGGTTTTATTTTTCATAGATTAGGCATTGCAATTCAAAGAGGAGTTGGAGCCCAGCTTGTTGCTAGGCTACCAACCAAAAGTTTTGTATAATATTTGTTTTTCATATGAAATTTTTTTTAAACGAAAAATATTTATGGAATAAAATTAATAATGAGATAGATATGATTTATATTTTCATTATTAGGTTTGAAGATAATGGCTAAAATTGCTTTTAATAGAGAATACTACCAATTATAAAAATAGTTTATGTAATTATATTATAGTTCCTTGGGTTGGGTGGGTGTTGATGGTGGTTTTTAGACAAGGGGTAAAATCGTAAAACCCCATGACCTAGTGTTACCCGCAACACATTAACTAAGGGGCGATTAACTTTCAGTGTAAATAATTAATAGGGGTATTTTCTCAAAATACCAGATTAGGGTTTTTCAACACGAGAACCCTAATTCCAAAACCAAGCATCTCTTTGCGCACCATGGCAACAATGCCAAACCAAGCCGCATCTTTGCGCACCATTGATGCCAAACCAAGCCGCACCACTGCGCACCATGGCAACAATGCCAAACCAAGCCGCATCTTTGCGCACCATGGCAACAATGCCAAACAAAGCCGCACCTGCGCACCATGGCAACAATGCCAAACCAAGCCGCATCTTGCGCACCATGGCAACAATGCCAAACCAAGCCGCATCTTTGCGCACCATGGCAACAATGCCAAACCAAGCCGCATCTTTGCGCACCATGGCAACAATGCCAAACCAAGCGCATATCTGCGCACCATGGCAACAATGCCAAACCAAGCCGCACCCTGCGCACCATGGCAACAATGCCAAACCAAGCCGCACCCTGCGCACCATGGCAACAATGCCAAACCAAGCCGCATACTGCGCACCATGGCAACAATGCCAAACCAAGCCGCACCCTGCGCACAATGGCAACAATGCCAAACCAAGCTGCACCCTGCGCACCGTGGCAACAATGCCAGATTTCCAAGCCGCTATGCCTTTGGCCCACGCCAAATATAGCGCCCTAGGCTTGCAAGACTTGCAACTAGGTCAACATGGCCGCACGTGCCATTGGCACATGCCAACACGTGTCGCAAGCCATATTTCCAAGCCGCTATGCCTTTGGCCCACGCCAAATATAGCGCCCTAGGCTTGCAAGACTTCCAACTAGGTCAACATGGCCGCACGTGCCATTGGCACATGCCAACACGTGTCACAAGCCATATTTCCAAGCCGCTATGCCTTTGGCCCACGCCAAATATAGCGCCCTAGGCTTGCAAGACTTGCAACTAGGTCAACATGGCGCACGTGCCATTGGCACATGCCAACACGTGTCGCAAGCCATATTTCCAAGCCGCTATGCCTTTGGCCCACGCCAAATATAGCGCCCTAGGCTTGCAAGACTTGCAACTAGGTCAACATGGCCGCACGTGCCATTGGCACATGCCAACACGTGTCGCAAGCCATATTTCCAAGCCGCTATGCCTTTGGACCACGCCAAATATAGCGCCCTAGGCTTGCAAGACTTGCAACTAGGTCAACATGGCCGCACGTGCCATTGGCACATGCCAACACGTGTCGCAAGCCATATTTCCAAGCCGCTATGCCTTTGGCCCACGCCAAATATAGCGCCCTAGGCTTGCAAGACTTGCAACTAGGTCAACATGGCCGCACGTGCCATTGGCACATGCCAACACGTGTCGCAAGCCATATTTCAAGCCGCTATGCCTTTGGCCCACGCCAAATATAGCGCCCTAGGCTTGCAAGACTTCCAACTAGGTCAACATGGCCGCACGTGCCATTGGCACATGCCAACACGTGTCACAAGCCATATTTCCAAGCCGCTATGCCTTTGGCCCACGCCAAATATAGCGCCCTAGGCTTGCAAGACTTCCAACTAGGTCAACATGGCCGCACGTGCCATTGGCACATGCCAACACGTGTTGCAAGCCATATTTCCAAGCCGCTATGCCTTTGGCCCACGCCAAATATAGCGCCCTAGGCTTGCAAGACTTGCAACTAGGTCAACATGGCCGCACGTGCCATTGGCACATGCCAACACGTGTCGCAAGCCATATTTCCAAGCCGCTATGCCTTTGGCCCACGCCAAATATAGCGCCCTAGGCTTGCAAGACTTGCAACTAGGTCAACATGGCCGCACGTGCCATTGGCACATGCCAACACGTGTCGCAAGCCATATTTCCAAGCCGCTATGCCTTTGGCCCACGCAAAATATAACGCCCTAGGCTTGCAAGACTTGCAACTAGGTCAACATGGCCGCACGTGCCATTGGCACATTCCAACACGTGTCGCATGCCATATTTCCAAGCCGTTATGCCTTTGGCCCACGCCAAATATAGCGCCCTAGGCTTGCAAGACTTGCAACTAGGTCAACATGGCCGCACATGCCATTGGCACATGCCAAACACACATGCTGGTAGCCTAACTTGCAAACCGTGCAACCTACCACCAAGGCATTCCGCACATGCCATTGGCATATGCCAAACCCACACGGTGGTAACCTAACTTGCAAACCGTGCAACCTACCACCAAGGCATTCCGCACATGCCATTGGCACATGCCAAACACACACGCTGGTAGCCTAACTTGCAAACCGTGCAACCTACCACCAAGGCATGCCGCACATGCCATTGGCATATGCCAAACCCACACGCTGGTAACCTAACTTGCAAACCGTGCAACCTACCACCAAGGCATTCCGCACATGCCATTGGCACATGCCACACGCGCCACTAGCAGCGCCACTTGCACTCAAGATGCAACCAACACTCGAGACATCAACACTGGCGGGGATGCTTCTTTAGGGTTTTGGTTTGGCGGTCACTGACATGCGGCGTACACTACGCTCACATTAAGAAAGCGTGAAAAGGAATAAAGCGGTCAAATAAAAGAGGAAATAATGGTGAAAAACGTTTTCACCCATTAAACCATGCGGTTACCACCTCCTCCCATTATTTCACCCTTTACTCTCTTCCTTCATGAGGCCGAGTGCGTTTCAATCTCGACTTGTATAAATAGGTCTTACCTATTTCCACCGAGACAACAAGTCTCGGTCGGGAGAAAATACTACACTCTCGGAAAGGCAACTTTGCAAGCTCTCCCAAAAGCTTCCACCTCTTGCAAGCTTAGAAGTTTTCACTTTCGATACAAGTCGAGACGCTACTCTCCTAGAATTATTAGGTCTCAACACCTTTCTTTGCTTCCCTCCCCAAATCAACCCTTCTCCTCCACTTTGTGACCGAAGCAAGTTTGGAACGGCCATTTCTTGGTTTAGGACGGACTTGTACAGATTGATCTCTCGAATCTATAAAGTGCTCACGTGCAGCACATTTGTTTAGGGTTTGAACCAGTTTCTCACTCACTTACTGAATTTACTGAAATCGGCAGAAACGATTTTTACCCATAAACAGTGGGTTGCTCGGGTTAGAAATATTTGTGCCCATGCTTGCCCAAGTTTAACTCGGGTTTATTAAAATTGTACCCGAGCTTGCCCACACTTTTAAAATACATTGCCCATGCCCGCCCAACGTTCGGGTTGGGCATGGGTTGACTCAACCCAAGTCCCACCCTTAGTCTACAATGTGGAAACACACTAATAAGATCACTTTGTAATTTCTTCCTTGTTATCGATTCGGGATTGGCTCCAAATTAAATCGAAACTACTTTCTGTTAAAAGAATAACTGATGAGCAAAAGTTGTCAATGTTCGGAGAGAGTTGCCAAATAATGTTGATCGTCGCATTTTCCCCATAAATTTTCAGAAATGTCTCCGAGTGTACCAAGCACACAATCGCAGCCGTCTATGAAAAATTATGTCTTGGATGCAGAGAAGTTTGGCCTGGAATTTTCTACAGCGAGAGAAGTGTCAAGATGCATCCCGAGGAAGGGGCTACAGTTTTTTTTTCCGTTCTAAGACAAAAAATCTCATGTGTGATGTATTCTATATCCATGAACTCATATCTCTACATCTTGTAACACAGGATCTTGTTTGGAATACTAATCCTTTTCAATAAAATGGAAAGGATTGGTCAGAATTTTACAATCTTGAATTTGTTACAATTGACAAATCTCTCCAATCAATCTGAGCTATGTACTCGAAAGAAATTGCCGAGTATTGACCTTAGCATATTTCCCCAAAATTGCACAAAAAAGAGAATCAATCTCCTACCTAGAAGTAAAAAGAATGTTACACGAACTGTTAAATACAGCTCATTAGCCATCTCAATCAGCCTGCGACATGTACTCTAATTTTACACTCCCACAAGCATAATCCAAATTTTGAATGCAAAGCATCTCAATTCACCATCAAATTCAAATGGCGGAATTAAACCCATTCCAAACAACTGAAATATCCATAGTCAATAACCTAGAAAAACTCAATTCATTATCAAACTCAGTTGTTCACCTATGTCTAACTGTAATCTTATTGCAACATTGACAAGTAACTGTAAAGAGTGAATCATTGTCACCAACTAATTCTAGTTTGCATAACCAAAAACTCAAGCATCAAGGTAAATGGCGACTAACTGGAGTTCTAAATCTGAAATAAACAAAAGATCAAAGTTGAAATGGGAAGAGCAGCATGACAACACTCAGTTTCCCACTCCGGAATCCCTGGAACAGCAAGAAGAGACAATCTAGTTGAATACTTCATTGTCTTCAACGTCATCGGGAAGTATATTCGTCGCTGCTAGGCGAAGGCCATCCCTGAAATGAAAGAAAATTTAAATACTTAATATTTTTCATGACAACACAACTCGATAAGTAACAAAACCTTGGAGAAGAATGAATAATAAATTAAAGGAAAAAATAAACTAAACTATTTATCAGATGACTTACATATAGTCGGACAAAGAATTTGGATGATCATCATCCATGGGAGCTGGTGGAATTGGAGCTGGTGGCTCCACAAATCTAACACTCTGATCCCTGCATTAGTCAGCCACCACATGACGTTATGGAATGCATATGAGAGCAGGAGATGGATAGTTTTACAGGTTAGAGAATTAATACCGGAAGAGTTTCTGGGCAAGGTAGAGGAAAGGCTTCTCGAAGTTAATGTTTCTGTTGACAGATAATTCAATGTAGTGACCACACTTCCTACGGAGCTGGTCAATCTGTTTTGGGGTCACTAGATGCGGCTTGAGATCCGCCTTGTTCCCACAAATGACGAACAGGACATCATCATACAACCTAGCAAGTAGCAACCATGAAAAACTCTAAAGGCATTAGCATCCAAGATTTTAAAAGAAAAGAAAATTAACAAGGAAAGGAATCAAGGAACAAACCTGGATATATCCGCGTGCCACTTGAGGACACTCTTGTGTCCGTTTGGAACTGACAAATCGAACATGATAATGGCACATCTAGCACCAAGACTACATACAATAAACAGAGAGGTGAAAAAAAAAACACACATAATTCAATTCTAAAAATATACCATCAAAGAAGTACAAAAAAAATGGCCCAATTTACCCTCTAATTTGATACTGTTAACAACATCAAATCTCATGACACAGCAAAATTGATCATACTATCATAAATTAACTATAGCAATCACCATAAATACAACTATCCCAAGGTATAATAAATATCACACTAAATAAAACAACCAAAGAATAAAAGAAAAAAATTCTTACAAATATCCATCTTTAAGCCCACCAAATTTCTCCTGGCCAGCAATGTCCCATACCACAAAGTTAATTATCCCAGAGCTGGTATGCAAGACGACTTGGTTGACATCTGCGCCCATGGTAGCTACAGAAACAAAGAAGATCTGGATCAATCAGAATCCTGTTTCAACAGAGCAAAAATACATCGAGATCTAAAAGCAAAATCAAGAAAATCAAGTATAAAAACAGAATAATCGAACGAGATCTAACATAAATATACTCACGCTCATACACGGTAACCAACTCTCCAGTTCGGTATCTCTTCACAAAGCTAGTTTTTCCTGTTGAGATATCAGTATCAGGTCTCGATCTCGTGTTGTATATATATCAATTGTGAACAAAATAAAAGAAAAATCAAGAAATATATATACCAACACAACCATCGCCAACTACAAGTAACTTATAATCGTATTCCGGCACAAGTTGATGCTCCTGATTTCCCGGCGCCTATTTAAGGGGAAACAAAAAAAAAATAAAACATTTTTTTTTTAATTGGAAACATAGAAATCTAAGGCTAAAACGACATCTTAGTAACCATAGAATAGAAATCAATTACCATTTTCTCCGGCCGAATTGTCTCAGTTGTTTCTAAATCAGCCGCCGACAAGAGTTTTCTTACTGAGGTTTTGGGAACACGGAATGAGGGTTTTAGGAAGTGGTTTTAGGAGGGGTATATATATCGCAATTCGAGTAATATCGATCGTTAGATTGCATCCTCCAACGTGAACTACAACCATCCACGTACTGTTGTTTGATCGTGTCCTGGAGATATATAGATAGGGTTTAGGGTTGCACCTTTTACTCACACCCTTACTTATTTTTTGGGATTTGGATAACCATCCAGATTTTTATTGATCCAACGACCGTCAATCAGTAATGATTAGTGGAGATTCTTTATTTATCTAATTATTAGTCATTTTTTTTTTTCCCCAAAATAATGAAATCCGGCACTTTTTGAAATTTATTAATGACATAGCGCTTGTTGGGAGCCCGATGACAAGTTCTGCTCCGACACCCTATTGAATATCCAAGATCTATTCGATGAAATGAAAAATTGCCAATCTTAACGTTTGTTTGTATCATGACGGGCTAGACAATTCTTCAATCTTTTTAAGAAAATAATAATTGTATCTTCATTAAATTCGTCAAATAGGATAATTATTAATTTATTGAAGACAAAAAAAATTTCAAGGCGGTAATTTATTAAATTAAGAAGCAATTACACTGGTACGTCGTATCCATATAGAAAGAGGGACCGGTCCAAGAACAAATAATTTTTTTCGTAACCCTTAATTAATAAACATATTATTATTAGTGTATTACTTACTAATATTCTTTCAAAAGAAAATTTCGATCCTTCTCGTGTCTCTGGTCCCAAAGATCGGCCATATTTTTATAGGCTAGACGGTTCTTAGATTTGTGATTTCTTTTCCGAAAATAGTCACTTTTGTTAAAGTTATTTCGTAATTCTGCTCCTAGATCGGCCACATGTGGCTTTTTTTGAAATTAAATAACGACGTTCTTACAAAGCGGTTGTTGGGTGAAAAAGAAAAACCTGCCAATCTTAACATTTGCATCATGACGGGCTAGACAGTTCTTCAATCTTTTTAAGAGTAAATTTTACTATGTTCGTCCAAAGTGGTAATTTATTAATTTATCAAAGACAAATTTTTTTTTCACAGCTGGTTTTTTTTTTTTTTTTTTAAAGTCTTGTTTGGTTCTTATATCTGAAATTTCGTTCTTCGAAAATAATGATTTTTTGCTAAAATTATTTGGTAATTCTGCTCCCAAATCATTTTAGAATAGCATTGCTGGGAATTAGCAGGCGTCTTTTGTTTCTTATTTCATCAATATTCTAGCGGGAGATCACTATTTAACACACAAGTTACTATAGGTAATTATCCAACTAATTAATTAAACAAGTACTGGGGTGACTGCCTACATCTTGCTTGATCCTCAATATTTTTCATCTTTTAATGCGTTAATTAATTCCATGCATGATAGGATCTAGTGGTCATGTGGGAACTGCTCGGATATATTTTTCTTGGTCTTTGTGTTGATGACCCTCGTGGACGGACTGTGTACTTTGTACTTCGATTGTTTCCGTCCACATAAATATTGCCTGTTTCATGAAAGAGGGCGTGCTCATATAATCCTTGAATAGACTTTGTTGAACCCAAACTTAAAACACAAAATTGGCTACAAAAATCAACAATTTCTGGATGAAAAAGACATTTAGATTTTGAAACTTTTTAAATGGACAAAAATGTAAAAATAGCCGGGTTGTAAACAGTTTCATCCTACCCATTTTCAAATATTTTTTCTTATTTTTAATTTACATCACGATGCATCCAGTTTTATCCTTACTATTTTTTAATTTTAAGTCCGACTGAATCCAATTTCATCCTTGCTATTTTGGTGTCCATTATTTTTATCCATACTAATTTTTACTCGTCTATTTAAACCATGTTTTAAAAATATTTGGACAAATGACTCATTTTCCGAACTTAAAACTCAAATTTAAATCCTCGTTACTTACACCTTATATCATCAGCACCAAACATTACGCCTACGCTGACCTACGTGTAGAGGGATCGAATCGTGTCTGCTAATTAATAGGGGCAGCAGCAGTACTCTCTGCTTGCGTACCATTCCAAACGTTAAGGATGATTGATTTGTCTAATATGGACACCCCAAAGAGTAATTTGATTGATGAATAATCTTGCAATTTCCCTTTTTTGTTTAGACACATGTACAATAGAAACTCTGTAAATTAATATTATCGGGACCATCAAAATTTATTAATTAAGCGAGATATTAATATAAATTCAGCATTTAATATTAGATAAAGAGTATTACATTAACTAGTCGGAAGCCTAACAAGCTAGGCTCCAACAACATACTACTACATTAATTAAACAGGTTGCTGTGCTAACCTACCAGCGAGCCTCATGGGTAACCTAGCCAAGTGAGGCGAAGCGGATGGAGGGGCTGAGACTGTGTCATAATGGGGGCAAACTAGCACTACCTTCCATGTTAATTCCTGCAATATTACGCCATTCGGGACTCGAACCTAGGACCTCCTGGAACGCATGAAACTTTGGGGAACGGGGATGACCAGCTGAGCTAGGGCCCGTTCTTTAATTAATACTTTACCAACTTATAGATAAATTTCACCAAACACAACAATAAAATGCTGATTTTTTTTTTTTTTTTTTGCCACCAAACACAACATCAAAAATTAAACCTTGTGACGCAGGGATTATACGAGCTTTTAAAAGAATGCGAAATTGACTTTAACAATCTTGAGATACCGTTTCTGGATGCTGATCCATACTTCTTCTTCTATGGTCCTGAATCTGATAATGAAGATGTGTTTCACTAGCTAGATCCCAAACTCTTGTTGTGTATAATTTTCTTTCAAGTTTATAATTTCAGATGTAGCAGCTAGCTTTTCGATTGCCAAAGTCAGTTTATTCCTTGTTCTTCAAAAAAAGATCTTGGATATTACAAACCAAAAGCTGAAATGTGGGGGCTTAATTGCAATTGCTTTAGGAAAACCTGTTAAAAATATAGCCTTCTCAATTCTCATATATATTGTATACACCAAAACCTAAGGGGAAGCAGCTTCAATAGCTGTAACTCGCAAGTTTGCTTCTTCTGAATTAAGAGCCTGCAAGTTTGGTTCTCTTCTCGTACCAAACTCATGCAGCTACGTGCACAAATACCTACATTGGGAATATTGGGGCACATTCCCTATTTTTCCCCTACATTCTGAGGAGCTAGCGTTAACTTCCTTCACGGCCAACAGATTTACTGCTATTTACTTCTATCAAATGGGTTCTCAAGCGGAACGTGATGAACCTTTACTAATTTGATGTCACCTTTAGTCTTTTGTAGGTTGTACGTACCCAATGCAACCAGTGCATCCATTCCATTGGAAGATAACTTTAGAGGCAGTCTCCAAAGTTGTTCTGTTTCAACACTATAAGTGAATTACTTGTTTGTTGATCGCAATAACCTCCTCTTAATGTAGATACCAAAAATACGATTCGCCATGTGGACATAGGAGAAGATGCGAGAATCCTGCCGAAAGATCTCGTATCGTTCCCGAGAATCCTCGTCAGTGACTTGTCAAATCAAGTCAGGGTCGTCATTATTGACTGACTGACGAAATAAAAGCCGTGCGCGACACAACATCTTAAGGCGAAGTAACTCATTGGAAGAATCTAAACTACGAAAGATCAATTGTAGTACTCGGCAAGACACCAACCGCGAAGTGATGATAGACGAAATAAGGTTACTTGGCTAGAAAGATAACTCGCGAAGTTATAGTAGATTATGGAACAAGAAAAGAGACAACTGTCCCGACAAAAACCCAAAGTTGTCAGCGAAAGATAACTCGCAAATTTATATTACCAAGATCACCATACTCATCAAGTTGATCAAATGTACCCGATAGTTCTTCGTCGATCACCATGCCATTAGAACTCATTTCTTATGCAATACTCTGAAAATAACGCGCCACTTACTTGCTCACAGGAAAATAGCTTTAGAGGGAAAGAAACACTAGTGTATTATCCAACAAATACACTCGAACTGTGTACCAAACACAGCTCTGATACCCGTCTTGTCACACCTTCAAAACACCCCGTAAATTTTCTATGAAAGTGTAACCCAAGAAGCACAATGGTTCGTGAATAAAGCTTCACCCACTTGCACTTCAGCCTTATAAGTTTGCACCTATGCAAACAGCCAACACTTCAGGTCAATCAGCGGAAGTCTTTACAGCCTTCTTTCACTTCTCTAAACTCATCAAATGCACCCCATAATACATTCAATCTTTGCCATACTTTACCAACAACAATCAACCAACCAAGAACACTTAGAACATGACACAATCAACTCTTTTTATTGCATCAAAGGGAAGAAATACAAAACTTGCCCACTTGGGGACTTACACAGACTTGTTCACCCTTGAACCAATCCTTAGTCTTACAAAAACTCTCATATTCACTCACATATGCAAACCTCACTCTCACATATGTTCTCTACGCAAGCCTGCCGAATTTTCCCCTCCTAGGACTATTTATACAGCAGCTTTACTTGGCCAAACCGTGCATAACCGTTACACACACATGGGACAGCCATCTGTCCCATAAAGCAGTTTTGTTAACCGCCATAACTGTGCTAATTAGCCAGTTCTTCTCCAACTCGCGCCAATCGTCCAACACCCATCCTTTAGCAGTTATCACTAAACTCTTCTCCCACGCTTATAAATTCCTTTATAACCGCTTCTTTTCATCACGCATCATTGGCATTCTTATGAAGCTCGTAACTGACTTGCAACCGTCACTTGAGCTGTACTGCGCCACTTGTTTTGGCATACTGGATTTTGCCTTGCGCCAACGTTCAGCCCTCTTGGCCCTGCATGCTTATCATTGTAAACTCATGCACGGAAAATTTTCAAGCATCAAACATCGAGGCCAGCTCCTTAAGCTCACTGTGTCATATATGCTTCACTTCGCCAATTAGCTTGACAACAGCAATGCAACTCTTGCATTCCCAACTTGTTTGCATTATTCAAGCTTTGTCCAACCTTGAATATATGACATAGAACAACTCTTAGTCTATTCTTCACTCTTGCATCCTCCTTGAGCTTCGGCCAACTCAATTCCATGGATATGCATCGATGCCAACATCGCATGTTGCATCTGTCACTTTGGCCATGTCTTGCCTGTCCTCAATGAAGCTTCATTGTGTCGGCCAATAAGCTTCATCATTTAGCCAAATGTGTTTACAATGTAATGCTGCACTTGCACTACATTGTCCCTGCGGGTTTATGCCAGTTTTGACACTTGACAATCTATACAGTAATACCGCTATTATGGCTTGTGTTGCGCTATTATAGCTTACGTTGTGCTATTATGGCTTCGCATTACACCATTACGGCGGACTCTCTGTAACACGTAATCATTGTGCGTCACTTGCGGTACCGTAATAGTTATCCACAAATCTAATGGACTATGTTCGTAATTTTCCTTATTGGACCTCATGGTGGGGTAGCCAATTAGATAATTCTTGCCGGTGGCGGTGGTACAAATAGAGAGATGGGGTTACAGGGGAAATATAAATTTCTTCCTCCTCCAGCAGACGAATGAAGAAGAAGAAGGCGCTAGCGTCAAATCCCGAAAATTTTCCCTTGAAGCTCAAATTCGATCAAATTTTTGACTAGACGGGTATGTTGGTTCAATTGTTTCTTCCAATTTATTTTTCCTAGTATCTGCTTAGAACTTCACAAATTTGAAAGTTAGGGCTTCACGAAATTGAAATTTTCTGTATAGATTAAAGGTGGTGTACCACTGATTTTGATTTGAATGTTAATATTTCGGAAGGGTTTGCTTTACTTATGGAAAAAAATCCTTGCACTTTTAGGGGCGACCCCGAAAGAATTAGGGGCGACACTAAAAGACAAAAAAGGTCACCCAAACGTAAATCTAAGCTACCCCTTATCTTCGATTTTTCGAAATGGCCAATATGCCCTTATATAATCGGTAGCCAACACCATAATCGGTAGGTAAACATTCAATCGGTAGGTTAAAATGAAACTATACCTACCGATTGTTGTGTTGATACTTGACTAATAATCCCCTTTATAATCGGTAGCTTATCCAACTTATAAGACTACCGATTATAAGGAGCTCCGTATTCAGCCTTGGCCAAATTCCATAGGTTTTGGGGTGCAGAGCCAACCATAACCACTTGGCTTGAGTGTGGATGTAGCCATAATCGGAAGTCTAATAGGTTACATAAACTACCGATTATAAGTTGCCCCAAATTTAGTTTTTTCTAAAATCCTTCACGTAATGAATTTTGAAATCTACCATAATCGGTAGGGTATATTATTATATAACCCGCCGATTATAACGAGCCCGGATCCAACCTTTGCCATATTTCATAGGTTTTGAGTGCACTCGAATGACCATAACCACTTGGTTCGTGTTTTGTATGCAGCGTTAATCGGGAGTTAAATATATTACCAAAACATCCGATTATGGGTTGCCCCAAAATGAGTTTTTTCTAAAATCCTTCATGTAAGGGAATTTGAAATATACCATAATCAGTAGGGTTAACAACTTCACAACCTACCGATTATAAGGAGCCCAGATCGAACCCTTGCCAAATTCCATAGGTTTGGAGTGTACAGAGTCGGGAATAACCATGTGGTTCGTGATTTGGATGTAGCCATAATCGTAAGCCAAATAGGTTCCACAACCTACCGATTATAGGTTGCCCCAAAATGAGTTTTTCTAAAATCCTTATTTGCTTTAATTTGCAATCTGACATAATCGGTAGATAATAAAACTTATACACTACCGATTATAAGTGGTCAGGGATTCAACCTTTGACAAAAACTATAATATTCGGTAGCCAAAACAATAATCGGTAGTTTCACTCAATAATCGGAAGAAAACTCTATAATCGGTAGGTTGGGGTCTATATATTAGTGTTTGGAAAAAAAATTTGACTCATCGTGAGGTAATTCCCGATTGAGTGAGAGAAGAAGAAGAAAAAAAAGAAGAAGAAGTGGGTATATGTTGCCAACTTCCCGTTTTTGCCAACTTCCATAAACATGGATGGGTGCGAAGAAGAAGGAGGACGTGAAGTTGTTGAATTTCAAGGTTCACTACCGTTTAGAGATGACGATTTGGGGTATATGTTGAATGATCCAAACTTTGATGGAGATGAAACCCTAGACGACGCTTTCATGGAAGAAAATGGAGAATCACCCGAGATCGAAGCTAACGATTCATCAAACATACGGGTATGTTGTTAACAAACTCTAATACCCATGTTATCCATGTTACGTGCGTTTGTGTGTGTTTTCGAACGTGAAAATTCGATTTCGCATGCATTGAATGACATGAACGACATATATTCGGTAGTTAATTTAGTAACATATCTACCGATTATCAATAATCGGGTATATTTTGATGTATTAATATGCCGAATATGAAAAAATCCCCAAAGTGAAAGCTTCATTTCTCATAATCGGATGTTCTCTACATGAATAAACGTCCGATTATTGGTATATAATAATCGGTTGGTTCATGAATTTATAGTCCCTCCGATTATTGAAGGTTTTTACACGTAAGAATTGTTCATTTCGTATGTCGTTAATCGGTAGACTATATGCGTACATGACTACCGATTTATTATAATCGGTTACGTTTTATAGTATTAAATCACCGATTGTGTTACAATCGTTTACTTATTATCTAAACTTCCTTCCGATTGCTAATGCATAACTTGTTGTTGTTGTGCGTAGTTGTTTGTAGCGGTTGATGACGATTATTATTTGAGGCACGATACTTCCCTACACTATGCAAACGATTTGGTATGGTCATGAATTATCTTTTCTTTTTCCAATCGTGTATGTTAGATGGTTATGCTTATTATTTTTGTTTTGTAATATGCCCATTTAGATATTTGGAAGTAAGAAGGAGGCCAAGGAATGGCTTATGAACAAGGCAAAAGAGAAGATGTGCGTGGTAGTTGAACCGTTGCGTTAAGAATATTCGGTTTGAAATGGTATGTGAGCGAGGTGGGGAGAAGAAGAGTCACGAGGGAAAGAATAATAAGTATGTAAGGAAGACGGAGAGGAAGAAGTACCGAACTCATACGAAGAAGATTGGATGCCCATTTAAGATTGTCTTCTATAAGCCCGATGGTAAGGAAAGTAAAGATTGGAAAATGTCTAAAGTTGTTAATGGTTGTCACAACCACGATGATCCGGATACTCTTATTGGACATGTAATGGTTGCGAAGTTAAAACCACATGAAATGGAGACGGTGAGGTCTATGCGTATCCAAAAGGCGAGTGCGATCTTAAGTAAAATAAAGGCGGACGACCCCGACAACTTGTCTTCTTTATCTACAATTAAGTCGGCCCTAGCTACGATCAAAAGGACGGAATGGGATGGTAGAACGGTCATGCAACAATCGCAGTGGTTAGCTGAGTTACACGACTACACGTTGAGAACGGAAGAAAAGGATGGTAAAGTGGTACGTGTTTTCTTGGCACATCCCGAAATGATAAAATTGGCTCAGTGTTTTCATCAAATTGTGTTGATAGATGCCACTTACAAGACAAACAAATATAACATGCCGTTGTTGAACATTGCTTGTCACACTTCGGACAAAAACACGTTTACGATTGCATGGGGTTTAATGGATCATGAGAACAACGTGAGTTTCATTTGGATCTTGGAGACGCTGAGGTCCATTTACAATGGGGATGATTTTCCAAGGGTTATTGTAACGGATAACGATCAAGCCTTAATGCATGCAATAGCGGTAGTGTTTCTGAAGCCCGAAACTTGCGTGTACGTGGCACATTCAATGCAACCTCGGACACAATTGCCATCGCCATTTCCAAGCTAAAAAACCAAGGAAGGGTACCAAGAGGTCGAAGGAAGAGGATGAGCGCATTAGTAAATTAACCGAGGAAGAACGAGAGGAAGAGAAGAGGTTATTTGATGAAAAATGGAAGGAGAATGGGATAATTTGGAGATCGTTCATGAAAGCATGGGACAAGATCGTTTGGTCAATGACCGAGGAAATTTACGAAAGGAACTTGAAGAAATTTGAGGAAGAATATTACAAGGACTACCCAAAACCCGTTGAGTATTGTAAAACACAATGGTTACCGATTAAGGAGAGGTTTGTGTATGCATGGACATATGAATATCATAACTTCAAGAACGAGGCGACAAGCATTGCGGAGGGGTCTCATGGCCGATTAAAGAAAATACTTCTAGGTAGTCAAAATGGAGTTGTGTCGATCCAAGAAGCAATCCATGAATTCACCAATCGTGATCTCATAAAGATTAAGGCTTCTATGCAATTTAGTGTACATAAATTCCCTACGGAACACGAAGGGGAAAGATTGCTTCTAAGGGGCATTGTTCATAAAGTTTCACGTTGGGCAATAAATCACATGATAGAACAATTGAAGTTGTATAAAGCTAACGATGACGAGAATACGGTTTGTGTTTGCAAGGATATGATAGGTATTGGTCTCCCATGTCGTCATAAAATGGGTAGGTACGTCGATGTGATTGACATCAATGATATTCATCCATTTTGGAAGCAATTAAATTTCACTCCAAGCACACCCGTGGTCAATGGTCCGTCGTTCATGGAGTCGGAATTGTGTGCAAGAATAGCCGAGCGTTATGCTACAACAAATGGCGCCAAGAAGCAAATATTGATGCATGATTTGGAACAAGCTCTTCACCCTCGTTTAAAAGAGGTTGATGAACCTATTCAGCAAAAGGGGCGGGTAGGCCAAACACCGAAGTGTCGAGGACCATTGAAAGAAAAGAATTAAAGGATCATTTGTCTAATAAAAGAATATTGTGTCGGCATGAGCGTTCGGAAGCCGAATTTGAAGATGAGCCGCAACCCAAGAAAAGAGGTCGTCCAAGAAAAGATCAAAATGGAAGTCTAAGGGTCTCTAAGAAGCCTTTTCAAGTAAGTCAAGTCGATCTTTGTGGAACAAGTTGTGTTAGTGGAGACCAAAACTAGCTCCGTAGTTATTGATCAAATGAGCGACTCGCCACAAACACATTCAACGGAAATGGTGACTATAAGAGAGAAGTATGGTACTCTTCGTTGTCCTAGGGATTTTCATGGAAGACCAACACGATCAAGGTATACGATTATAGAAGAGTATATGAAACAACTCCCTCCACTCATTGTTCCATTTGTTTTGTCCACCGACGAGGTTGATGGGGATGGCAATTGCGGGTTTCACGTCGCCTCGGAACAAATTGGTTACTTTGGAGAGGCGGTGAACGAAGATGTCACCCAATGGCAAAATTTAAGAACTAAGATGGCGGTACAACTAATAAAGGACAAGGATTTCTATATGGAGATGATGAAGGAAGGAGATAGGCACGACAAAGAACTAGAGTTCAAAGACTTTGTTGCGCGTGTAAAGTGCCGAAAGGGATTGAAGACAATTGGATCCAAGTATTGGATGACAATGCCTAAATGTGGATATCTCTTAGCGGACGCTTTGAATTGCGTGGTACATTTCTTTGTTCCTCCTAGGTATGGACATTCTTATACGTTTACACCTACAAGGACGGTTTGCGAAGAATCGGTTAAAGATAGAAGAATTGTTATGGCATTTGTGAATGAGATGCATTTTATCGGTTTAAGAGTAAAGAGGATTGCCCATTACCTCCGTTGGATGGTTGGAACGATTACTTCCCAGCGAATCATTGTAACGATTGGTTGAAACAATATGAGACCAACATGTTGGATTGGGATCGCGTCATGAAGGTGGATTTCCGGAAGGCGATCTTTGGAATTGGTTTCCTCGGATGATGAAGATCAATGATTGTTATGTTTGAAAGATGTATTTTGGAAAGCCCTATTTGTACATGTTTTTTTTGGAATTTTGTGGAAAATATTTGTGAAGTCTAAAGCTATAATCGGTAGTTATATTTTTAATATATCAACCGATTATACAAGCTTTTGTAAAAAGACTCAATCAATATTATAATCGGTTATTAACTTTTTGAATTTATCTTCCGATTAAAAGGTGATAAAACAATGAAATTTTTTCCCAGAATCGGTAGATTACATATTATATAAACATCCGATTGACACCAAACTCGACAAAAAATAAATCGTAAATTTTCCCAGAATCGGTAGACAACATATTGAATAAACTTCCGATTGTCACCATAGTCGACAAAAAGTGAAAATCTTCCCAGAATCGGTAGACAACATATCGCATAAACTTCCGATTGTCACCAAATTTTGACAAAATAGGTGAAAATCTTCCGAGAATCGGTAGACAATATAAAATAATAACTTCCGATTGTAACCATCAATCAACATTTATCTTTGTTCTGACGGACTTGAGAATTCATAACTTCCATCATAAGTGAATTCTTCACCCTTTTCCACTAAGTCTTGTCTTTTTGCGAGTGTCTCCTATATAAACAAACATAAAATAATGTCAACTTCGTTTTAGTAAGAAAGATTAAACACCCGAGCGTTATACTTACAAATTGTTGGATCGACAAGCTTAAGTGGCTAGTGTTAAACATCCTCTTTTGTATCGTTATGTAATCATTTACCCCTTTTTGGACAAGTCGGAAACGATCATGAACTTGTTGGAGTGATCTTTGCTTTGGATTTCCATACTCTCGCACAAATTGGCTATATACCCTCGCCCAAAAGACTTCGGGTGTTAACCTTCCTGCTATGACATCTTCACGTCTTGTTTCACGATACCATGTTTTCACAATGACCAAATCTTCATCTGCGTCAAACGTTGCCATGCTTGTAAGTTGAGATATACAATGAATTCACAAGAGTAGACGATGGAAAATATATTTGTAGAATACACAATGCTATATATGTGTTGTTTGGTGCATACATAAGAAGAGTTTACCCTCCTTATATAGATGAGAGTCCCAACGTCTCTTTTTTTTGAAAATATGGCCGTTGATGCGTACTTTTATTACAATTATTACACACAATCGGTAGTAAATGTTTGAACAACGAATCCGATTATTTGTAATCGGTAAATATGTATTGTTATATGCTTCCGATTATAGGATGTTTTGTCAACAGAGTTCCCAGTTTCATTAGAGTAGTATAATCGGAGGTTTATAAATATGTATTATCAACCGATTGTGTTTGGTTTTCGAGGCACGGCTAGTTTCTTTTGAACGAACTAGCCGTTGGAGTATAATCGGTAGTTACATCAACAATTAAAACTTCCGATTTTCATAAATATTTTGAAATTCATAACAATATCACCTACACTTCATCATAATTTTACATTGAACTCCCTCAATTCTATTACAAGGTATCGTGATTAGCGTCGTGGACGTGTTGGACGATTCCTAAACGGATTAAATCTTTCCATCGCCCTAAGGATTCTAAAATGAGCTTCATAACGGAAGCTTGATCTTTTCCATCTCCGCCATTCCCCGAGAGATCGTTCTATAACCTCATCATTGGTTTCACCCCTCAATCGATATTGATTCACAAGATAAGTTAAATGGACGAATTCTTGGACGTGTCCATTTATTGAACCAACTCGGCGAGAAAAGATCAGCGGAGTGACGGTTGTTTGGAGTTACAGGGTGTGTAAATTGAGAATTTTTTTTCGTGAATTTTCCCCAAATAACTCATACTCATTATGCCTCCTTGCCTGCGTTCTTCTCCTCGTCTCGGATAGAATTGAACATAGCGCCTACATAAAGATAAATCTTCTTCGATCGTGAACTCCGTAGGATTAATGAATGGTTGGGCCATTATGTTGAAGATGATGTTGGAGCGAGTTTAAAGGTATTTGTGTTCCATAGAGAGTAAAAGGATACAATCCTTATATAGAGTTTAGAGTTCCAACGGCTTTATTTTGTTGGGGCATATGTATAATCGGAAGTCAAATGAAGTATTATGACTTCCGATTATACGATTGCCCAAATTTTGTTTTTGCGAAATGTCATTTTTTTCGAATTTGGGAACTATATTAATCGGTAGCGAATAACCTACCGATTATACGATTGCCCCAAATTTTGTTTTTGCAGAAATGTCATTTTGTTCGAATTTGGGAACTAGAATAATCGGTAGTTAATAAAGCTCCGATTATACAGGTTGCCCCAAATTTCTTTCTTGGCGAAATCACCAATTTTGGGTATTTAGGAGCTACTATAATCGGTAGTCTAGTGAGGTTATTTTTCCTACCGATTAATAAAGAAGCAAGATACGTGCTTGGCACAAAATCGATATAATCGGTAGTATAACATAGTTACTAAGCTTCCGATTGCGTTGTTATAATCGGGAACAAAATAGCTTCCGATTGTGTAAGGGCATTAACGTATTCTCCGCGTTTTTGGACATCCCTTAACGGTGTATATGGGTTGGGAATAAAAAAGTCGCCCCTAATTCTTTTGGGGTCGCCCCTAAAAATGCCAGAAAAAAAATAGTCCAAAATTTCAGAAACTTATGTGAGACACGATAGACATTATGGACTGATTATTATTGTAAAGCAACAGGAGACTTATAAGTGAAGTTTACACCACACAGCAAAGCTCACCTTTATCTTTGTTTCATTATGTGTACTAAAACCCTGAAACTCAATTATGTGCAGGTTATTGATTAAACAAGCAAGTAGCCAAGGGAAGGATCCACTTAGATACAACACTCTAATACAAGTGTTCTAGCTACCATGGCAAGATGGGATGAATGGATAAGGAAATATGAAAACGACTGTGCTGGAGATACATCTGCAGGTTCCAACAATTACACCAAACAACCTATATCTTCTACATCTCGAATCGAGAAATTAAAAGAGGGAGTACGAGATATCGTCATTGGAGATGCATCCACCAAACAACCTATATCTCCTCCATCTCAAATCCAGAAACAACCGACAGATGAATGGGTAGATGAATGGATAAAACGATATGATAACCTCAGTCGTCTAGGAACATGTGCAGGTTCCACCAGGAAATCTGTATGTCCAACATCTCAAATCCAGAAACAATCAATTAATTTAAAGGTATCACTTCAGATGTTTCTCCAAGAAGCAACAAGTTTTGCAGATCAGTGGACGGATGTCAACAGAAAGTATGATGACAGGAGGTCATTCCCTACTTTTTTAAGGGAATTACAAATTGATTCAATAAGTTCAGTCCTTATTTGGATGAATCTCAGAGGAGTTCCTCTACATCTCTGGAATGCTACTGGCTTTTCTAGGATTTCTAGTCTTGTAGGCAAACCTATCATGACAGATGCTCCAACTGCGATGAAGACAAGAATGTCTTTTGCCAGGGTTTGTGTTGAAATTGATGCCAATTGCTCTTTCCCATCTAAGCTGCCGTTTCAAATTGATGACATGAAGTATGAGGTAAGGGCTGAATATCCATGGAAACCCTCTGCCTGTTCTCACTGCAAAAGCTTTGGACATACAAGTGGAAAATGTATCTCAAATCCGGCTCCAAAGTATACCAAAAGGTGGGTTCCTAAGAAAAACCATTTCTTTAATTCTGCAAGTGAACCAAATCCCATTGAGATTTCGCAGAGCGTAGAAAATTCAGTTTCAATTGGGGCTGCTAATGAGAAAGATGATCCTCCTATTCTTGAGAATGTGATCTCTACAGGTGATATTGTGAGAAAGGATTGTGAATTTCCGGTGGTTGAGATTCAACCAGTTGAAGAGGAATGGGTAGCTTATTCTAGGAGAAAGAAGCATACAAGGAGAATAGAAGATGCTCCCTTCAGTGAGAATGTTGGACAATCAAATTCTTTCAGCGTCTTAGGATTGGAGTCTGCCGAGCAAAATTTGAAGAATAATGAGGATGACGCTATTCCCATTGCCAATGACTCCGCCTCCTCAGGTGAGATTATGGAATTAGGGATCGAAGATTTCTTTAATACAGTTGAACATCATATAAAACAATCTGAGGTTCAAGGATTTGTTGCCGACAAGGATTTGAACTCTACTCATGCCGTAACTGATATTGAGGGCAACGAATCTTCTGGTGATGATATGGAAATTGTGAAGGAAAAATCTCTTGCAGACATTCCTATCAAGATTCATAAGACTAAAGCTCAACGTATTGCAGACATTTCAGCTTTGATAGGAGATCCTAGCGGAAAACAGGCAAATATGAGCATATTTAGTGAATTAAATGATAAGTATCAGAAATCTAGGAAGGAAAGGGAGCTTGAAAAACTAGGCTGGAAAGAAGAGCCTAAAAATGACAAGCTTGGTAGAGGTCACAGAAAGTCAGCAAAGAAGAAATGACTTGTTGCAGTGGTGCATTGTCTCCTTGCATCTGTTTTCTTTTTTTGTATGTGCTGCTTCTTGTTTTGGTATGTTCTTGAACATGCCTTGGACTCTTTGGAGCTTTGTTTTTTTCTCTTCTTTGTATGTTTTTTCTTTTCTTTTCTTAATATATTAACCTTTCTCCTCAAAAAAAAAAAAATGCTTGGGATGGATTGGCACAAGTATATGTCTGAGGTATGAGCTTAAAATCATCTTATATCTTGCATCTCTGCCTTCCTTTCAATCTCAAGTCTCGTGATTCTGTCATATTTTAATGGGTACAGGACAGTACCAACCAAATAGATGGTCTCTTCAGGCGCCGTCGGATAATGTGGTGCCCTTACGTTCAAAGTTAACTTCAGATCCAAACTGGGTTATGGCAAATAAATACTATGGCAGAAGCTTGTCATTGATGCAACTTTTGCATAGAATTCATTCAAAATCTGTCGTCGATTTCAGCCGAGAGCAGGTAATTAATATTTGCTACTCGAAATGGCATTTTTTTTTTTTTTTTTTTTTTTTTTGGGGTATAGGGTTTGACATATTTTATGGTGTGGTATGTCTCTGTGTTTCTTCGGAGGCTGAATTGCTGGGGTCTTTCCTAGGCCACCTCATCATGTTACAACAGGAGCAGCGAGTTGTTGCATATAGTTTCTCTGAGCATCTGGAACAATTGAGAAAGTGTAATGAGGCTGCCTCACCTGCATTTTTTTCCAATGCTGTTGATGATGATGGAGATAGGATCAAGTGTCCTTTATTCCTTTCCGAGCATACCATGGACTCCTATATGGGGCGACAAAAGGTAAGTCGTTATCCTTCAGAATTAACATAATGGTAATTGTTTTTTTTTCCTATGGGAAATGGGCCCAGCGTACCAACATAATGGATAGCTAAATTTTAACTTGTGTTTATGACCCTTGATCTATTGAAATCTGGACGTATACTTTATAAGCCGTAATATTCTAAAATTGATGTTGTTTGCCTCAAGCCAAGCTGAGACTTTCTTGCTATCATAATATCTCCCGTAAGAATATGTCAGGATACTTGGAGAGAAGAATTTCTATTGCGAACAAACATCGAAACGTAAATATTAACTACTCTTTCTTCCTGGGGTTGTTTCGAAACATGGATCTAATTGTCAGTAGTATTGGCTTTATGACACGGTTAGTAAATTATCTAATCCTGGTTCCCTTATGATAAGACTGCTAAACTTGTTTATCTGGCACACCATGCTCATCTAGATTTTTTTTCTGGCCCAACTATCATTGAATGACTTAAACTAAAGAAAGCATTTGTTTCTTCCCTGAGTCCTTGTTTTTAGATTATGCCAAGTGAAACTTTTCACTGTTTCTTAGAAAGTTTGAGAGAGTGTTCTCTGTTTCACCAAAAAATGAAGTCTTGCGACTTGTGCTGCTCTTATCCAAGGAACAAACAAGATGAGCAACTGAACTATATGAGTGCTTAGACATATGTAACATGTAATTTCTTTTTATCAAAATTTCCAATTATCCATGACAGTATTACTCACCCCGTGATATATATGAATACCCACCCTTTTTATCAAGCCATTTTCATTTTATTGAGTTATAGTGTGATCTGTTCCCTTTTTTTCTTCTGGTATGTTTGTTATATTGGGCTGGTCCTGTATTACTGAACTTTCTTTCCATATTTCAGCACCAATTTGATAGGCTGTATATCATTTTACGTGAATCGACTTGGTTGCTGAAGAAACTGGAGGATTCCCGTTTTACTATTCCCTCATTTGTTGAGGAGTCCCACAAGATTCTCGAAAAGATCGTGGGTTTTACTTCAGAGTTTAAGAAATCCAAGGTGTGTAGCATATATGCATTTATTTTGTCCTTGCTTGGACAACTGTATATCAAAATTTAAATTTAGTATCTCTCTTTTTCATATTGAGTTTCTCTTTCTGGAATTGTTGGATCAGTATCTTTCCAATAAATCACTCGGTTATCTTTTTATTGAGGAAAAAGTGATGCAATTGGTGCAGGAAAATAAAGAAACTTTATATCATTTTGTAAAGCATATAAAAGGTCTCCAAGAGGAAGGTGTTGGCAAAGGGTCTGTTATAGAGAAGCTACTTGATTGTCTTGTTGATGTAAGTGAGATTTCGATGGAAAAGGACAGTTCGTCTTCCATTCCTGATGCATTTATGAAGGCTGTGGAGGAAACTGCGGAGCTGATACAAGAAGCAAGAAAGAAACTAAATTCAGATAGGTTTGCTACTCTTAATGGAGGCTCGCCTCTTGGAAATATTACTTTATGGAGAATCCTATTTGAATCATCACTAGTTGATCTTCGGTTGGATCTGATAAATAAAAAGCATGGTAAAGCAATCAAACTCGGGGTAAGCACATTTCGTTTTCCCTCCACATTAATCTGATTATTACAGGTTAAAGTGGGGGAACACAAATGTGATTATCACGTACAGACATGTCTGAATGGGCTTCACGCAAAGTTTAGTTTGTTATTGTCAGATGGGGATAGGGTTCTGCGTGAATTTGTAGCCATGCACAAAACAGTATGTAACCACTACCTTTTAACTTTGTCTATAAGAATGAAAACTTTTTGGCTATCTTCGAGGTTTTAAGACCCAAAATGCATTTGAAATGGCAGATTGCAGAAATTACTTACATGCTAGGAGATGCTTTTACAACTGGTGGTGCTGGTATGAAAGAATTGGAGGCATCTGAGGAGAGTTCAAGCAAGGTATCAAATCACGGAAGTTAATTTATATACTCAACATCTTTAATGCTCATTATTTAACATATATTTTTGTTCCTTTTGTTGTTTGACAGGATGAGAAAGCAGAAATGGAGATGAATTTGGATCTTGATTTCCCTTGGGATAAACACAATGTCCCTGATGAAGTTGATATTGACTGGGAGGATCCTAATAGTTTGGTGACTTATATATGCTGCGACTACTATGGTCCAGAAGGCGACGTCGACTTTGACTTAATTACATAGAACCTGTATTATGTTTTATCTTTTTGCAAAATGTGCGTTCTGGAATCCCATCGGGCCATCTATCTTTTGTATAAAAGTAGTTCTGTCTGTTTCTATATGCAACATGTCCTATATGGTTGCTAACTTTTCATGGTGTATCAAGTATGTACAAGTTAATTACACGTTGACCGTCTTGATTATGCATGGTTGACACGCACCCTCGTTGTTAAGGAGTTTTAACGTGACACGTAGTCTGTAATTAGTATAGATTTTCCACCACAAACCCTAATCTATCCTATAAAAGTGGGGAGGAATTAAGGCCTCGAGTCTCCATTTGCTCTGCTCTATAGAGATAAGATAGATCTTTCTGTTCTGTGCATGGCTATATAGTCAAGTAGAAGCGTATCCGCAGCTGACAATAATAAACTAATCCTCCCATGAAGCCTATTCACCGAATGCGTGCTTACCCCGAGTTTGATTGCTTCATCGTGTTTTTTACATATAAGATCCAACCGAAGATTAACCAAGGATGATTCAACTAATGCCCTCCAACGGGTGATATTTTCAAGTGGTGAGCCTCCACAGGAAAACCTAACTGAAGTTAGTTTCTGAACTGCTTCTTCTATCACCTCCAGTGTTTCCTCCACTGCCTTGGTGGACGCAGCGCCAACCGAAGACGAGATGTCTCCAGACAGATTCCACCTCTCTGCAGCTTCCAGACTAAGTAAGGAAGACTTTCTCAATTGTTCCAGATGTTCTGAAAAACCGTGTGCAATTACCCGCTGCTCTTGTTGTATCATGATGAGATTATTGAGAAAAGAGACTAACAGTCCGGCCTGCTCTCTGCTGAAATCATTGCCAGATTCTGAACGAATTCTTTGCAAAAGGTCCATCAATGACAAGCTTCTTTCGGAGTATATATCTGCCATAACCCAGTTTGAATCACAAGTTAAATTTGGATAAGAAGACGGCGCTTGAAGAGACAACCATCTATTTCGTTGGGTACAAACATTGATGGCATTATCCTCAGACACACTCTATTTTTCCAATCCACGCAAGACTTTTCTAACAGCCTTAGAAAAGTAGGGAATGACCTTCTGTCATTATACTTTCTGTTGACATCCTTCCACATATCTGCAATTCTTGATGCGCTTGTTGGAGAAACATCTCAAGTGACAACTTTAAATCCTTGGATTCGTCTTTCCTGTTTAGAGAGCATGAATTATTGGAGTGTTGGAGAAGTATCTCCGGATAACTCTAGTCATTCACACATCTCATAGTTATAACCCTACATATATCTAAATTTTAAAGGAAACCAATTTGTTCGAACAACTTAGCAACCGTGACACACCCAATTTTTACCTAGCAACTGCTAAATACCGAGACATGTGGGTGCTGGACGGTGCAGTCATCCTTCTAACAAGTAATTCACTTATAGTGTTGAAAAAGAACAACTTTGAAGTTATCTTCCAATGGAATGGATGCACTGGTTGCATTGTGTCCGTACAACCTACAAAAGACTAAAGGTGGCATCAAATTAGTAAAGGTTCATCACATTCCGCTTGAGAACCCATTTGATAGAAGTAAATAGCAGTAAATCTGTTGGCCGTGAAGGAAGTTAATGCCAGCTCCTGTAGGGGGGAAATAGGGAATATGCCCCAATTTTCCCAATGTAGGTATTTGTGCACTTAGCTGCATGAGTTTGGTATGAAAAGAGAACCAAACTTGCAGGCTCTTAATTCAGAAGAAGCAAACTTGCGAGTTGCAGCTGTTGAAGCTGCTTCCCCTTAGATTTTGGTGTATACAGTATATATGAGAATTGAGAAGGCTATATTTTTAACAGGTTTTCCTAAAGCAATTGCAATTAAGCCCCCACATTTCAGCTTTTGGTTTGTAATATCCAAGATCTTTTTTTTGAAGAACAAGGAATAAACTAACTTTGGCAATCAAGAAAAGCTAGCAGCTACAACAAGAGTTTTGGATCTAGCTAGTGAAACGCATCTTCATTATCAGATTCAGGACCACAGAAGATGAAGTATGGATCAGCATCCAGAAACGGTATCTCAGGATTGTTAAAGTCATACTTAAGCACATCGGGAACATTGTGTTTATCCCAAGGGAAATCCTTATCGATATCTATCTCTGTGCTTTTGGTTTCATCACTTGAATTATTCATACCAGCACCACCAGTTGTAAAAGCATCTCCTAGCATATAAGAAACTTCTGCAACCTGCCATTCGAAAAGAACTTGAGTTAATTAAAACCTAGTAAATAGCAAAAACTTTAAATCTAATCGATAGAGAAAAGTTATAAGATTGTAATCACGTACTGTTCTGTGCATGGCTACATAGTCAAGTAGAAGCGTATCCCCAGCTGACAATAATAAACTAATCATCCCATGAAGCCGATTCAGCGAATGCGTGCTTACCCAGAGTTTGATTGCTTCATCGTGCTGTTTAAATATAAGATCCAACCCAAGATTAACTAGGGATGATTCAACCAAAACTCTCCAACGAGTGATATTTTCAAGTGGTGAGCCTCCCCCGGTAAGATTAGAAAACCTAACTGAACTTAATTTCTGAATTGCTTCTTCTATCAGCTCCAATGTTTCCTCCACAGCCTTGGTATTCGCAGCACCAAGGGAAGACGAGATGTCCCCGGACAGATTCCTCAGTTCTGCAACTTCCAAACTAAGCAAGGAAGCTGCAACAGACTTTCTCAATTGTTCCAGATTCTCAGAAAAACCACATGCAACAACCCGCTGCTCCTGCTGTATCGTGATAAGGTGATCGAGGAAAGGTGCTAATAGTCCAGCCTATAGAAGAAAAAAAACACAAAGACCACACCATGTCAAATCCTCTTTCCAAAATAAATAAATTAATTTGGAGTCGTGGATATATCAAGTAACCTGCTCTCGGCTGAAATCACTGCTAGATTCTGAATGAATTCTTCGCAAAAGTTTCATTAATGACAAGCTTCTGTTGTAGTATTTACTTGCCACAACCCAGTTTGAATCAGCAATTAAATTTGGATACGACGACGCATTAAGATAACTTCTGTCTGGTTGGTTGCTAACATGGAGATCTTTATCCTACACCAATTTTAAGTTCAAAAAAAAAAAAAAAAAAAAATCACAAGAGGTATAAACAAAATTTGATCTCAAACGCATAGATACCTCGGGCGCAATATAATGCCAATCTAGCTTATCCGCCTGTAACATGTTTAGAAAAGTTGGGAATGACCTCCTGTCATTAATCTTTGTGTTGACATCACTCCAGAAATCTGCAAAACCTGTTGCATTTTGGAGAAGCATGTCAAGTGATACTTTTAAATCCTTGGATGATTCTTCCAGATTTAATGAGCATGATGATGAATTCATGGGTTGAATAGGAATTTCTCCAAGACTTAAGTTTACAAACGCGGTAGAAGTACCATCTCGATCTTCATCTGTGCATTCCATGGCAACTGGCAGCATTATTGAACTGTAGTTAATCGCAGAAGAATGTAGATTGTGTTTTTCTACAATGTTAAGGCTTTCTTTTATATATGCCACAATAATTCCTTTTAAGTACAAGGAAATCATATAATTTAGCAATCTAAACTAAAACTAAAAAAAGGAAATCATATAATTCCTTTGGATGAATTGTTTGAGGTGAAACGATTGTGATTTTTTGGGGAAAAGTTTAGCTGATTGTAATGGCCTAAGCTAGGACATCCCGTTTCTGTTAAATTAGGATTCCCTTTTTCCGAGTTCTTTGTTTCCTCGTTTAGAAGTTTTGAAGCCTATATAATGGTAGGAAAATTCCGAATATAAAAAGATGGTTGTCTCTTTTAAGAAATTCAAGATACCAACATATATTTATTCTCGATTGGATCACTAAATATAAAAATTTAGTCTAGTATATCCTTCTTTTTGATATTGAGTTTTGCTTTCAGGAATCCTTGGATCAGTATCTTCTCGATGCAGTTAGTAAAGAAAATAAAGACACTTTAGATCATTTTGGTAACCATATAAAAGATCTCCAACAGGAAGGTGTTGGCCAAGGATCTTTATAGGAACTTACTTGGTTGTTTTGGAGATGTATGTAATATTTCATATAGTTTTTTTTAATTTCATATAGATTTTTTTTTTATTTCATATAGTTTTTGGTCACCTTGAATTCTTATGACTAGTTCTGTATATACATAGCCTTTTCCTAATTTTAGTTGGATGCTAAAATTAGGACCAATTATATATAGCAGTTGGGAGAACATCGTACAGATATATATACAATCTACATCCAGGCTTTTATTACTTGCAAACTTAGCTTTTACAATATTCCGCCATGGAATGGATACAAGGACAAGATAAAGATACTTCAGCCTCGTTTAAAAACTTAAGTCTTAGAGAACCACCTAATATGAACAGAGAATCCAAGAGCTTAAACTCATCACTTGAGATGCTTCTCGCAGAAACAACATGGTGTGCAGATCAGTGGACGGATGTCAACCGAAAATATGATGACAGGAGGTCATTCCGTTCTTTTAATCTATGGGTGTTACAAAGTTCTGGCCTGAATTGGCACGAGTATATATCGAATGAGGTACTCAATGTTTATAGTCAGCAACCAAATAGATGTTCGTCTCTTCAGGGGCCGTGGTATACGAATTTAACTTGTGATTCAAACTGGGTTATGGCAAATATGTACTTCGAAAGAAGTTTGTCATTGATGGAGCTTTTGCAAAGAATTCGTTCAGAATCTTGCAATGATTTCAGCCGCGAGCAGGCTGGACTAATAGCCTCCTTTCTCAATCATCTCATCATGATACAACAAGAGCAGCGGGCTGTTGCATACAGTTTTTCTGAGTGTCTGGAACAATTGAGAAAGTCTGCTGCTGATTCCGAACTTACAAAAACTTCCAATGCTGCTGATAATGGAGATAAGGACAGCCAGCATCGAATTTATAAGTGCATGCGGCAACAAAAGCATCTGTTTGATAGTCTTTATATCATGTCGCGTGAATCTATTTGGTTGCTGAAGAAATTAGAGGCTCCCCGTTCCAGTAGTCCCTCACTTGTGGAGGAGTGTCACAAGATTCTTGAAAACATTGAGTCGTTTATTGAAAACTTTAAGAAATCTAAGGTACGTAAATTTATACATATATCTTCTGTTTGTTCTGGTTAGGACTTAGGATCACTGGTGTCCTAGTTTTGATATTGAGTTTACGTTACAGGAATCACTGGATCAGTATCTTCTCAATGAACGTTGCCCCTTTGCTGAGGATAAAATGACGCAATTGGTTGTGAAAAATAAAGAAATATTAGATGATTTTGTAAAGAGTATAAAGGATCTGCAGGAGCAAGGTGTTGGTAAAGAATCTGTCACAGAGACGCTGCTTGGATGTTTTGTAGATGTAGTCGATAAGGCGGAACGTTACTGCTTTGCAGAGCGGAGTGATCTGTTAAAGGGCACATGTTCTTCCTTGCAAGATGCATTTGCCGAGGCTGCCAAGGAAACATCGGAGCTGATAAACGAAACCATTCAGAAACTAAATTCAGTTAGGTGTTCTACTCTTTCCAGCGGAGGCTCCCCACTTGGAAATATCACTTTATGGAGAATTTTGTTTGAATCGTCTCTAATTAATCTTCGGATGGATCTTATATTTAAAAAGCATGGTGAAACAACCAAACTCAGGGTACGTATGCATTTTTTTCGATGATTCCATTAAAAGTATAATATTTGAATGTACAGGATAAACTGTTGGACAGTGTCACGAACCCTGATTTGGATCAGCTTAGTGCGTCGATGTTGCAACTGTTGACAGTTGGAGAAAGCGTCCTAGTTGAATTTGTAGCCATGCACAAAACAGTATGTACTCTATCTTTTAACTTTGTCCATTAGAATCAAACTTTTTTTACTATCACTGCGAGGTTTTGAGGCTCGAAATGTGAATGGCTGCAGGTGGCAGAAATTACTTACATGCTTGGAGATGCTTTTACAACTGGTGGTGCTGGTATGAGTGCGGTGCTGTCGTATGAGGGACCATCTGATTCCTTGAATGATTTGTTGCGTGAGAATGACAAAACATGGATAGAGATGGATTTCGATATCGATTTCCCTTGGGATAAACACAATGTTCCTGATAGTATTAAGCTTGACTTGGACAATCCTAATATGGAATATATAAATAATGTCGAAAATTATGGTGCAGCCAGCGAGGATGAGTTTACATAGATCTGAACCAGTAATATGTTTCATCTGTTTACCACTAGTAAAAAACTGAAAAGATAAAACAACAGTAGTAGCTTTGCAAAATATCATACTCCCTCCGTCCCACTACCTAGTTGTTTTTTAATTTTGTCTAATTAATAATTGATTTTATATAATTTGATATTCATGTTTATACTCGTTACGTAGGTGTTTTAAAATTCTTTCCAATGATATAAAATTTACAAATATCCGTGGTATAGTTTGAGAAATAAATCATTTTTAAATTGTGCTACTAGGTCAACTAATAGTGGGACGGAGGTAGTATTATCTTTTGTTATATACTGTATCTTTTTGATGACAAGACCTAAGAGTTGCAAAATAAAACCTCTCAGACAGCAAAAAAGTTTGATTTTTTAATTATAGACAAAGTTAAAAGGTGGTGTTTATACGTACTGTTTTGTGCATGGCTACAAATTCACGCAGAACCCTATCCCCATCTGACAATAACAAACTAATCTTTGCATGAAGCCCGTTCAAACATGTTTGTACTTAGTAATCACATTTGTGTTCCTCCACTTTAACCTGTACGTAATAATCAGATTCATTTAGACAAAGGTGTATCAAAGACGAGTAGACTCGTGATTAAGGTAATGTGGTGGGATTATATTTGTAAAGGCGCCCAAGGCGCCAAATTCTATGCATTTTTGAAGTTTTCTAATTTTCCTCGGCACCTAAGCTGATAGGAAGTGTGCTTACCCCGAGTTTGATTGCTTCACCATACTTTTTACTTATAAGATCCAAGCGAAGATCAACTAGTGCTGATTCAAATAGGATTCTCCACAAAGAAATATTCCCAAGAGGCGAGCCTCCATTAAGAGTAGCAAACCTATCTGAATTTAGTTTCTTTAATCTTTCTTGCTTCTTCTACCAGCTTCGCTGTTTCCTCCACAGCCTTCATAAATGCATCAGGAATGGAAGACGAACTGTCCTTTTCCATCGAAATCTCACTTACATCACCAAGACAATCAATGCAAGTAGCTTCTCTATAACAGACCCTTTGCCAACACCTTCCTCTTGGAGACCTTTTATATGATTTCCAAAATGATATAAAATTTCTTTATGTTCCTGCATCAATTGCATCCATAACCCAGTTTAAATCTGAAGTTAACTCTGGAGGTAAGTGCACCACGTCATGTTGCGACGCCTCAAGAGACAACCATCTTTTTGGTTGGCTACTAATGTTGATGGCATTATCCTGTACCCATTAAAATATGACAGAATCACGACACTTGAGATTGAGATGCAAGATATAAGCAAGAGATGATTTTAAGCTCATACCTCAGACATATACTTGTGCCAATCCATCCCAAGCATTTGTAATTCCCTTAGAAAAGTAGGGAATGACCTCCTGTCATCATACATTGTGTTGACATCCGTCCACTGATCTGTAAAACTTGTTGCTTCTTGGAGAAACATCTGAAGTGACACCTTTAAATCAATTGCTTGTTTCTGGATTTGAGATGTTGGGCATAAAGGTTTTCTGGTGGAACCTGCATATGTTCCTACACGTCTGAGGTTGTCATATCGTTTTATCCATTCATTCACCCATTCATCTGTCGGTTGTTTCTGGATTAGAGATCTTGGAGATATAGTAGGTTGTTTGGTGTAATTCTTGGAACCTGCAGATGTATCTCCAAGATTGTCGTTTTCATATTGCCCTATCCAGTGAACCAATTCATCCATCGCAGCTGCAACACTTGTTTAATAGTGTGTTGTGTCTAAGTGGAACCTTCCGTCGGCTAGTTTCGGCTTCTAACCAATAACCCTGCACAAAACTGAGATTCTGGGTTTTTGTACAAATAAATAAAAAAAAGATAATGGTGAGTTTTTTTGTGTGTAAACTCCACTTATTCAGACTTTTGACGCTAACACCTTCTTTTTCTTCTTTGTCTGCTGAGGGGGAGATATATTTCCCCTATCTCTCTATATTTGTATCACCGGCGGAGTTTTGTTTTGACGCCAAGCAACCCTTCTGCAACAACAAACCAAAAGAACCGTTCGATTATATAATGGGCCTATAACATTAAGGTCCAACAACAAAATTATGAACTGGTTTAAGTTTTGGAAATTGGGGATTTCCCATCCACTAGGGTCATCTGGTCGTAATTCTAAGAACGCTGTTTTAAGGCTGTTTATGGGTGAAAATCGTTTCCGCCGATTTCGGTAAATTCGGTAGGTGAGTGAGAAACTGGTTTAAACCCTAAACAAATGTGCTGCAAGTGAGCACTTTATAGATTTGAGAGATCAATCTGTACAAGTCCGGCCTAAACCAAGAAATGGGCCGTCCAGACTTGTTTCTGGCCACAAAGTGGAGGAGAAGGGTTGATTTGGGGAGGGAAGCAAAGAAAGGTGTTGAGGCGGAATAATTTCCGGGAGAGTAGTGTCTCGACTTGTATCGAAAGTGAAAGCTTAGGAAGCTTGCAAGAGATGAAAGCTTTTTGGATAGCTTGCAAAGTTGCCTTTTCCGAGAGTATTGTATTTTTCTCCCGACCGAGACTTGTTGTCCTCGGTGGAAATAGTAAGACCTATTTATACAAGTCGAGATTGAAACGTACCCGGGCCTCATGAAGGAAGAGAGTAAAGGGTGAAATAATGGGAGGAGGTGGTAACCGCAAGGTGTTTATGGGTGAAAACGTTTTCACCATTATTTCCTCATTTATTTGACCGCTTTATTCCTTTTCACGCTTTCTTAATGTGAGCGTAGTGTACGCTACAAGCTGTGACCGCCAAACCAAAACCCTGGAAAGCATCCCCCTGTTTGTGTTGATATCTCGAGTGTTGGTTGCACCTTGAGTGCAAGTGGCGCTTCTAGTGGCGCGTGTGGCATGTGCCATTGGCATGTGCGGAATGCCTTGGTGGTAGGTTGTACGTTGAGTGTAAGTGGCAATGCCAGAGCTGCTAGTGGCGTGTGTGGCATGTGCCATTGGCATGTGCGGAATGCCATGGTGGTAGGTTGTACGTTGAGTGTAAGTGGCAATGCCAGAGCTGCTAGTGGCGTGTGTGGCATGTGAGAAATGCCTTGGTGGTAGGTTGCATGGTTTTCAAATTAGGCTACCAGCGTGGGTTTTGGCATGTGCCGGTGCGCGTGGTCGAATTGGCCTAGGTTGCACCAGTTTGCAAGTTAGGCTACCAGCCACAGTATTAGGGCCACGACTAGGTGATGAAGGCTACCAATGAGCGTGTTGGCATGTGCCAATGGCATGCGTGGCCGTTAGGCCGTGGCCTTGGTAGGAAAAGCTACCGAGAATATTGGCATGTGCCAATGGCATGCGTGGCCGTTAGGGCCGTGGCCTTGGTAAGAAAAGCTACCAATGAGCATGTTGGCATGTGCCAATGGTATGCGTGGGCGTTAGGCCGTGGCCTTAGTAAGAAAAGCTACAGTGAGCATGTTGGCATGTGCCAATGGCATGCGTGGTCGTTAGGGCCGTGGCCTTGGTAGGAAAATCTACCAGCGAGCATGTTAGCATGTGCCAATGGCATGCGTGGCCGTTAGGGCCGTGGCCTTGGTAGGAAAAGCTACCAGCGAGCATGTTGGCATGTGCCAATGGCATGCGTGTCCGTTAGGGCCGTGGCCTTGGTAGGAAAAGCTACCAGCGAGCATGTTGGCATGTGCCAATGGCATGCGTGGCCGTTAGGGCCGTGGCCTTGGTAGGAAAAGCTATCAATGCCGAGCATGTTGGCATGTGCCAATGGCATGCGTGGGTCGTTTAGGGCCGTGGTCTTGGTAGGAAAAGCTACCAAATGAGCATGTTGGCATGTGCCAATGGCATACGTGGCCGTTAGGGCCGTGGCCCAGTAGGAAAAGCTACCAATGAGCATGTTGGCATGTGCCAATGGCATGCGTGGCCGACTTGGCCTAGGTTGCATGGTTTGTAAGCCTAGGCGCGGGCGCCATTTTGGCATGGCGTGGCTAGGCCAAGCCGAGTGCTTGGCTTGGCGTGACGTGACTAGCGTAGCTAGGACCAAGGCGAGTGCGTTTGGCATGGCAGCCTAGCTCTGGGCTAAATGTGGCTTGGCATGATTTGCCATTGGCATGGATATGAATTATGGTTTTGTTCGTTGTAACCCTAATTTGAAAAAATACCCCTATTAAATACTGACTACATGCCTTAAATGTCCTAATAAATGTGTCACTGGTGACATTAGGTTATTTTAGGGTTTTACGAGTTTACCCTTTGTTTAAAAACCACCATCAACAAAGCCATACATGAAAATCTCTGGGCATACGTAATTGTTTTCCCTTCTAAGGTGACTTTATAAGGGGTGTCTAGTGGTAGTGCAGTTACCTATTGTTTATGGGTGAAAATCGTTTCTGCTGATTTCGGTAATTTCGGTGGGTGAGTGAGAAATTGATTCAAACCCTAAACAAATGTGTTGCACGTGAGCACTTTGTAGATTCGAGAGATCGTCTGTACAAGTCCGCCTTAAACCAAGAAATGGCCGTTCCGGACTTGCTTCGGTCACAAAGTGGAGGAGAAGGGTTGATTTGGGGAGGGAAGCAAAGAAAGGTGTTGAGGAGAGTAGTATCTCGACTTGTATCAGAAAGTGAAAGCTTAGGAAGCTTGCAAGAGATAGAAGCTTTTGGGAGAGCTTGCAAAGTTTCCTTTCTGAGAGTGTAAGTGTAGTATATTTCTCCTGACCGAGACTTGTTGTCTGGTGGAAATAGGTAAGACCTATTTATACAAGTCGAGATTGAAACGTACCCTGGCCTCATGAAGGAAGAGAGTAAAGGGTAAAATAATGGGAGGAGGTGGTAACCGCATGGTTTAATGGGCGAAAACGTTTTCACCATTATTTCCTCTTTTATTTGACCGCTTTATTCCTTTTCACGCTTTCTTAATGTGAGCGTAGTGTACGCGCATCCGTGACCGCCAAACCAAAACCCTAAAGAAGCATCCCAGTTTGTGTCGATGTCTCGAGTGTTGGTTGCATCTTGAGTGCAAGTGGCGCTGCTAGTGGCACGTGTGGCATGTGCCAATGGCATGTGCGGAATGCCTTGGTGGTAGGTTGCACGGTTTGCAAGTTAGGTTATCGCGTGTGTGCTTGGCATGTGCCAATGGCATGTGCGGAATGCCTTGGTGGTAGGTTGCACGGTTTGCAAGTTAGGCTACCAGCGTGTGTGTTTGGCATGTGCGGAATGCCTTAGTGGTAGGTTGCACGGTTTGCAAGTTAGGCTACCAGCGTGTGTGTTTGGCATGTGCGGAATGCCTTGGTGGTAGGTTGCACGGTTTGCAAGTTAGGCTACCAGAGTGTGTGTTTGGCATGTGCCAATGGCATGTGCGGAATGCCTTGGTGGTAGGTTGCACGGTTTGCAAGTTAGGCTACCAGCGTGTGTGTTTGGCATGTGTCAATGGCATGTGCGGAATGCCTTGTTGACCTAGTTGCAAGTCTTGCAAACCTAGGGGCGCTATGTTTGGCGTGGGCCAAAGGCATAGCGGCTTAGAAATATGGCTTACAAGCACGTGTTGGCATATGCCAATGGCACGTGCGGCAGTTGACCCTAGTTGCAAGTCTTGCAAACCTAGGGCGCTATGTTTGGCGTGGGCCAAAGGCATAGCGACTCGGAAATATGGCTTGCGGCACATGTTGGCATGTGCCAATGGCACGTGCGGCCATGTTGACCTAGTTGCAAGTCTTGCAAACCTAGGGCGCTATGTTTGGCGTGGGCCCAAGGCATAGCGGCTTAGAAATATGGCTTGCGGCACGTGTTGGCATGTGCCAATGGCACGTTCGGCCATGTTGACCTAGTTGCAAGTCTTGCAAACCTAGGGCGCTATGTTTGGCGTGGGCCAAAGGCATAGCGACTCGGAAATATGGCTTGCGGCATGTGTTGGCATGTGCCAATGGCACGTGCGGCCATGTTGACCTAGTTGCAAGTCTTGCAAACCTGGGCGCTATGTTGGGCGTGGGCCAAAGGCATAGCGGCTTGGAAATATGGCTTGCGACACGTGTTGGCATGTGCCAATGGCGCGTGCGGCCATGTTGACCTAGTTGCAAGTCTTGCAAACCTAGGGCGCTATGTTTAGCGTGGGCCAAAGGCATAGCGGTTTAGAAATATGGCTTGCGGCACGTGTTGGCATGTGCCAATGGCACGTGCGGCCATGTTGACCTAGTTGCAAGTCTTGCAAATCTAGGGCGCTATGTTTGGCGTGGGCCAAAGGCATAGCGGCTCGGAAATATGGCTTGCGGCACGTGTTGGCATGTGCCAATGGCACGTGCGTCCATGTTGACCTAGTTGCAAGTCTTGCAAACCTAGGGCGCTATGTTGGGCGTGGGCCAAAGGCATAGCGGCTTGGAAATATGGCTTGCGTCACGTGTTGGCATGTGCCAATGGCACGTGCGGCCATGTTTACCTAGTTGCAAGTCTTGCAAACCTAGGGCGTTATGTTTGGCGTGGGCCAAAGGCATAATGGCTTGGAATTTGGCGTTGTTGCCATGGTGCGGGACAGTGCGGCTTGGTTTGGCATGGTTGCCATGGTGCGCAGAGTGCGGCTTGGTTTGGCATGGTTGCCATGGTGCTAGGCTTGGTTTGGTGCCATCATGAGTGCGGCTTGGTTTTGGCATGGTTGCCATGGTGCGCGAGTGCGGCTTGGTTTGGCATGGTTGCCATGGTGCTGTGATGCGGCTTGGTTTGGCATGGTTGCCATGGTGCGCGGGAGTGCGGCTTGGTTTGGCATGGTTGCCATGGTGCGCGATATGCGGCTTGGTTTGGCATGGTTGACATGGTGCGCAGAGTGCGGTTTTGGTTTGGCATGGTTGCCATGGTGCGCAAGATGGCTTGGTTTGGCATGGTTTCCATGGGCGTTGAGATGCGGCTTGGTTTGGCATGGTTGCCATGGTGCGCGATATGCGGCTTGGTTTTGGCATGGTTGCCATGGTGCTAAAAGTATGCGGCTTGGTTTTGGAATTAGGGTTACGTGTTGAAAACCTAATCCGGTATTTTGAAAAAATATCCCTATTAATTATTTACACCCGAGTTAAATGCTCTTAGTTAATGTGTTGCGGGTAACACTAGGTCATGGGGTTTTACGATTTTACCCCTTGTCTAAAATCCACCATCAACATTAAGTCCCCCGCTAGCTCGGAGCAGGGGCTTTGTTGCGAGGTAAGCATAAGATAGTGACAAACTATTAACAACAAACCGTAAAGAAAATTGAAGGAGGCTTGTCGACCTTTTATAAATAGGATTTCGAATCTTTGCCTCACGGTAGTTTTGCACAAATCGGAGAAATTTTGGCACAATTCTAGTGGGCCGGTGCAGCAGGCGACGTTGGGAAGTTGGCGCAATTGGTGGGGCCGGTCTAATCTTGGAAACCATGCTTGCGGGCGTGTCTTGGGCGACCATTGGGAGGTCGGTCTAATCTTGGAAACCATGCTTGCATAGGTGTGACTTGGGCGACCATTGGGAGGTCGGTCTAATCTTGAAACCATGCTTGCGGGCGTGACTTGGGCGGCATTGGGAAGTCGGTCTAATCTTGGAAACCATGCTTGCGGGCGTGACTTGGGCGACCGTTGGGAGGTAGGCGCAATTGGTGGGCCGGTCCAATCTTGGAAACTATGCTTGCAGGCGTGACTTGGCGGCATTGGGAAGTCGGCGCGAGCTTGGTGGGGCGGTCCAACTTGGAATCCATGCTTGCGGGCGTGACTTGGGAAATGGCGTGTCTGGCTGGCTGCGAGTGTGCTAGTTTGGTGAGACCGATGTAAACAAGGAGGGAGTTTCTTCCGATAGCAAAGTTTCCTTATCTTGCTTTCCTTCACGTGCGGCTTCAATTAGGGCATTATTCATGCTAAAATCTGGAAGCGTTATGTCTCTCATTGCTTCCTTTCCCTTTTTAAGGTTCCGTATTCATATCCAAAAAATAATAGCATCGTCTCCCATGTTTGAGAAAAGGGTTCTTCTTGCTGAATCTTCCAGTAACTGGGAATCTTAGAATCCAATTATCTGAAAGCGAGGTGAAGATGCGGGATGACCTGGCCGCTAAGTTGGGGATTTCGCTCGGAAAGACTCCATTGCGAAGTCGAAGGACTCGCCGGAGAAAGAGGATGAAAGGTGCCCTTACGGTTGGTGGATATCTCAATGGTTTCCGGACGAGTTGGAGCCCGAACGTAGAGCGGTGATCTTCATGTCGTGAGCATTTTTGGCTCTCTGGTTGTTTAGAGACATTTTTGATGACAGTTACGGCAAGAAGGGGAATAAGACCGAGTTGTTGGCGATTCTTGTGAAGTTGGCAAAGGTGAAGTTCTTCCCATTGGCAAGCTGTTCCTTGGTTCCCCGTATGTGCATATGGATCACCTAGTTGCGAACATGCGAGTTTGAACGGTTTCATGAAAGTGGATTCATAAGTGCACGTTGCTTTTCTGCAAGTCAGCTATGGGAGCACTTTGAGAAGTATGCTCAGAAACCGTTGCCTTCGCTTCCCGTGAGTTGGGGTGGCTCCCGAATTCTTCGATGGGTGAACAGGCGTCCAAGGGTTGGCGTGAGCTTGGCTAGTTTTCTTGATAAGTTGCATGAAATCAATTTTCGTCCATGGGGTCCGGTCCATAAGTCAGTGACTCAAATTGACACTTTTGCTTCTGCTCCGCTCATGTCTTTATCTTCTGATGACGATTTGAGCGTTGGTGAATGGTAGGCCTGGAAGATGTTTATATTTTGACCTACATGTAATACCGCAAGTGCACGGCGTCTATTGGAGACGCGGCAAGTACGGGTCGATCCCACAAGGACTAGGGGTGCTCTAGTTGATTCTACGGCTTCTTCAACTGAATTCAAGTAAGGAAATGTAACAAGTGACAATGTTTGGTTGCCGATGGCTGATTTGAGTGTGATGAACTCTAAACTAAGGTAAAGAAATAACTTGAGAGCTACCGGGATGGTGAATCCACCACTGCACCTATGCTAAGGCATTTCCTAATCAATTTCTATTCTTGGTTCATTCCAGGGAAGAACACCATGTTAATGTTTTGACTACTCTTATACACTCCCCCTAGTATGGAGTGTCTTCTTTGATACACTCCATCACGGGGTCATATACTCAACTAGCTTATCCAATCAAACCATGAAGCTTACAAGAACAATACATGACAGATGAACAATCTTAGCATATGAGCGGGGTTTCAACACACCACGGAAATTGAAATTAAAACATTGCAAGAAATAAAACACAAATTAAAACTAAAATGACAGCTCTGGCTAATCCAGGCGTAACTAATTTCACTCTCTACTCCTCTATTTATACATGCAAATCCAATCATTTCCAAACCCTAATTTCAAAAACAGAAATTACAATAAAATAACTCTCACCCACTTCTCTGAATTGCTTCTCCTCTTGTCTAATCGTCCTCAGAACTCCATGCGTGGTTGTTGTATTGGAACCCTAGTTTTAGTTATCTCTAAATTAGCCTCTAGGTTATGAGAGAAGCTAGAGAGAGGTAACTAACACTAGAGAGGAGGGAAGGTGGCTGCAGTAATTTGTTGAGCGGTGTCGGGGAGGTGATGGAGGTGGAAGAGATATGGTGCGGCTCTGCTCAGAGTTTGGTGTCGGGGTATGGGGGTGGAGTTGCTCTGCAACTGATGGAGACGAGAGAAGAGAAGAAAGAGAAAGAAAGAGAAGAAATGAATTGGTTTTGCTCGATAGGTATAGGGTTAGGTTGATAGGGTGTTGAGCGGTTGGGGAGAAGTGTCGATGGGAGGGCTTGCCGAGCGTAGGATGGAGTGATGGAGATACGAGCGGCTGAGGATGGTAAGCGGTTTTGGTGTGATGCGGTGTAGCGCGGGAGCAGCGATCTTCGATGCACGTGGAAGCAGCGACCGTTGGATGAGGGAGAAAGAAATCTCAACGTCTCGAAGAGACGGGCTCGGAGGAATCGGGTCACGGGGGGACTAGCTCAAGCCCATGTCTTGTAGATGAGTTGCTACTTGTTGGGTTGCAAGCTGTGCGCGCGGCTTTGGCTTTGCTCCATAGATGCTCGACTCCACTTCTTCGCTCTTTGGCTCCTCGGTTTCCAGGACTTTATTTATTACCTAAAAACACAAAATTAATTAATACAAATATTTATTCTTGAAAACAAAGAAAACACGAACTGGGATAATATCTCGATTTCTAAGCGCAAAAGATGAGTAAAATGCCAATAAAAAGGTGTATAAATATGCACTATTTGGCACTCATCAAATACCCCCAAACCTGAATTTTACTTGTCCTCAAGTGAAACAGAAAATAAGAAATCCTAACTATACCACATGCCGTAGGTCTCTCGAATGCATTTAGCGTATGCACTAAGCCTTTAAGCCCCCTAGGTGTCCCTAGTGGACGAGTTGTAGTCTCGTGAGGGTTTGCAGAGGTGTACCCACAAAACCTTCTCCAACTTCGAGTGTAAAAGAGTCTCAAGCATCCTAGAAGCTATGAGGACATAGAGTTTACGCATGCTAGTAAGAAGTTAGAACTATCGAAGAACGCATTCTCATCCTTAAGTGCTAGCGAGAAGTAACCATACCATATGAAAGAATTCGGATTCGATTGTGATCATAAGTCTCAACTTCGCCTCACCATTAGGGTTTTATGATAATTGCACTCAAAAAGATCGCTTTTTTAGTCTCTCATGTGTGCGAGCGGGAATAAAGAGAGAAATCCCGCACACGTTGTAGGTAAGAAGGATAACCTTCCGAAATAAAATCACGGAGACTCCACGAAATGTGGACAAAAAAGAATCTTTTTCGATGATCTCTAAGAAAGGAAAATCAACCATTAGCAAGGGGTGGGAATACTCACTCACTTCTCACCCGATCGGTAATTAATATCACTCTCTCATAAGAAACCATAGAAACGTCTTCAATCTTCGGTCTTCGGTCTTCAAATGTTGATGATTTAACTTCTAAACTTCACAAAACTTGACAATTTTTAACTTTTCTACTCAAATTCCTTGTTGTTTGGATTTTCTTTTTTAACTCTTCTTTACCATGGTGGTAGCAAAATAAGAAAATAAACTACAATATTTTTTTGACTTTTGATATTTTTTTTTTTTTTTTTTTTTTTATATATAATAAGTTAAAATAAAAATACAAATAATGAAATAACTAACTCCATGGACAAAGGACTTTATCACTCAATTTTTCCACAACTTGTATTGTCTTGATTTTATAAATTTTATTAATTCTCATCCTATTTTCTTTTCTTTGTTGCATATAAACCTTGGACTATCTCAACTTTTCTTTCAATATTCCCGATTTGCTCCGGTTCTTGACGATGATGTGTTTCTATGGGTCTTCTTGATTGAGAGAGAATGATGCTAACTACAAATCGGTATTTAGAAGGAGTTTTCATCTTTAGACGTCACCCTCATGATTGACAAAAACTAGCACTCAAGAGATCAAAAGTAGTCTTGAAAATGGTGGGAAGTTGGGTAGCTCACCATTCCTACCGGAATTTACGTACGGTGACACACACTCTAATGACTTTTCTAGAAAGTTGCAAAAAAATTGAAGGTTGGTGCCTCACTTGATGTAAAATGGGTAGTCTCCACTATGGGTGATCACAATTCTACTACCGAATATCTAACAAACACCTAATTCGCCCTCAGGTATGGTTAAATCCAACTTTAACGCTCTAATCAACTAAGAAACCCGATTGTGTTCTCCGGCACTTCTAACTTTTGTTATTTCGGTCAGATTCTCTATGTAAACATAGCTAGAAGCATGCTAGTGACTCTAGAATCTCTAAAAGTTGGAGGTTTTTACAAAAAGAGTTTTTGATTTTTTTTTTTTTTTTTTTTTTTAATGAAAATAAAAGGTTAAAAGACTAAAAACTCTATATGCAAATGCAAACCCCCAAACCTAAATCAAACATTGTCCTCAATGTGTCTTCATATAGAAAAAATTTAAACAGTCACATACCGAGGGAACTATGCTGAAAAGAGAAAAGGGAAGAGATTACCGGATGTCGGCAGGAGCAAGGTTGAGCTTCGTTAGTTAAAGCTAGAATCCAACATATCATATCGGATTAGCATAATATATGCGCATGAAGACTCAACCGATTTAAGAAAATAAAATTTAACAAGTCCTAATGAATATATACAATGAAAATTCACCGTAAACCAACAGTCTAAAGAGTTGAGGATCAACCCAATAGAAAATATGTACAAACATCAACAGTCTTACACAAATATAATATGAAAGTGCAAGTAAGACTGCAAATGTGAAAGAGTTTCCCCCCAAACCTAAACTTGTGAACGGGTGTGTTTGTGAGAACAAAATCTTGCAATTTTAAAGGTACATCATGCAAAAGGTCTAACTCAAAATGAGTTTTGCTAAGAACAGCAGAGACATACACATACCAACTGTGGCTTCTTAAAAGTGTTATACTTTGATGCAAAATAGTCCAAGAGGACTTGGGAAGCACAAAGCTCTAGGCCTAAGTTAGGCATTTTTAGAAAAGTTGGTTTTGCAATTTTGTGACAAACTACACCTAGGTTGGGTGAAGGAGTTTCAATTTGTGACTCAAGAGAGAGGTTAGGTACATCCAAGTTATTTTCATGTATAAAATCATTTGTACCATCACACACTCTCCCAAAGTCAGAAGAGGGTAAATCATGGTCATTTTCACAGACAAGTGCACGGAGTTCCACATCAAATTCATCAGAGGAGACAACATATTGTGACATGGGAGGGGAATCAGACACAACAATAATATCATGATCCAAAAGAACATTAGTGTCAACAGAAGATTCATCCTTTCCTAAGTCACAAACAAGTTGTGAATCATGCTCACATTCACTGAAGAATTTCACAAAACTAAGCTCATAGTTAAGATCACATGTATGAATGTTAGAAGAAGTATCATTCATAGGGTTCTGAGAAAGAGTCGCATAACGTCTCGAACCAAAAGATTCCATCATATTTTCAGCATGCACATGCTCTTCTAACATATCATATTCATCATCATCATCATCATAGCAAAAATTCATCTCCCATTCAAAATTGTAGCATTTCTAGTGTACTCATTTACCTCTAGATTAGGTTCATATTCCAGTGTATGGTTGTGCAAAAGGTTCACTAGAGAAGGGATGCTCAGACATGTTGCTATGTGGATGGTCATGCATTGCATTCATTTCAAGCCTAGCATTTTGCTCCATGAGCGTTTCCATTGTTGATTGCAAACTAGGAGTTGGGGGAGTATAAAATTGTTCATCTCCCCACTTTGTGGTGAATGATGCATGTGTGCGGGTTGATTATGGTCCCAATAGTTGTCGCATAGTCACTTCTAGACACTTCGATTACATTGGATGGTTTTTCTAGTTTGTCTATAAGCATGCAAAATATAACATGAGTACTCAGCAGGGTGGTCTAAGCCACCACATAAAGGTGCAAGCATAAATATATTGCCTAGAGGAATTAGATTCGACAGATTGCCTTTCTAAGGCGATTGTCCGACTAAAGCGAGATAGTCGAACTTCTAATTGATCTAAAAGTGATGACCGGGTATGAGAAAATTGTTCATTTTCAACCTGTGGTGGATGATGTATGTGATCATAATGATTAGGGTATGTGAGATCGGGGGCCCTGAGAAGGCCCATAAAATTCCCTAAAATCACTATGGTATGTGGGGTGTTCATCCTGTGAAAGATGCCCGTAAGCAAGCTCTCTAAGGGATTTATTTGTTCCATCCCAGATCAGACCAAAATCCCGACATGATTTATCAACTCAAATTGAACTCAAAGCCCGGTTGAAGTGGACTAAGTTTGGTTTTGGTGGGATTGGTTTGGTTTATTGGGTTTCATTTGGTTTGGTTGGGTTTTGGTTTGTTTTTGGTTTTGTAGGAAGCCCAGCAATTGTGTGCAAAGCCTAGGTTGTGTGGGCTCAATTTGGTTTTGGTTTGTTTGGGATTTTGTTGTTTGAAGCCCAGGATTTGTGAAAACTGCACAGCCCAGTTTAGGTTGAGTTGGGCTCAGTTTGGTATAAGCCCAAGTGGTTGTTTTAGACCTTGACCGATTGTGTGCACAATGTGAGATGTGGGCTTAGTTTAGCTTAAGCCCAAGAAGAGCCAAGCAGGTAGAAGCGGCGGGTGTGTGTAGCTTAGTCTTTGCACGGCCCCGATTAGATAGGCCAAGTTATGTGGGCTCGAGTGCACAACATTGACTAACCTAATAGGTTTACTTCTAAGCGGCCATTGAGAAAAGGTACTGACCAGCAGACTCGGGGCTCGGTTTGGTGCGGCCAGTTGTGTTGATCAGCCCAAGAGTGTGGGTTATGTGGGCTCAGTTTAGATTGATGGCCAGTATTAGGTGGTTTACTCACCAGAGCCCAGTTGTGGGCCAAGATTATGTGGGCTGGTTTGGGGAGGTGCGAAAACATGCGGGTGTGCATTTGAGCACATCTCGGAGGTATGCTCAAAGCCACACAAGTATGCTCGGGCCACACACTACCTCGGTTCAACCTCAAAGCTACGGGGGCTCGAGGTCAATGCTTCAAGAGGTAAAGCTCGTGGTTATACACAAGATTGACAGGGTAGATCATGCATGTGAGCCGTCACATGGTAAGCTCACAGGTTGACAACACGGCACAAGTTGCGGGAGTTATGCGGTGCGAGGGCTGGAGCTTGGCTCGAGTGAACTTCAAGCTCGGCTAGTCGGCTATCCGGGCTACGGATTACCACGATTCGAGATCATACACCCGAGTGAACTTCAGGTGTAATGCACAGCTCATTGTGAACAAGTTTCATTAGTCTCGAGTCAGCAAAAATGGCCGGTTTGTCGAGGCAAGCATTTCTCAAAGATTCAACACTCGGGTGTACGAGACTAGGTTAGGCACTGCAACTTGCAGGTTTGGAGGTTACCGCTCGAGGCAGATGCACGGTGAGGTCATAAAGCGATTGTTCAAAGCAATGTATGTGGAGACTAACCTTAAATCCTGAGCTTTTCTTGGGTTGGCTTGCACAAGCCAGACCTCCACAAAGAAGACAAGTGCAAGTGCACTGCCCAGTATTTTGTAACTCACAGCAAGCTCAGTTCTCACGATCAAGCAAGACCCTCAAAATACTAGTGACTTGGAATGTTAAAGCAATGAGAGATCGGATGGAGCTAATGCAATGCAAGTAATCTAAGGCGAGATGCAATGAGGAATCGGGTGAGAGTGCAGCTAATGCAAGTGCTAAAAAATTATCTAGAATGCCATGGTAAAGTTACAATATGCTAAGTTATACTATAATGCAAGTAGACTAACTAAGTTACACTAACTAAGTTATATAATGGAGTTTATGAGATGCAGATGGAGTTAAAAACTGAACAATGGAAACTAAATTCTGAATCTGATGAAAATGCATTGGGCTAAAAAAAGACAAAATGAGAATATGTACAGGGGTAGGATGAAACACAGTGAAACGAGCCAAAAATCAGCAAGGCACGCGCCAAGTCCCCGGCAACGGCGCCAAAAACTTGGTAGGCCTGGAAGATGTTTATATTTTGACCTACATGTAATACCGCAAGTGCACGGCGTCTATTGGAGACGCGGCAAGTACGGGTCGATCCCACAAGGACTAGGGGTGCTCTAGTTGATTCTACGGCTTCTTCAACTGAATTCAAGTAAGGAAATGTAACAAGTGACAATGTTTGGTTGCCGATACGGCTGATTTGAGTGACGGTGAACTCTAAACTAAGGTAAAGAAATAACTTGAGAGCTGGGATGGTGAATCCACCACCTGCACCTATGCTAAGGCATTTCCTAATCAAGTTCTATTCTTGGTTCATTCCAGGGAAGAACACCATGTTAATGTTTTGACTACTCTTATACACTCCCCCTAGTATGGAGTGTCTTCTTCTGATACACTCCATCATTGAGGTCATATACTCAACTAGCTTATCCAATCAAACCATGAAGCTTACAAGAACAATACATGACAGTGAACAATCTTAGCATATGAGCAGGGGTTCAACACACCCTGGAAATTGAAATTAAAACATTGCAAGAAATAAAACACAAATTAAAACTAAAATGACAATCTCATGGCTAATCCAGCGTATCTTTCATTTCACTCTCTACTCCTCTATTTATACATGCAAATCCAATCATTTCCAAACCCTAATTTCAAAAAATTGAAATTACAATAAAATAACTCTCACCCACTTCTGAATTGCTTCTCCTCTTGTCTAATCGTCCTCAGAGAACTCCATGCGTGGTTGTTGATTGGAACCCTAGTTTTAGTTATCTCTAAATTAGCCTCTAGGTTTGAGAGAAGCTAAGAGAAGGTAACTAACACTAGAGAGGAGGGAAGGTGGCTGCGGCGGCTGTTGTTGAGCGGTGTCGGGAGGTGATGGAGGTGGAAGAGGTATGGTGCGGCTCTGCTCGAGTTTGGTGTCGGGGTATGGGGGTGGAGTTACTCTGCAATCGATGGAGACGAGAGAAGAGAAGAAAGAGAAAGAAAGAAAGAAATGAATTGGTTTTGCTCGATAGGTATAGGGTTAGGTTGATAGGGTGTTGAGCGGGCACAGCAAAGTGTCGATGGGAGGGCTTCGAGCGTAGGATGGGCCGATGGAGATCTGAACTACTGAGGATGGTAGAGCGGTTTTGGTGTGATCTGGTGTAGCGCGGGAGCAGCGATCTTCGATGCACGTGGAGGCAGCGACCGTTGGATGAGGGAGAAAGAAATCTCAACGTCTCGGAAGAGACGCGCTCGATCCGGGTCACGGGTCGGGACTAGCTCAAGCCCATGTCTTGTAGATGAGTTGCTACTTGTTGGGTTGCAACTGTTGCGGCGCTGAGCTTTGGCTTTCTGCTCCATAGATGCTCGACTCCTTCTTCGCTCTTTAGCTCCTCGGTTTCTCAGGACTTTATTTATTACCTAAAAACACAAAATTAATTAATACAAATATTTATTCTTGAAAACAAAGAAAACACAGAACTGGGGATAATATCTCGATTTCTAAGCGCAAAAGATGAGTAAAATGCCAATAAAAAGGTGTATAAATATGCACTATCTGGCACTCATCAGTGAAAACCTGTTCATCCAAAGCTGCTTGCCCGGTTATATGCCGTCTTTCTTCGTGGGGTCTTTCCAGGATAATTAACACAATATTGGCCGTCTTTGCTCGTCACATGGGTTTCGATCAAGGGGTGCCTCTTGTTTACGACGGTGATCCCTAAGGATTCATTGCGTGTCGCCCTTGACGCTTGAGTGTCCTTAAGTAGGGTATCCGTCTTTCCTTCTTTCAAATGGGAAGAGTAACTTCGACGACCTTCGGCTATAACGAGTTTTGGTGCGGCGAGTTTACTATGATCGAGATTTTGTGAATAGCGTGGTGGAGAACGTTCGTTGCAAACCTTCCCCAGCAGTTACGAAGGAGTATCCAATGTTGAGAGATCCCAAGCGAAAGTTGCTAGCGGTCGGAAAGCCCCGAGCCGAGGAACGGAGAACGAAGCCGTCTTTGGCGGGTTCCGGACGGTTTCACAAGATCCTCCCACAGGTCTTGTGTCTTTCAGTTCTTCAATAACCAGGTATCGTCGCCTCTTCATTGGTTTGTCTCAAAACACGCGAATTTCGGCTGAGAATATGTGTCTTGTTTCCTTCGGGGCTTGGTAAGTGTTAATGCTTTATTTGCTCTTGACGTTGCCGAGAGACAGCAATTTCTTCAAAGAACTCCAGCAGATGTGGGCCTTCTCATAGCGATGATGAGTCGGGAGAGAAAAGAGGTTCAACAAGTGAGAGTGATTCCTCCCGTGCCAGTCTTGGTTACATTTGGGGAAGTGGTTCGGTGAGTTTCGCGCTTCTTTTCTTTCTTCTTCTTCTGTTTCTTCTTTTTGAAAAATGTCTAATTCAAGTTTGCGGGGAGGAATCCGGTTCGGAGGACGATTAAGGGGTGGAGTCACACGAAAACTTGCCTTTGGTGACCACCGCCGGTGACTTGGAGATGGGAGTTAGCCAATTGTCGAACTGAGCGTGGTTGGCTTGGTGGATGATTCTCTCGATGGTTGTTGTCGTAGACATGGAAGAAGACCCTTTGCGATTCGTCAGGCCACTTGCGGGCGCCATTTTGATCCCCGTACTTGGTTCCTTATCCCGAGGACATGTCTTGGTTGGCGGCTTTAAGCGTGCCCGGCTAAGCATGAGGCGTTGTACACGAGAATGCAGGAGAAGCACGGACATATGGCTACAACCAAGGAAGTCGCTAGTCGATTTCTGCGGTTGGTTAAGCGTGTGGAAGAGGCTTTATCTTCCATCGAGGATATGCGTGGGGTGATTGGTCACACCGTTTGAAGACGTTATCGCCGACCGGGAGCACCATCGCGACGTGTGCCAGCAAAGGAGTTCAACACTTAGTGGTTTGTCGAAGGCCTTGAGATCCAAAAGTTGAAAGATGCAGCAATCGAAAGCCTTTCCGCCGAGGGAGTTGCCCGACATGAGATGGAACTCGAAAAGATTTCCAAGATGTTGACTATGAAGAGAGCGGCTCTCGAAGACGCAAAGTTGACTTTTTCCAAGAAGAGCGGACTTACATTTAGGCGATTTTCCTTGAGCGTTTCTCGTTAAACTTTCATTTAGGTTCTTTTTTTTTTTTTTTTTGAAAGACATATTGGATGTAAAGGTTCAAAACTTGATCTTTGATAGGCAATTTGGTAGCTTTTTAGGGTATTGGATTATTTCTGGGATGAATGGTTTTGATAATATGCTTTCGATTATGTTTTGGAAAGGAATATTGCTTTTATGAAAGTGTGTGCTAGCAATAGGCACAAGACTCGAGTAGTATAGACGGTTTTACTAAGAACCTAAAAAATAGATTGTATATCTTGCCCAGTCTGAATTTACTCACTTCATAGGTTTTGCGAACACGCTCCTCTCCATGTAAAAGGCGGTTTTTTGCTGGCGGCTTTGCTGGTAACATCGCCAGCAAGTCCCCAATCGCTGGTAGCATCTTCGGCGATTGAGTAATATCATCTTCAGCAAGTCCCCAGTTTTCTTGTGTAGTTTTTACAACTAGTAACTGGGTTGTCTGGTAGTTGAGTCGGATTGAGTCACCTTCCCCTACCATCTTGACATCTGGGTCGAAGAACGAGATCGACAGTCTGACATTGTAGCCGATAGATCAATCCTCCCGCTGTGGTCGCCAATTGTTTATGGGTGAAAATCGTTTCTGCTGATTTGACCAATTTCGGTGGGTGAGTGAGAAATTGATTCAAACCCTAAACAAATGTCTGCACGTGAGCACTTTGTAGATTCGAGAGATCGATCTGTACAAGTCCGGCCTAAACCAAGAAATGGCCGTTCTAGACTTGCTTCGGTCACAAAGTGGAGGAGAAGGGTTGATTTGGGGAGGGAAGCAAAGAAATGTGTACGCTGCATGCTGTGACCGCCAAACCAAAACCCTAAAGAAGCACCCCCCAGTTTGGCATGGTTGCCATGGTGCGCAGTATGCGGCTTGGTTATGCATGGTTGCCATGGTGCGCAGAGTGCGGCTTGGTTTGGCATGGTTGCCATGGTGCGCAGAGTGCGGCTTGGTTTTGGCATGGTTGCCATGGTGCGCAAAGTGCGGCTTGGTTTGGCATGGTTGCCATGGTGTGATATGCGGCTTGGTTTGGCATGGTTGCCATGGTGCGCTTGATATGCGGCTTGGTTTGGCATGGTTGCCATGGTGCGATATGCGGCTTGGTTTTGGAATTAGGGTTACGTGTTGAAAACCCTAATGCGGTATTTTGAAAAAATACCCCTATTAATTATTTACACCTGAGTTAAATGCTCTTAGTTAATGTGTTGCGGGTAACACTAGGTCATGGGGTTTTACGATTTTACCCCTTGTCTAAAATCCACCATCAACACCTATATACCCTTAAAACAATTTAAATTACTAATTTATCCTTACATTAGTATAAAAAACTTAAAATCTAAAATCAAAATCAGTTGTCTATCCTAAACATCTATTTTTCTTCCTTTCTTTCAACCCTCGCGAAGCCTCTGGAAAAAAAGAATTCCAATCCACAATTAGTCCTCAATTGGTAAAAAATTGATAATCGACCCATCTGACAAAAAAAAAAAAAAAAATTCATCTCCACAATTAGTCGTCGATTGGTAAAAATTTGATCATTGATTAAATTCAACTATATAATGACTCGCACAAAAATAGTAGGAAGTAGGCGTTCTGAATCCTCTTATAATCTATCAATTGAAGAACACATAGAAGAACCTACTTCACAAGATAAGTTAGTTAATCCCCAATCTTTGTGTGTTTGTGTTTTAAATAGAGTTATGCATGACTACGTAGTTAGGTGATAAACAAAAAGAGGATGAGTAGCAACTCTACATAACCAACCAAATTGCCATTTATATATGCACAATATTTTGTATATGGTTGATGGTGATGCTGAATTCCTCTGCTAGTTGTCATAATATCATGATAGTCTTTGCAGTGCACCATCTAGGTAATTATGTTCTTGGGGATCGCAATGCAGGCTGAGAGAGCGGAGTGTTATCTGCGTGAGAAGGTATTCAGTGGAGGTTCGGTATCAATATGTTCTGAACCACTCTTTTCTATTGCGTTCAACAACGCAATAGAAGAGTGTGGTGTGGAGGATATTGATAACGAACATCCCCTGAATACTTTCACCATTTTTAACTAATTCTATTTGTATGATCTTGTTTTCTCTTAAAAACAGGATGATGTACAGTAAGTTGAGTAAATATGAAGGCCTGAAGAGAGACACAAAGACGAGATGGTATACATGCATATGAATCTTGTTCTGTAATTGAATTTCAATCTCACTCCGTATTCTAGTTCATCCATTCCTGCAGGTATGTTCATTTGCAAATTCTGTGTTCTTATCGTTTAATTTCTTCTAATGACCATGATTCAATGCTATCGGTTCGATTTTTATTTCGCCTTTATGTGGTCTTGTTGTGCAAGGATCAAAACCGAAGCAGCGGATCTTAAAAAGTAGGATGCTGCAGTTTAGGCAGAGAATCAAATTCATGACTTCAAAGGATGGAATGCTCAGGAACGAGATTACGCTGCTGACATATTTAAACTAGTATTGCCAATGATTAAAATTCAATCAAATTCATGACTTCATCAACTCTTCATAAATATCTATGGCGAAAGATAGCCAGAACAAGAAACTGACATATTTAAACTAGTTACTTAAACTAACAAGAGAAATTATATAGAAGAAATGACCGACGGCCTCTACTTGTCATAAATCAAGAGGACAGCAAGGGATTAAGAACGTATCCGGTGAACAATAAAACCCCTGTAGTATCGTCTTTGATGATAAACATGAAAGGATGGTCAGCAACAAAATCCACTACTGGTGGTGGTGGAGGAGGAGGACCACCCATAGAACACTCAAGGAACTCGATAAGAGTAGCAGCAGCACCTTCGGTTCCTTCCTCGTCAACTTCAACAAAGCACTTGTGAATAACTTTATCAATTGAACCATTACTACTCAACATCTCAGTAAAGTCTGCTTGGGAACTAAAAGGCGCGACTAACCCCAATTCACTGAGAATTCTTTTCGCGTCAAAATCAAATGTTATCTTAAACTTCGGGACCTTGAATTCTCCGATTCGTTTCACGGATGCATATTTTGGAATGTATTTATCCAAAAAGCTAGCTGAATCAGTACTCGCAAAGTCTATCAACTCCCCAAGGCCATCACGTCTATTAGGTAAAATTATATGCATAGAAAAACGCCGAGCACTAAAATCAAATAGGTCATCACACATCCGGCCATGCCTTAACTTTTTTTCTGTTTTCAATTTGTATGGGAGTGTCAGTACTTTGAAGCCGTTTTGATACGATATGTATTGGTACTCTCTACTACTCATAAATGGGACTTCAACAGATGAATGCCCATCAAGTAAATAGAACTCTGAGTTCTTCGTTAACGATTTCTCAAACTGACCGTTGTGCCACAATCCTTTGAAATAGAGTGCATTCACCAACAAAACACTTGCAGTATCCCTAACAGATCCTTCTGGCATTAGATCTTTGATTAATGCATTGGTTTTCGTTTCGACCCATTGGTTCACCATCAGTCTTGCTGCATTAGCCTTTAAGGGAAAACAAACACACAAACAGTTGCAATTTTTATTAGCCTTTAAGGGAAATTTATTAGCCTTTAAGGGAAAAACAAACACACAAACAGTAGTTAGTTGGCAATTTAAGTAGTTTGGAATGGGAGAAAACACCATGTGTTAAAAGGTTTAGAGAAAGCGGTGGAGAGTGTGGAGTCGATAAGAATGGTCTTGCCCAGTGTTTTGGTATAGTTTTCTAACTTTTGTGTTCATAATATTCCGAAGTTTCTTTCTCTTATCACCTTATAGGTTGCAGATGAATTTTGAACCCAGGCTGTAGAATTCAACACCTTCAAATTCTACTACTCTGGTAAAGAGGTATCTGTCAGAGTTAATTTCTTGTTCTTAATTGCACAGGGAAGTTTTGTATTTGGTTTTTGACAAAGAACCAATCAAAATACTAGATTTCTCATCCTATAGAATACCACTAACTACACAACACGTTGCCCCTGTACTCTTTAGTTTCTCCTCCACTGATTTTTGACTTGTCAATTCAGATACTAATCAATCTAACTATAAAATCTTTGATTCCTTTCATATGTATTAGTCCTCGAGGTCCCATTAGTCCTGTCTGTGTTCAATTTTTCAAAACCTCTGTAGCTTATATTTTTCCGTATATTGATGTTAATTTACAATAGAACCTCTATAAAGACATGGCTTTGAGTTTCGTTTAAAATTATCTGTCTGGACCCTGGTGATGTGAAATTTGTTGTGAAATTCATGTGTTGAGTGAGAGACCAGTTTTCACAGCCAACGGTCAGATTAACCCAGGCGAGAAATCTCAAGTTTTCTCTCGGGTTTATCATTTTTGCAGTTAAAAATCACAATCAAAGTGAGAAAAAGAAAAGTCTTTGCTGATCACTTGTGGTTGGTTTGCACTGTAGTTTCATGGGAGCTTCCTTACCTTTCAATATTTCTAAGTCTTTAAGTCATTAAGTCTAAGTCAACTTAACGTATCAACTTGGGTTGGGAAAGTGGAAAATATCATTGGTCCCTGTTTGCTTGAATACTGCCTTCATATCATGCAGGATTCTTAACTATTTTATTGTTTTGCAAAGAGCAGAGAGTTGTTCTTGATTGGGTAATCATTAGTGAGGAACACAATGACTCCATTTCTTGTTATCCATTTCTTCATCTTTCTCTTCTTAATCAACACCATCTTGGCCGATCAAGAACAAAAATGTGAAGCCTCTGATTATTGTGGAGTCCAAAGAAAAGTTTATCCCACCAACTCTGAGTGTGGGGTTTTGCCATTAAATTGTACAACAAAAACACCAACACTCTTAGACAGAGAGGGGGAAAGATATCAAGTTAAAAGTCTGTGGCAGAATAAAACAGTTCTTATTCATGATCAGTATCTTCAACAACAATTGAAATCGAAAAACTGCGATTCCACTTACAGGGCTCCATTATATGATTCTTCGATTTTTTCTTCCGATTTAATAAGCCCTAATCTCACCTTTTTCAAATGCTACAAAAAACAAAATGTTAGTGAGGCTATTGAACGTGAACTTAGAATATATCAAAGCTGCCGCGATCATCAGGATGTTATATACTATAATTACCCAAAGCAGCTCAATCTATCTCAGATTCAACTTTTTCTCTCTTTCCCTCTTTGTTCAGTTGTTCACCTACCCTTAGTTCATAACCCACCATCATCATTTACCAACGATAGTGAACTGTTTTCTCTCTTTACTGCTGATTTTTATTGGAGATGGGAATGGTCACCTGAGTGTCTGGAGTGTTCCAAAAGTGGAGGCCACTGTATTCCTGATAATATTAACCGAACATTCAAATGCGGTATTCCAACAGAAACAAAATTCCCGATAATAAATAGCGGTACAGAATTGCAAATGGCTTTTACATTGATTTACTTAGTGTAATTCCTGAAATTTATCAGCTAATTAAGAATTTATGCTTAATTTGCACATATTTCAGTCAGAAAAAGAAAGATGATAATTTGGAAGATTATGATCCCTGTAATAGTCTTTTTGGCGGCAATTATCACGGGAGTATTAGGATACATGTATTTATGCAAGAGGAATAAGACTATTGAAAAAGGTAAATACCTTCTCCTTTATTTTGGATGGGATATTACATCACTATAGAACAACTCTGCGAGATTCAAGCTAGTTGTATTTATGAATTTCATTGACTAATTGTATCTTCACTTTCCTCCCTCTTTCATGAAAACACAGGAAGAATTAAAAAACTCCATGGGATGTTGAAAGCCAATGCCACCTACAATGACACTCCAGATACACGCATGTTTAATGATTGTAAAAGTGAAGGAGAATCACTGGAACTACAAATATTTAACCTTGCTTGTTTAACCAATGCTACAAACAACTATTGCTTAAAAAATAAATTGGGAGAAGGGGGTTTTGGGCCAGTTTATAAGGTATGTTTACATATGTTTGATTATCATAATAACTATAATGGACTTTTGCAAATTTCTATTACTAGAATCGTGATATGTGCATTGGAATATTGTTTGTAGGGTAAGTTACAAAATGGGCAGCAAATAGCAGTGAAAAGATTGTCAAAAAGTTCTGGACAAGGTATCGAAGAGTTCAAGAATGAGGTTTTGTTGATATCCAAACTTCAACACCGTAACCTTGTGAAACTTTTTGGTTGTTGTGTCGAAGGAGAAGAGAATATGTTAATTTATGAGTACATGCCCAACAAAAGCCTAGATGCATTTCTCTTTGGTTTGTTTCTTTTCTCGTATGTTATATTATCAGACATTCTTTCATTTTAGCATAAAGAATCATTTTCAAAGTCTAACCTTGCATGTTGAACATTTTGAAATGTGATGTCAAATTAGTTCCCATTTTCATATATTTTACGTTGATCACAAATCAATTATTTATTTCAAGGGTGTCTGTACTGATGGCAGATCCAAGAAAAAAAACATGCCTAGACTGGAATAAACGGTTCGATATTATTGGAGGGATTGCTCGTGGCCTTCTTTACCTTCATCGTGATTCCCGGTTAAGAGTGATTCATAGAGATCTCAAGGCTAGTAACATTTTATTAAATGAAGACATGATTCCAAAAAATTTCAGACTTTGGAATGGCACGGATATTTGGAGGGAATCAAGTTATAGATAATACTAGAAGGGTTGTCGGTACAGTGTGAGCACCATTTTTTCCCTTAGCATCGTCCTGAATTTTGATAACTCATTTAGATCTACTTTATAACGCGTCTTCACAAATAAATGCAGCGGTTATATGTCTCCGGAATATATGATTGGAGGGACATTTTTGGAGAAGTCGATGTCTTTAGTTTTGGAGTATTAGTACTAGAAGTTGTGAGCGCTAAGAGAAATACATGACTTCTACGATCTGAACAACCTTTGAATCTTCTACTTCATGTAAGTATTATACATATCCATGATTTTTTTTCATTATATGAATGTATTAATAAACTTATAGTATATCACAAAATATGAATGTGTTAATGACGTTATACATTTTTAAAATTTTTGGTTTAGGCTTGGAGACTTTGGAATGAAGGAAAATGGTCAGAGATTGTCGATGAGGATTTGGATGATCTGTATTCTCCATTTGAAGTTATAAAATGCATACATATTGGGTTGTTATGTTGTCAAAATAGAGTAGTAGATAGGCCAACCATGGCTGAAGTAGATCTCATGCTTAACTATGAAACTGATCGTCCATCTCCGAAAGAACCTCCATATACTTTCCCAACATCATCAGAAAAGCCTAGTATTCCATGTTCAAATAACAATGTCACTTTGACCACGATTGGAGGACGATAGGGTATTTCTAAATATTAAATACATACTAGATATTAGCCAAAAGGCAGAGAAAGTCATACTTTAAACTAAATAAAATCAGAAGGTGGAGGCGTCAAATTCAAAATATACAAAGTAAATGTAGATCGATTTTACATAACTTGATGGTTATTCACTCAAAGACAATTTTATTAGCTACACTTTCAGATTTACCTTGTTTACATTCACTCAAAGACAATTTTATTTGACAGATTCTTGTACCACTTACCACACAAAATCGCTTCCGAAAGTGTGTCCAGAGAAGAGCAGCATCATCATAATCCCCCAGTGTTGATCGTATGGAAAGAATCCAGGGTGTTGTTAATCCATAAAACAATGCTTGACTGAACCGCAATCCATTCCTCCAACTGTTCAGGATCTGTAGGTTCTTTTATTGTGCCATCAACAAAACCAAACTTACGCTTGGCTATTAGTGATCTTCTAATGGATGTAGCCCATTCATCATAGTTAGTTCCTCTTAACACAATCGGGTAATAAGAATACCAGGACCATCACTCGATCCCAGATGATACACTGGATTTTTCTTCGATGAATCATGTTCCAGTTCTTTTCCTTTTTCTCCTTTTTCTCCATCTTAATTTTGATGTTCCTTCTACCATCTCTGTTTAATGAAAAGTTTGATTTTTAGGGTTTTAGGATCTTAACCAGGCTCGATGCCATGTCAAGTTTTGGTTAAGTCTTACTTTTCTCATTGTCATTCATATGTGCACATAATTTTGTATATAGCTGCTACTAGCTAGTATTATCAGGAATTCAATCTCTAAATTTAATTAAAGATGTAATAATACTTGTTTCCTTAATATCATCATGATAGTCTTTTAGTGCACCATCTAGGTAACTAGAACACCGCTGCCACGGTGGGGAGGGCCGACCGAAAAACTATTATAGGACTGTAAAAAAAAATTTGTGATCCCAAAAACCGATGCAACCAATTTATAAAGGGATACCAGTATCACTCGAGAGCGATACCATTTCATATCACTTGAGAGCGATACCATTTCATATAATACAAATAAATATTAAGCTATCCTGATCCTTAGATCGCTGAATTGGTATCACTCTGCTAATAATTGGTGACTCTTAATTTTCACATATCACGACCGTTTATAACTCGTGCTAAAAGATTCATACTAGTGAAAATTATAAAAATGTAAAACCCACGACCGAAGTAGTACATGTGAAAATATTTCACCCTTGAATATTCGTAGGTCAAATAATTTGGTCATTTCACGTGAGATTGTTAGAGCATAGTATATCCATAGAGCAAGACAGACGTGGATGGATCACTGGAAAACTCGAAAATGGCAAATACTCGGAACTAATGCTACATTTGCAGTCACGTGTTCCCATGTCCAAGTGTTCCACATGCATTGTAAACTATCAAGTCAACAAACCCCGTGACATAAAATAAGAATCACCCAAAATACTGTATAAAATTTGGGGTTCTCAGTCCGCATCTTCTTTTTTCTTGTTCAAATCAAATTACGAAAATGGAAACCTACTTCTTTTCCTAAACTTTCCCGTCTAACTCGTCTTGAAAACTAATTTTCCATTTTATGTCTTCTTTTCTTGAAAACCAATTTTCTTCAGGAACTTTTAAGTATGATTGTTTGTTAATTCAATTTTTTATTAGATATTGATATTGGTATATTTGATTTTCGATTTGGAAAAACGGGTTTGTGATTTTGATTCTTTATTTGATAAACAATTAGAGAAGAAGATCGCAGTTTGTTTGTACCGAAGATGAGACCTATAGCATTTGCCGTTTTAGGATCAATCGAATTTGAAGATTGTAAATCGATCGATTCCGCTCGAAGATTATGTAGTAATGATGGTGTTATTCGGTAATAGTAATGATTGGGGTTATGGTGTTGGTTGTGGTTTCCGGTTACGATGGGTGGTAATGGTGGCGGCGACTGCTGCTGCTGCTCTTTGCTTGTGTAGGTGAAGAAATGAGGAAGTGGTTCTCGGTGGTGGTTGTGACGGCATCTCGTGGTGGTGATAGCGGAGATGGTACAATAGGATTTTCAGGTCTTGTGATGGTGGTGGTGCAGCGGAGATGGTTTTGTGGTGGTTGCGTGATAGCGGCGGAGGCGATGGCGTTGTGGTGATATGGCGGCGGTGGTTGTGGAGGTGTTGTTGGCATATGTGGTGGCGGAACTTCTGATGGTTGTAGAGGTGTTGTTAGTGACGGTGGAGGTAGGTGAAGAAATGAGGTGGTGGCGGATCTGCTGGAGTGTTGAAAAGAAGAGGTAAAAGAAGAATAAAGAGAGGTCGATTAATCACGAAATCGAATCCAGCTCACACCAATTCAATTCCGTGTTTTTCAGCTATGTGATCCAACGGACCAGATCTAAAATTGACACAGAAATTTTTCTAAATCTTTTTGCAATTTCGTTAGGGTCCATTTGACAAAAAAGTGACCATAAAAGGGACTCCCTCCCTACGGGCCCTTCGGGCCCTCCGGTCGGTCGGCCCAATTATGTTCTTGGGGATCGCGATGCAGGCTGAGAGAACGGAGTGTTACCTGCGTGGGAAAGTATTCAGTGGAGCTTCATATCAATATATTCCGAACCACTGTTGCATTTCTTCGCAACAGAAAAGAGTGGTTTGGTTTTCACCTTGGATTATGTTGATCTTGAAACTCCATTGAGTAATTCACCATTTTTTAACAAATTGAACACTAATATCATCATCTGGCATCTGCGGATCGGCATTGTATTTGCATGATCTTGCTATCTTTAAAAAAAAAAAAAAAGATGATATACCATAAGTGGAGCAGCGGAGCACATATTATTTCTTCAAAAGTTTTATGCTAGCTAGTGTAATGCTTATTGGAGCCAAAAGTGAAACTCGGTAAGATTTTTTTTTTAATCAATATATTTCGCCCTCTTCATAAATTTCTATGGCCATGCAGAACAAGAAAAATTCAATCCACTGACATACTTACTTACACTAGTTACTTAAACTAACAAGAGAAATTAAACGTATAATGGAGAGGAAATGATCGACGGCGGCCTCTACTTGTCAGAAATCAAGAGGACAGCAAGGGATTAAGAACGTATCCGGTGAACAATAAAACTCCTGTAATGTCGTCTTTGATGATAAACATGAAAGGATGGTCAGCAACAAAATCCACTACTGGTGGTGGTGGAGGAGGAGGACCACCCATAGAACACTCAAGGAACTCGATAAGAGTAGCAGCAGCACCTTCAGTTCCTTCCTCGTCAACTTCAACAAAGCACTTGTGAATAACTTTATCAATTGAACCATTACCACTCAACATCTCACTAAAGTCTGCTTCAGAACTAAAAGGCACGACTAATCCCAATTCACTGAGAATTCTTTTCGCGTCAAAATCAAATGTTATCTTAAACTTCGGGACCTTGAATTCTCCGATTCGTTTCACGGATGCATATTTTGGAATGTATTTATCCAAAAATCTAGCTGAATCAGTACTCGCAAAGTCTATCAACTCCCCAAGGCCGTCACGTCTATCAGGTAAAATTATATGCATAGAAAAACGCCGAGCACTAAGATCAAATAGGTCATCACACATCCGGCCATGCCTTAACTTTTTTTCTGTTTTCAATTTGTATGGGAGTGTCAGTACTTTGAAGCCGTTTTGATACGATATGTATTGGTACTCTCTACTACTCATAAATGGGACTTCAACAGATGAATGCCCATCAAGTAAATAGAACTCTGAGTTCTTTGTTAACGATTTCTCAAACTGACCGTTGTGCCATAATCCTTTGAAATAGAGTGCATTCACCAACAAAACACTTGCAGTATCCCTAACAGATCCTTCCGGCATTAGATCTTTGATTAATGCATTGGTTTTCGTTTCGACCCATTGGTTCACCATCAGTCTTGCTGCATTAGCCTTTAAGGGAAAACAAACACACAAACAGTAGTTAGTTGGCAATTTTTATTACTCCCTAGTCCCTCCGTTACTTTTTAATAGGCTGGTTTCTATAAATAAATGTTACAAAAAAATAGGCTGGTTTCCTAATTGGGAAAGTCAAATGTTACTTTAGTTTTTTAGGGACCACTTTTCTCTTAACTTCTTTTGATGACAAGTGTCATGTGGACCATTTCACTTACTTCTTTTACTGACAAGTGTCGTGGGGACCATTTCAATTCACTTCTTTTATTGACAAGTGTCATGAGGACCACTTTCAATGATTAGTTTTCTTAATTTCCTTAATTTTCTCAAAAAACCAAATCAGCCTATTAAAAAGTAACGGAGGGAGTAGTACAAGTTTGTAATGTTAATAATAATTAAAAAACTAGCACAGATTACTTGTAGGCGCTGGGCGGAGCCTGGAATCCAAAAGAAACAATACACCACAAAACGAAAATACTTGACATGTAAATTTTTTTCATTCAATTCTAGAACTAACCACCAAGCCTAGATGCATGTAATATACGAAGAAAAACTCATGCATCGAAATAAATAAACAAATAATAATTTTCCTACCTCATGCCTGAAATCCACAGATTGAACATGTGCACCAAGCTTTCTCAACCCAAACACTATTAACTAGGAAAGCCGTTTTTGGGCATATCAAAAATTACCGAGCATACATTTTGTCTAAGTTCGGCTTAAAAGTTATCAGCCGAACCTTGCAAACCTAGGCAAAAAAAAAAGTTGTGAGCCAAACCTTGAGTATGCCCGGTAATTTTTTGGTATGCCCAAAAACATGTCTCAGACAATTGGGTTTCATTCAATTATTTCATAAGTTGAGAACAAAACCCATTAAGAGAATCAAGATTTTGAGATTTTAAGAACCCTAATAACTCATCTAGTGTTTCACCTTTTGATCCGGAAGCTAATAAACCTAAAGCGGTGTATATTGATAACGGAGAATATACTAAATTCTTGCCGTTGCATGCTTCTTCCGTGAACAGATTCTTCATAGTTTGAATCCATAATGGAGAACCTAGTGAGTTAGAATTCTTCATAATTGAAAAGAGTTTTATGAATCGATCGTAAATGTAATGGAGATTCAACTTCTTTCCTGTGGGGTTTATATAGGTTTTGGAAATTTACTTTTACAGATTTCGTTTCCAAATAGGGCAAATTTATATGAGTCCCGGTCCATGGGTCTACCCTATGACTAAGGCTAAGGCTAAGTCCTATGGGCTAGATTGGAGTGCTAGATTGGCCAAAAAGTGTTGCAAATCATGAAAAAAGTGTGGGAAAAAAGTTAACACTCAATCTGGCTACTTCTCTCTCCTAGCATTTGCTCGCAGTCGCACTATCGGCGAGATTGAAACGCTGAATGGTGCGGCGCTCAAAAAGTGCCCAAAACGCTGAACGGTTTAGCGCTGGAGGAATATTCTAAGGGATCCGCGCAGAAACCCTGAACCATTCAGCGTCTAGAGAAGTTATATTTTTGAGCGCTGTTTGTTAGTAAAGCTGATGACAGCCACTGATATATCTTGAAGCTCGAGCACACAGATGGGATGGATGGGATGGATTTCATTTTAATATTCAAAAACAACTGTGATAGACACGATCTGAGAGCTAGAGCTAGAGCTAGCATTTAATTTTAATATTCAAATACATTACTGTAGTTGATTGATTTGCAAATGTGACATGAAAAGAATTAATGATAGGTAAATGTATTAGTTGACTACATTTCTTCAAGCGCTGTTTTGTTCGGCGTGGGACGCTGGTCTATTCAGCGACTATTTGCTAGATTCGCTATCCCATAGGACTTAGGAGGTTGTCCTAGCTGACGTGGATGACCAATTTAGCTGCTAGATATCTAGCCCATAGGACTTAGCCTAAGTCCTATGGGCTAGATTGGACTGCTAGATTGGCCAAAAGTGTTGCAAATTATGAAAAAAGTGTGGGAAAAAAGTTAACACTCAATCTGGCTACTCAATCTCGCCGAATAGTGCGGCGCTCAAAAAGTGGCTATAAAGTCGAACCATTCGGCGTTGAAGAAAGAATATGAAAAAAAAAAAAAAAACATGGAGTAGATGGAAAGAGAGAAAAAGTGGAAGAGAGAGAGAGAGAAAAAAGGTGGAGAGAGAGAGAAAAGGGTGGAGAAAGTGAATAATTAATTTTAAAAAATATATTTGTGGAGAGAGAGGAAAAAGGTGGGGAGATAGAGAGAGAAACGCCGAACGGTTAGGCGTTTAAAGCCGAATGGTTAGCGTTTCACTGCTAGATTGGCCATCCCATAGGGGTTAGGAGGTTGCCCAAGCTGACGTGGATGGCCAATCTTGCAGCTAGATATCTAACCCATAGGACTAAGCCTAAAGAGAGTAGATATAGGCTCGTCCATGGGCCTTCGCGTAGTCGAGTGAATGTTGATTTTTTTTGCAGATAATGACAAATGAGATGATCGTTCAGCGGAAAAGTTTGTAGTGTTTTCATGATTTTGAAGTGGTACATTTATTGAGAATTGAACAGTAATAAATAGGTTCAACATATACGAGGCTGGCCCATGGATCGCATCAATGATTAAATTTTTAAGATATTAAATATATATAGGCCCCAGTTGGGACAAACTGGATTGCCGCCGTGCTGATCAGTGATGAAGTTGAATAAAGAAATTAAGCTGAGCGGCTCTTGCCCCTAGTTAGCAATTCGGGATACGGATAGTAGTTCGGGACGGTATACGTACAAGAATTATAAGGATTCGAATAGGTCGGATTCGGTCAAAAATCCGGTTAACGGTTCGTTGTTCGGATAGTAGTTCGGAAGCGGCATACGTACGTGCATATTCGTTTTATAAATGTGAGTTCGGCACTTAAAATTCGGCTTAGATATATGATAAATTGATAAGTATTATGACCTTATTACGAGACTAATTTTATTTGTATATGATTTATAAGATGGAAAAAAATATTTTAGCGTGATTATTTAACTTGAAGTAAACAATTTAATCACATAAATATTATAAAATGAGTTTATAGACTTTTAAACAAAAATTAACACATAAAACACTGGTTAAACAACTACCAATAGAAAATATTAACTGACTAATTATATTTAAATATAAAGTATATACAAAATCAAACAAAAACCAATCGGCTAACTGCAGTCAGAGAATTACGTGTGGGAGAGCAAGGTTGGGCGCGAACTAGGTTCGAAGTTCTAGTTCGGAAATATCATTCGGATTCGGTTAGTTCGGATACGTTCGCGAATCATTCGTGAGGTCCATATAATCCGGGAACTAGGTTCGGAGTTCAAATAGTTCGGAAATATCATTCGGATTCGATCAGTTCGGATACGTTCGCGAATCATTCGGGAAGAATTCGGAGAATTACTAACTAGGCTCTTGCCCAACTTCAGCTTAAACAAATACTTACACACACATCTTAGCACGTTACTTTGCACCTAACGTAATTTGTCCGTATTCGACTACTCAATAGGATAATTGAAATAACGATGTAATTAAAGTTATTAAACCTACAATTAAGAGCTCATGTAGCTGTTTTTGACTTTTGTGCATATGCTCTTTGAGCTTTCAGTTCCATCTTCTATACATTGCTAATTTCTCGCAACTCTAGCAACCTACTCTTGATCATCCAACAGAAACTTAAGATCTTATATTCTACTTGCTGTGTTCTTCCATCAATTCTCTGAATTATTTTCTTTCGTTGAAATCATTTACTTATTATGATGAGGTTGGACGAGATATGTCTTAGATTCTTACTGACAAAAGTGGTTTCTATTGTTGCCCAAACAATTGGTATTATTACCGGGGCATTAGATAAAGATCAGCAACAACTTAAGAATACTCTGGAAATGATCGCCGATTTAACCTCTGATGCCGAAAAGAAGCAAGTGAACGATATAGCTGGGCGAATCCGGTCGAGAAGGCTCCAGGAAGTTGCTTATGATGTCGATGATATTTTGGATGAAATATCCTATGAAGCTACGCGTGAGTTTCAGCAAGATCGAAACCCATTTAAGGTACGACGCAGGTTTAAAATTATATTCGGGTGTTATGAAAAAAAGAAAAGTAATATCAAATTGGGTAAAGCAATCAAAAACATTAACAAAACATTAGATGAAATTGCTAAGCAAGCTGGGTTTCAATCTAGCGCTGATGATTTTACTGAGCAGCGCCCAAACCGAATAACAATACCCTTAGTAGATAACTCTAAAAAATTTGGAAGAGAGAAAGATTTATCTCGTATAGTAGAGATATTATTGATGACGAACCCTGCATCTTCGTCGGCTGACAATTTTAGTCCCCAAGTCATTTCAATAGTGGGTATGGGAGGAATTGGAAAAACGACCCTCGCTCAACTGGCATACAAAGACAACTCGGTTGAGAGAAGCTTTGAGCTAAAAGCGTGGGTATGGGTTTCCGACAACTTTGATATCATTTTAATTTTGAAAAATATTTTAGAGTCAATCACCTGTAGAGCGTGTGACGTGTCCAATCTCAGTGTACTGGCAAAAAAAGTTCATGAAGAGATTAAATGGAAAAAATACTTGCTGGTACTAGACGATTTGTGGAATGATAATGCTGAAGAATGGGAGAAACTTCTGGTTATATTAAGCGGGGGTTCTCGAGGGAGCATAATATTAGTGACTACACGTAAAAAAAATGTTGCATCTATTGTTAGGGGTACTATTCCACCATACAATCTAACAACCTTATCCCAACTAGAATGCTGGTCTATCGTTGAGAAAAGAGCTTTTTCTCCTGGTGGAGCAGTCAAGACTCCAAATATGGTAAATATTGGGGAGGAGATTGCGAGAAAATGTTCTGGTTTACCAATTGAAGCTAATTTTCTCGGAAATCTTATGCACTTAAAAAACCGAGAGTCTGATTGGTTGGAGATCAGATACACTGACGTTTTCAACACACCAGAATATTTATACAAAATTTTACCCACATTAAAATTGAGTTATGATGACTTACCCGCCCATTTGAAACAGTGTTTCTCATATTGTTCCTTGTTTCCTAAAGATTGGGAATTCAATAGAGAAACATTAATTCGACTGTGGATGGCTGAAGGCTTCCTTCATTTGCCCAATGGGGGAAATCATAAGTCCCCAGAAGATGTTGGCAGTGATTATTTTCTTAGTTTATTGTCAAGTTCTTTCTTTCAAGATGTACAAAAGGATGATTTTGGTGACATTACCACCTTCAAAATGCATGATTCAGTACATGATCTTGCACTAAGTGTCGTTGGCAGTCATGAAGTCACGATTCTCAAAGCAAGTAAAATAATAAATAACGTGCGTCGCTTACAGTTAATCATGGAAGGAGTACCAAGTATTTTCTCTAATGTCTTGGAAAAGGCAGAAAAACTGCGGTCAATTTTTTGCCAAGAAGCCTTTATTTCTTTAAGTCCACTCAGTAACAAGCGTCTACGGGTAATACATCAACTTGGTTCTTCTCGTATGAAAATTATATCTTCTTCTTTGAAGTTTATACACATGAGGTACCTTGACCTCAGTTATTCAATTCTTGAAGATGTTCATGCCGAGTCCATTAGTCAACTCTACAATCTGGAAACTCTCAACCTTCATCATGGCCTAAATGTAAGGGGAATTCTCAACCAAATTGGTTCTTTGATCAATTTGCGACATCTGGATCTCTCTTTTTCAGACACCAAAGTCCTACCTGATTGTGTTACGAGGCTGACCAATTTGAAGACTCTAGATATCAGAGGTTGTAGTGGTGTTAGTGTCTTACCCACAAATATAGGGTCTCTCCAAAACCTGTCGTCCCTTAATATTTCAGAGACAAGCATCACAGAATTACCCGACTCAATCTGTCTCCTCTATAAGCTTAAGAAGTTAACCTTCATTGATTGCAAGAGATTAAAAGCACTACCCCATAGTCTTGGAGCTTTGACGCAACTGAGGTCACTTGATTTAAGAGGTACTCACATAACAGAATTACCTGAATCCTTGACTAGAAACCTCTGTAGATTTGAGATAGTGCACCTTAGAAAATGTAAGCTTCCTGGAGATATTAAGAATTGGGTGGAATTGAGAGAACTCACTTACTATGGAGCAGATGTAATAATGCCTAGAGGTATAGAAAACCTAACTTGCCTGGAAGTGTTATATCCTTACCTGGTGAGCAAAGAAGAAGATGTCTCTATCGTAACTAGTGATAGTTCTAGTTCCATCCATCAATTAGCAGATCTAAACTCCCTTCAAGTGATACAAATAGTAAATCTGGAGAATGTGAGAGGTGGTAAAATAGAGGCGGAGAACGCAAAGTTAAAAGACAAGCAAAACATTCGACATTTGGCTCTACATTGGTGTTTCAAAGAAGAAGAAGAAGTAGAAGACGAAGGTCTCCAACCTCGTACTAATTTGGAGATGAAGGCTGCTAATAATTCTTTTACCGTGCTGGAAGGACTCCAACCTCATCCTAATTTGGAGATATTGTGGATCGAGGGTTTTCCCGGTTTAAAACTTCCGAAGTGGTTGGGTTCATCTTCATGTCTTCCTAATTTAGTGGAATTATCTTTTGTAAACTGCGAGAGCTGTATAAATCTTGTTGGCCTGGGTCAACTCCCATGTCTTAGGTTTATTTATATTATGGGTATGGATTCGCTGAAGAGTTTGGGTAAAGAATTTTACTACCAGCAAGAAGAAGAAATCACTACTTATTCCGCAAAAGCTACAACAACAGCATTATTCCCTTCGCTAATCAGGTTGATAATTGAAGATATGAAGAATTTAGAAGAATGGTTTGCTCCTCCGTCACATTTTATTTCATTCCCTTGCCTTGAGGAAGTCGAGATCCATAGATGCGGTAATTTGACATATGTACCCGACTTTCGGTTGTGCACTTCTCTCCAAGAATTATCCATTCGAGATTGCGACAAATTAAATACGGAGTGTACATCCTATTATCCTATTCAAAAAGAAGGGCAGCGTGATGATGATCCATCCGAAGTGTATCAATCACCAAATTCAATTACTACCGAGTCGGTAGGACAGGGCAATTACTATCGAGTCGGTACTATTGACAGGTTAGTGCATTATTTTTCGAATTTGGATTTATTTTCTGAGTTTGTATTTTGTTTGATAACTTCTGAGTAGCAATATTTTTGACACCTGAACACAGGTTCTTAATCTCTCTCCTTACAAGTCATTTATACATCTGTGCACTACATTTTTTTTTCTAAATTATTTATTTGGTGTTACCATCTGCGATACTTACAGTGGAACTCAAGAGATACTGGAGACAGAGAAGGTTTTATGTATTAAAAATTCGGAGAGAATAGAGGATTCGGACAGAGCAAAGTTGAAGTATAATCAACACCTTGAGTATTTGTATCTATCTTGGAACGATCCCGAATATGATGAGGGTATTGATGACAGGGATGAACCTTCGAGATGGCGATCCTGGGTTGAGTGGGCACTCATCTGTTCCACGTTCATTTTGACGTGTTGTTTCTTTAAATATCTTTTGTGGGCAGGTCTGCAATCCCTGTTTTCATTATTTTTAAGTCTGGGTGTGGCCCTGGCTGGAAGAGCGCTAAGTCGATTTTTTGGTCCGTCCCTGGATTTTGGTCTGTCCCTGGATGACGATGGAAAGGTGTTAGAAAGTCTCAAACCTCACCCTAATCTAAAGATATTGACCGTATCTCGTTTCCTAGGTTTAAAGCTTCCGAAGTGGATGGGTTTGTCTCATTGCCTACCGAATTTGGTGGAATTAGATCTATCAAATTGCATCAGCTGTGAGATGCTTCCTGCGCTGGGTATGCTCCCATGTCTTGTAGTTCTTCGGATTTATAGAATGATATCGATCAAGTGTTTGGGTCAAGAGTTTTATTACCAGGTATATGATGAAGAAGAAGAAGAAAGAACTGCTATATCGTTTCCTTCCTTAACTAGGCTGGAACTCAATGGTATGGATAATTTAGAGGAATGGATTTCTCCCCCACCACCTTATATTTTCTTCCCTGTCCTTGAGACCCTAAGGATCATTGGCTGCTGTGAATTGACATCGATACCAGATTTTCGATTAAGTACTTCTATCTGGGAATTAACCATTGAAGATTGCGACAAGCTGTATAAGAAGTCTGCATCCTGCGATAAGCAGAGTTATTCAGTTACTACCGAGTCGGCAGTACAGTGGAATTACTACCGAGTCGGTACTACCGACAGGTTCGTGTATTTGATTTTTTTTTCTTACTAAGTTCATATGTTATTGATAAAATTCTAACTGTCAATGTTTTTCATTAACAAAACACCCAGATACTTGGTGAAACAAATTACCTCTGGAAAACCTGAAGACAGGTTCATAATCTCTCTTTTATCTCTTTCCTGTTTATCTATTTTAGTTTTTGTTTTACTACGTATTATTTTATTTAATTTTTCTTTGGTGTTATACCAACCGGTAACTACAGTGGCATTCAAGAAATAGCAGCATTACAGGATGAGAAGTTTTTACATATAAGAAATCTGGAGAATGCGAGAGGTGGAAAAGAATTAGTGCAAAGAGCAAAGTTAAAGGACAAGCAGCACCTTGAAGATTTATATCTATCTTGGGATTCTTCTTTCAATGATGATGAGGGTATAGATAGAAGCCTGAATGATGAAAAAGTGTTGGAAGGTCTACAACCTCACCCTAATTTAAAGATACTGACAATATCTGGTTTCAAAAGTTTAAAGTTTCCAAAGTGGATGGGTGTGTCTAATTATCTTCCACTTCTGGTGGACTTATATTTCTATGGGTGCAATAGTTGTGAGCAGCTTCCAGCGCTGGGTATGCTCCCTAGTCTTAGAATTCTTCAGATAGAGAGAATGAATTCAGTGCAGTCTTTGGCAGAAGAGTTTTATTACCAGCAACAAGAAAGTAACTGCAGCAGCAACAACGGAGGAATACAAGAAGATGAAATAAATACTGAAAAACAGGCTATAACAACCTCTTCATTACCATCATTCTATGGAATATCTGTGTTCCCTTCGTTAGTTGAATTAAGTCTTAGAGATATGTCAATTTTAAGAGATTGGGCTGCTCCTCGTCATCCTTTTAAATCCTTCCCATCCCTCCAAAGGTTGATTGTCAGTGGCTGTTTAAGGTTGAAATCGGTACCATTTACTTCTTGTTCTTCTCTCAAGAGCTTGGAGTTACATAATACCAACGACGAGGCCATAAACTCAATCTTAGCCAGTAGAGGAGTAGATCAACTGCCCTCCCTTGCATTCATGTCTATACAATATTCTCCGCAGCTTGAATTTTTCCCAGTGGTGGTACTCCAAAATGACACTCGTATTCATTCTTTAGAAATCGCGCACTGCTCTAGTTTTCAAGGTTTTCGTATTCTTGACTACAAGGAATTCCAAGGAAAAGTATCTTCACAGACTGGATTCAACACCAGCATCAACTCTCTCTGCTCATTGAAGTTATATGATTGTCCTGCTATGACATCTGTACCGGATTTACGAGAATGGACTTCTCTGACTGAACTATGGATAGAAGATTGTGATAAACTGAAGGAATCTTTTTCTTATAGTTTGAAAGCCATAAAACATCTTAAAACCACTATATGTTGACGGCTTCGTCAATCGGCCTTAAAAGTAATTCATCTCCTCCAACATCATTTCCACCAACAGGTATCTATCTCTCCTTCTAGTTAATTTGCAAAGTTCTTTTGGTTTACTCGTTATATAACTTAGATCGCTCAACATAGTCCATACATATGCACCTTATTAGCATTCGTGATTTTTCATTGAAATTAATGTTCCTGCAAATATACCAAATTCCAGGAAATATGAGCAATGAATGTCTCGACTCTCGAGAGAAGCAGGCACAATATTTCAGTATGTCTTGAATAACTAAAAGTTTCTTTTTTTTTTTGGAAATTTTCGTGAACATTTGACACTTGACATTAATCGTGATAGGGGTATTCAGAACTTACCGGAAGAGGTGATTAATGATTGGAGATATAAACGGATGATGAGGGATTGTAAGAGGTCGAATATGCTGAAATGCATTTGGGAGCTCCATGAATAGCAAAGATAGAGGGATTTCGAAGCCATGTGCAAGGGGAAAGTACCCGTTGGCTAGAGATGTCTGAAATTTTACGAGATATTAACATATACAATTTTTATTTTTTATTTTTTGAATTGGAAAGTTTATATTAAAAGAGAAAAGAAAAATAAAAAATATGTACAAAGTTGGAGGTATAGCCAGCCGATCACTGTAAAATGTCGCTTACATCTTCCCAATGAATAAGAGTTTGAGTTATTGAAAAGCTTTTGAATACATTCTCATGTGAAGTCCACAATGTGATGGCTTGCTTAATCAAGTTCTAGACTTCATCCACCATTTACTTCTAGCCCCATGAATACACCCATTTCTCTCTTTCCAAGCTTCCCATAAAATTGCGTATGGAAGTAATGGCCAATTGGCCTTGCAAATCCCTCTTAGATTACTAATCTTCCATCCTTCAAGGAGTTGTCTGACAATGCCTGACGTACCCAACTAACATCACTGGACTTTATGAAATATTCCCAGTGTGATTGCAGAAAAACCTACAACCACATCCATATGATTATCTATGAACAACTCAAGACACAAAGAAGACAATTCACTACACCATTTTTAGGGATTAGAAACTCATATTAGCAACCTCGTTGCTAATTTTCTGTTGCTAATATCTGGTGCTAAAAATTAGCAACGGCATGTTTCAGTTGCGAACCGCATTTCGGAGGTTGCGAATAGCAACGACGCTGGGTTCAAGTGTGCAAAGTATGCGCGTGGTCGGGAAAACTAGGACTACTAAATAAGCCACAGTCAAACTTCGATCAAGCCTTCTATTTTTTTTTCCCACACTTCAGCCCAATCTAACCTATATCCTTCCTTATCATTTTTCATTTCTCAGTTTTTCTCCGCCATAGACTCTTTCCTCTCCTCTGATATCCTCTTCATCTCCATCTCTAAACTCTTTGCTCTTCTTCTTAATCTCTGAACTCTTTCAAATCGGTAAAGAACTATATTTCTTTCATCTCAAAAACCAACAACCAGGTATAATCTTTAACGTAATCCTTTCGTTTCAGTTGTGATTTTTATGATTTAGATATTTTGATTTATAGGTTTTGATTGATCCTATTTTTCCAATTTATCGATTTAAGTTTAAGTTTATCGAATCCTAGGGTTTCATTTAAGTTTATCGATTTTAGGTTTAATCTTTGATTTCAGTTTTTCGATTTCAGTATAGTTTCATTTGTGAATCTGTTTTTTTCAATTTCTTCTTTGTCTTTCAGTTTTAGGGTTTCATCTGTGAATCTAATACGATTTTATTTTTTTCCAATTTAGGGTTTGTCAAGGTTACAACCGAAGTACTTTGGAGATCTAAAGAACATTGACAAAGTGCGCCATAATGTCAGCAATACAATTTTTTATTTTAAAGCCAAAAAGAAACGAAATCATAATAGGGCATCAATGTTAAGAGCAACGATTTTATTACTTACTACCCTGCTATCTAACAATTGATGTACATCATTGTATAGATGAAGACCTTGAGGTGAACTCACAGTACGGTTTTTGTAACTGAAACTGAAGAGTTTGTAGTGTTAACTTTAACAGGTTTCTAACTTTTGGTGTTTGTTAACTAAAACAAGGTAAGAACTTGACTCTAATTTCTTTTTATTAATAGATTATGCAACAATAGAGTTTAATTTATTTTTTGAAAAAATGTTTGGTGATCTCGCAAAAAATCATGACGAGTTAGTTATAGAGGATATTGATGATTCTACTAATTAATAGTGGATAATTGTCTGGTACCTCAAGTTGTGTCTTCTTTGGTTGATTCTCTGTGTACCTTGATATTTTGTGGCTTTAGCTTTTGCTTTTGCTTTGTTTTGTTGTCTTTTCTTTGGGCTTTCGCTCTCTTTTATTTGTAATCGTCTGCACACGGCTTGTGTGCCTTTTTATCTAATCCTCTTTGATCGATCAAAAAAAAAATAGAGTTTAATTTATTTGTATCGGCATGGTGAAAGTATGAATACCATGTCGGTTTGGTCACTGCTGGCATGGTATTCATACTTTTACCATGCTAGCACTTAGTTTTTCGGGCGCAACAATGGTGAATTTAATTCAAAAAAATAAAATAAATCAAATTTCAATACATTAATATTTATATACGAGTAATTGGAACACTTATATGTTCACACTAGTGGAAAATGGGGTTTCTATGACCCACATCAGAGACCCTCAGTGACGGTAGCCGATACGTTGACCAAAGATAGCTGTCTCTGGTTCGGTAAAAACACGGAAAAATTCCGAGAGCCTAATTAGCAGTCTCTGAATTACAAAATTTATTTACTATTTTGCCACCATGGAACTACCGATTCAACGACCCCGAACCACCGATTCAAATCGGTAGTTTAGAGCCTATATATATCTCGTTATCTTTCTCTCTCTTCACTTCACTTCGTTCATTTCACCCAAACCCTATCCGCAGCGGAAAACACATTCTCTCTGAACACCACCACGAACCAGAGTCCACCATGAATTTATTCTTTTGCAAATCTAATAGAAACTCGATAAACCTTCCACATCTCTGAATTTTGTGAAGTTAGGGTTCGATATTTCAAACAACATCAGGTACAATTAGGTTTAAATCCAAGTTCTCTTTATTTTCTGTTCTTATAACTTTATTTGTTGATTTGGTTGATTTTCTTTATTGGGTTTTAACTTTTAACGATTTTTCGATTATTGGTTGATTTCAGGTTGATTTCTCAATTTGGTGGGTTATTAGGGATTGATTTTACAAACATAACAGGTACAAAATTTGAGGTTTAATATTTTTTCTTTTCTTTTTGTTGATTTGGTTGATTCTCTTCATTGGGTTTTAACCATTTTTTCGATTATTGGTTGATTTCAGGTTATGGGAGACCTACATAATGGTTATTGAAATTCTCTGTAACAACTCTAAACTAGAAGTGTTCTACGCGGTAAGCCATCTGATATTTTAATTAGGTTTATTCCTTATTTGCTCTAGGTTTACCTCTTGGTCTCTAGTGTGGTGTAGTCTGAAGCTTGTTATAATTCGATTTACTGCTTGGAATTGGAATGGGTTTTATGAAGCTTAAATCCCTTAAGTTTTCATTTGCTTCTTCATGTTAATGTCCATTGAGTGTTTGGAGTTATGGGTCTGATATGTGATTCCTAACAAGGAGGTTTTATTCCAAATTTTTTTTAGCTCACTGATTGGATGTCCCCTGTTTAGTTGTTTTTCATTGATCTCTGGATTGTTTGAATTTTGATGTGCATTTTTGTTTTCCCTTGATTGCAGTTGGTAAGTCTTTGTGCCATGGAATGAAATTGAAACTAGATTTTTTAGGAGCCGTTGTTGGATCAATTTCCGGATCTATTAATTGGTTTCTGGAATATTAATATCTGCAATGGGGAGTCCACTTTCCTCGTGTTGCTGGAATCGCTGGACTGTTCAAGCATGCTTCGCAACCCGTCGCTCTATTTGGAGGAAATGCAGATGATGAGGCCCATGGAGAGTCTTTACACAGGAAGGTTGAACTTTTTAACTATCTCCCTTTTATTGTAGATACTTGTTTTATGTATTAGTCTTGATCAGTTCGCTCATACGTATGCTATTTCATTTTACTGTTGAGTTGCATTTCACAAAGATCAAGAGTTTGAGGAATCCAATGAAGCCTTGCGTGTGAGTTGCAGGAAAGAATATTCAGTCCGGGTTGTTAGGTTTGGTCTATACTTAATCTTAGTCTCATTTATTGGCAAATTAACTTGAAGCGAAACAATTATAATTGGTTTGATGTGCCATTAACTGAACTAATCAATTGACACTCATGTTAGTATGCCGAGTGTCATTTTATGCCACAGGGTCTTTGATATGAAAGTTTTCATTTCATATTGCAGAGTGATTATTGAGAAAGAGCCAGACTGTCGTAAGATCTTAGAAGAAGCATGGTTTGATTATGAATTCTTTTCTCATGGTCATGTATTTCTTGTGGTGTTCTTACAGTTGCAAATCTTCTTTCAGGTATAACTTTTATAATCATATCTTAGAAGCAATTGGTGTTTTATTATAGGATTTCAAGTAATTATAAGCATGGGTGTGCTGATAGAGTAATTGTTTGTTCAAGGCATTATAGTTAGATGATTGGTATGGTGATGAATGATAGAGTAATTTGGTTTTATCTAATGTTGGACCATGTTCTTTTTTTTTCCCTTCTGATACTGATGTTGGGTTTGACATGATAAAGAGATGAGAGAATTGGATCATGTTAAAGACATGAAATAGAAATTGTTGGTTGTTGGTTTGGTTTCTTATCTCCATTTACTGAAATATTTACATGTCCAGTTTTGATTAGCAAGAATTGGGTGAAGGTGCTATTACTTATGGATTCTAGTTGTGTTGATAATGATTCCGAACATTTCCCTGTCCAATTTAATCGCATTTCTCTTGTAAACTCATTTCAAAGCAACTGTTGCTTCTTGCATATTCAGGGGATTTATAGTTTTGAGACTTTGGACAAATTTTATATTTGGCCATGTGTTAATTGACGTCTAGTTTGTCTCATCTACTGAGAAACATTTCCTTCTTTTTTTATTTTTGTTGGTAGATTTGATTTTTCTGTTTTTTATGGCCTTGTGTTTGGCAAATTGATGTCATGCCCATAACATGTTTGACAAAATTCCCAAGTAAAAATGGGGTGTTGATCTTGTATTATCTTTCCCATGTTTGTTGTCTTGACAAGAGTGACTAATGTATCAAGTAATACATATATTTCTTTTTCATATCTCCTTAATTTTATCTTCTCTCTATAAACTTTTGGATGTTGACTTGCATGTTGAGACCGACAATAATTTTGTGATTTATAATTGATGATTAGGTCGAACCTTTTAAATTTTAGATTGTTGACACATGCACTCATTTTCATTTCACTTTAAGTGGGAATGTTGGTTCCTACAGTAGTTTTTGTTGGAGGGAAATTAGCAAGTTTATTCATGAAATCCAACCTAAATGACTCCATATGGTCGTGTGGCCATTAAGAAGTTGGGTGTATGCAGACTAATCCACTATACACATCTATCATATGTTTAGGACTGGACACCCACTACATTTCCTATTTATTTCACTCTCTTTCTCTTATATACTGCACTAATCACTTGAGGTTTATTATCCACCCAGTCAGTTGCTAAGTTACTAAATTGATTATGAACTTTCCCCTAACCCTGTGAAATCATAACATATATGTACCATTACCCATGTAATGCTAGATAAAATGTCATAGCTTATATTTTCTTGAGAGAGTGTTCTCTGTTTAGTCTAAAATCCATGGCATGTTGGTATTTTTAACGTAACTTAATGTCACATTAGTGGTTTCCAAATAATTATGGATGGTTCATGTCTTTGAATTTTAAAAAATAGATTATCAATTTATTTGGTATTTATAAGTCCTCTTGATTTTCTCACTGTTCAATTCATATACCTCTGTATTTATGATGCCGTGAATTCCTTGATTGTATATATATTGATAGACTTGAAAGCATAATAAACTTGGGTTAGCGCATTAGTTGTGGAGACTAGAGTGGTATGTTAGCTACGATTTGGGATTGGTATGAAATTATACTATAATGCCCCCCCAAACTTGCAATCTTAAGTAGTGCTGTCGACTCATTATTTCTTATTTCCTATTTCACTCCTCTTAGAGAAAGATATCATGATTTTATTATTTAGACTTAGTATTTGATTGAATGGTTGTGTTGACGGTGGATTAAGATTGTTTCCACTATACATTGTTACCCATTTCTGACTTAAACATCATGTTGTTGCAGGTTGGTTTCTGATGACATATGTCGTAAAGAGGAAGCTATTCCAATTCCTGCCTCCAATCTAGTTGATGGTCTTCCAATTAATTCCACCTGATTGCAGGCAAGTTGAAAGTCTATTGTTAATTCTTCATTTTGTTTATCTTGAAGTGAACTTGGTTTTTGTACTAGAGTTTAATCTGATTTATACACTAGGAAAACACTTTCATTTACAGTGGGGGGGCATTAGTGCAGTTAAAGCCGCTCTAGAGAGTGACACCAGGGTAAGTGTTTCTTATTAATTAGCTAATTTAAATGCTCTCGCTCTATCTCCATGCCTTGACAGACACGGGGTTTGCAGCTTGTCACATTATTGATGTATAATTTCGAATGTTATGGTAGAATAAAGAAGTAACTGAAGATATTCAAAAGGTTGTTGCTGCGAAATTATTGAAGGTGTGCTCAGCCATCAACTCAAGCAGTGTTCCAGGCGTCCTGATACCAGAGTCGATGATACGGAATTTCAGGAGAATTAAGTTTACACAATTGATATAGATGCCAGCACAGAAAAAGACAAGGTAACGACACATGATTCTTTGAATTTTATTCATTCTTCCAAGTTGATCTGCTAATATCAATACAACTGCAATTGTCAAAACATCTTTGACCTAGGTTGTTAGATGAGAGGCAAACTCACCGTATTCAAAAGAGCGATGGGAGAGAGTTATCAATTGAAGATAAAAGCATCTAGGTTCATCTTCAACGAAATTAACTTGAGAACTTCCCATCATGCCATTTTCTACTAAGTTTGGATTTCTTATCCATTTTCTGACAACTTAGTTCTGCATATTGTACTTCTACATATTTTGGGAGTTTTGCATAAATATATAACACAAGATGTTTTGGGTATGAATACTTATGTTGAGCAGATACTTCCCAGGATTACAAAACCAAACCCATTTCATCTCCGAGAGGTACACATTGAATTGTAGCAGCCGCATTACATTCTTGTGTACCAGATGGTTGGAAGTTCTGCAAGGATTACAAAACCAAACCCATTTGGACAAGTACCATGGATACTGCATGTACCTGCAATAACGATTATTGGTAGAGGTGAATAGCTTGTCCTTGTCCGGTAGCATTTAAAGTTCTGCAAGTTTCGCGTCTTGTGTGTATTGTTGTTATGTTTACTAATACTAGGTAGTTTCTATTTCAGTAAAATCATAATAGGAGAAGACACTCGGACATTGTGGAGTGACAAGTGACAACAGACTACATAAGCAAAGTAAAGCTCAATGATAAATGGTAAGTTCTGTACCTAAAAGACCCTCTTCATGTTTACCTAGTTAGAGCCTTATTTGTACTTATTTAGACTTGATCATCTTGTTAGTCAATATGTAGCCTTATTCAACCCATAGGTGCTTTAAATGGCACAAGTTTGGTGTATTCTATGAAGCATATTTTATTATATTAAAGCTTTTGCGAGTTCATAATTTCATTAGAATGCGAAACTTTAGTCCTTAAGAGGTACCCAAGTGTTGGCATTTTTCTGATTGATAATTACTTACATGAGTTTCATTGTGTGTTTGTCTTGCAATGGTTACTTTAGTGTTCATACTTCAATTTTGAACTTCATTATATAAATGTTTTCTTGGAAAATGTATGATGATATTACGCTTAGCTTTTGATGTCATTGTGACATTCTATTTCTGTTTACAACAATGTACTTTTAAGCTAAAGGAGTACCAAACAGCTAAATGACCTTAGAAGGTGGTGTTTACTTGTCTCCCGGTGATGCAAGATTCACCAATTTGATCAAAGAATTTTATGACAAAATTGCATGTCTGTGCTTTTATTTTGTTCAAATTTGTTCACGCAGTAGTTACGATAGAGTTGTGAACTACATTTTGGAAGTACCAAAAATGTTGGAAAATTGGCTAATTGCTTATACTGAAGGTGTCGGTTTACTTATTTTTTTCGGGATATATGAACTGGTCCCTCTATTTTGTAAGGTGAAGCTATGTAAAAGAATTGGATGCTCAATAATGAACTTAGTGTCCAAATTTTCATACTTTGGACTTGGATAATTATGGTCCAGATTGTAAATTGAATTTGAGCTCCATTTGAGATAATTTTGAGTCAAACTTTGAGTTAATTTGACTTGACGTTGACTTGACTTCATATGAGTTCCATTTGACTTGACTTCAATTTGAGTTCAGTTTGACTTGATTTTGTTGCAGTCAGATTATTTCAGATTCAGGCATTTCAGCAAATCTGAATCTATACTTTTTTTTATATTATAATTTAAATCTGAGACCCACGGCTAAGGATTAGTACCTCGTGACCTTTAAAATTAGTCGTTATTTTGAGACCCACAGATAAGGGTCGTCCAAAACAGCTACGCTTTATCAGAGACCCCAACAGAGACGGTTAAAACTGGTCGTATAACTCGTATATATAACTTGTCCTGACGGTCGCGGAACTTCTTTTTTCCACTAGTGTCAGCTAGTTAACTTAACTAATTATATTTAACCACTAAACATGATTAATAAGGGGTAGATTAGGAATTATATAAATTACCCGGATCGGGTGACCTTAATTTACTATTTGTGCGTTCTTTTTTTTTACTGACAATTAATTTCTAGATAACTTTGCTTTTACGACAATTCATTTATAGATTCCTATTTTGTTTGAAAATTAACTAATGTATACAACCTATTTGTTTCAAAATTAAAAATTCGCCGCGAATTGAATAAAGAAGGACAAGTAGCCGGTTCTAACTGGCGGGGACTAGGTACATGCATCATTCGGAGATTTTACCTTTGAGAGCGGTCAATCGCTATGACAAAGTCGTCTCTGCGCCTCCATGGATAATTTTCCTAACCTAGAGTCTAGATAGAGACAACTTTCCAAATAATTAAGCACCAGTGAGTCTAATTAGGCAGCCCCCTAGAATATGGAGTAATTCTTGTATTAGAAAAATTTAACCCTGCTTTAAAAAAAAAAAAAAGGGAGAGATTCTAAGTATGACGCGGTTTATAACGAGTGAAATAAAAAGTCCGGATAGATAGGGTAATTGGGCAGGTTGGAGTCGGAGCCCAGCTTGTTGCTAGACTCCCAACTAGTTTGTAAACTTCTTATTTGTTACTCCCTCTGTCCGTTTTTATCTGTCCTAATTTCTACTTTGGTATGTCCATTTTTATCTGTCCGCTCTGTTTATAGACATACTTTTCCCTTAAACTATCAAATATACCCTTTATTTTTATAATCATAAAATCATTTTTAATATCCAAATCTTAAATAATATCACCATATTTATGGAAAAAAACTTACTCAATATCTTTGTATTAATTGTCATTCCTTTTTTTAAATAAAAACATTTATGAATAGTTATAAAGTTCCTAATAAACTTCTACTTATTTTAACACTAATAATTTAGTTTTGGTAATAATATAACATTAAATAGGCTAGTCAAGGGCTAGTCATGACAATTTATAGGATTTCCTTAATATCTTGACTTAGTCAAAGCGGACTCTTAATTTAGGACGGAGGGAGTATTAATTATAAATTTATTGGGCAGTTTGGAGTCCACTCTTTTTGTGTCATTCGGTGTAAACCGTGGGATTTAACGCAAGGTACACTTGTCATTTAAATTTTCCCATTTCAAAACTTTTTAATTTAATTTACTTTTGTTTTTATAAGAAGGCTATTATTGGGGCGTCACACTCCATTAGAGGGCTTCACTTGGATATTTGGTGACCAAAAATTTGGTTAAGGGATATTTTGATTCCATAACAATTTGTCAAAATTACCCTTCAATTAAAACTACTAAAAATAGATGAGGAAGAAGAAAACTGATCCTAGTGATGGTAATCAACAACTCAATCAACCTCAACTTCATCCTCAACTCATTCCACCGATTCAATCAATTGAAGAATTATGTTTTCAAACTCCTCAACAACAACCCATGGTGTATGTAAGGTAATAATCAAACAAACCCATCTTTTTGTACCCGTTTTTGTGCTTAAATCGAATGAAATCAAGTAAAATTAGGATTTTATTTACTTTACGCTAGTGTTACGCCCGGGTACGGCACTAGATTTTTCAATCGTAATTCCAATTTTACGCCTAGGTTTAGTTGTTTAGCAGGCGTAATTCCAATTTTACGCCTAGGTTCAGTTGATTTCCAGGCGTAATTCCAATTTTACGCCTAGGTTTAGTTGATTTTCCAGGCGTAATTTAGGACGTCTAGGTTTGCTATATGTAGAACCTAGGCGTAATTCTTCTGGATGTTTTTAAGAATTCCAACTTTGGGTTTACGCCAGGTTCTTGCACTACACTTCCCAGGCGTAATGTTGGAAGTCCAGGTTTTCTATATGTCGAACCTAGGCGTAATTTATCATGGATGCTTTGAAGAATTCCAACTTTGGGTTTACGCCTAGGTTCATGCACTACATTTCCCAGGCGTAAAACTGAATTACGGTTGGACTAATGCAAACCCTCTTCCAAACCCAGACGTAAAACTGAATTATGGTTGGAACAAAGCCCAACCCAACCGTAATTTGCCATGAAAGTCTAAAAATATCAAATTTATTATCGTTCTTAAGCTAGTTTTCAACGATATTGAACCCATGGGAGATAGTTTAGAGGTGTACCTGTTGATTTTCAACCATTGGTTCTAAACTTTGTCCCAGAATTTACAAATATATATCAAAATTCATCTTCTTAAATTAATTAGATAATAACTAAATTTAATTGAAATTAACTAAATAAATAAGGGTTGTTTGGTCATTACACAATTATTTGAGATAAGGGGTTTTTGAAATTACTTACGGATGACCCGTTTTTGTCCTATTAGGTGACGCCCCTCTAATGGAATGTGACGCCCCAATAATAGCCTTCTTTTATAAATAGTTAGATCAACAAGATGTTCAAGACATCAATCAGTATTTGATCTCACTGTTCTTTTTCCTCCTCCTCCACTTTATCTTCTTTTCTTTCCTTCCATTTGAGCGCAGAGCCAAACCAAACAGGAAGACGATCATCAACATAACAAAATCCTTTGCTTTTAATCTTTCCTCAAAAAAACAAAAAAATTGCTTCCAAGAGGAGAGTCAGAGAAAGATGGCTGAGGTTGCTGCTGGTGCCGCTGTTTTTAAAGTATCGCTGGATGTATTAACACAGTACATAATGCCTGAAATTGCTCATCAGAGAGGAGTCAAAGATCAAATAGATCAGCTTGGGGTGGCGCGCGAATGGTTGAATAGATACGGCGAAGAAGCATACAAATATCGTAAATCAGATAAAAATTCAAAACTTTATGGGAACCAAATTCGCCAGCTAGCCTTAGACGCTGAAGATGTCATTGAAGAATTCACCATCAAGGTCCTTAACCATGCACTGCGTAAAAGTCACACTAACTTAGAACTTTGGGATGAGATAGGAGATCGAATTATAAACATCAATGACAAGGTAAAATCCATACGGGAAAAGCATAGCGGTGGTGGAACTGAATCTTCAAATGGTGAATTATCAATTTCATCAGTGGAACAAAAGATAATGGACAGAAGAGCTGCAATCTTCGAAGAAATATGCCAGCAGGAACCGGACCAAATGTACGAGAGTAGCGAGAAACAAGTTAATGAAGTCATTGACTTATTGACGGGAGAGGACAAGAAACTACGTGTAATTTCAATCGTAGGAATGGGTGGTGTTGGTAAGACTACTTTTTCCCTGAAAGTTTTTAAAGATGAAAGGGTTGTGCAGAAATTCGACTGTCGTGCATATGTTTATATATCAGAAAAATACACTCCGCAAGAACTCTTTGAGAGCATTATGAAAAGTTGTGGTTCCGTCGACTCTGTGAAGTGCTCGGGAGTGTTATATGAGATATGGGATACAGATGCTTGGAGAGAAAAGTTGTGGATCCCTCAACTCTGTAAGCTCTTTAAGCTTTTTGCTCTTCTCTTCTTGTATCTTTTGAGGGTGATATCTTTGCTCCCTCTCGCATGCAATATGATCTTTTCCTTTCTCAAAAAAATAACAAACTTTGAAGGGAAGGTTACGAGTGAGAAGGTCAGAGCACATTTGAAGGGAAAGAAGTACTTGATAGTGTTAGATGACATATGGGATACAGATGCTTGGATGAAGTTAAAAGATGCTTTCCCGAAAGGAGATTACGGAAGCAGAGTGTTACTGACTACTCGTCACAAACGTGTAGCTCAGGAAGCTAAACTTTCTTCAACAGACAACAACAACAATTTCATCCGTGAGTTATCTGCAATAACTGATGAAGAGAAGAGTTGGGAACTTTTTCGAAAGATCTACTTACAATACTATAGTAGCGGCTTGGTTTCTCATGAGTATTTTTCTTCAAATAATTTGGAAGAAATCGGGAAACAGATGGTGGAGAAGTGCCACGGGTTACCTCTGGCAATAGTGGTGCTTGGAAGCCTCTTATCGTCCCAAGCAAATAAACTGTCATCTCTCCGACCTATATATTCTGTATGGTGTGAAGAAAATATCCGGTCGAGTTGGCTTTTGAGTCAAGGTGATGATTCCTATAAATGCCCAGGAATTTTGGCACTGAGTTATGATTACTTGCCCTATCACTTGCAGCCATGTTTTCTTTATATGAGTCTTTTTCCTGGCACTAGTAAGATCCGTGTAACGACGTTGTTTCAATACTGGATTGCTGAAGGACTTATTGAGAGCAGGAATGGAGGAGAAACATTGGAAGACACTGCAAAAGATTACTTGGACGAATTAATAGATAGAAGCTTGATCCAGGTCGGTAAAAGGAGGAGTGATGGAAATGTAAGCACTTGTCAAATTCATGGTCTACTTCATGGCGTCTCTGCCTCAGAATCTTCCGAAGATGAGTTTTCTAAATCCTTTGGCAGCATTGATGAATTTAATCGAAAACAAGATAGCTGCAGTCGCCGAGTTGCTGTTAATTGTCAAGAGCAGAATGACCAGTACTTAACCAGATCTCAGAACCCTCGGATTCGTTCTTTGATGTGTCATGGGGATATACATTTTCCTAAAGATAAATTCTTTAGCTCTTTTTTGAAGGGGTTCAAATCACTAAGGGTGTTGGAGTTCAACGGTTATACTAAAGGAATTGATTCATTACCGGAGGAGGTAGGAAAACTAATTCATCTGAGGTACTTGAGAATCGGGAAAACTAAGCTAAAAAATATTAACACTAGTCACTTGAGAAAACTTGTCCATCTGCAAACTCTTAACCTTAAAGGTAATGAAGTCGTGCTGGATGATCAGATTTGGTGCTTGGAACAATTGAGACATTTATATCTGAAGAATATTCAACTACCTGCAGCAAATGATAAAATCAATTGGGCGAAATCTACTATGAATAAGTTAAGGAATAATATCAACCAAAAAAAAGAAGTTAGGGATTAATAATCTAAAAGAACTCCAATTGTTACATATCCAGGCTGGGCACTGGATAATGGATGGTGGGTTGGAGAAGCTGAGCTTCTCGCTCAGGAAGTTAAAAATAGAAGAGTGTTTGGCTTCCCACTCAGACAATATTTCAAGAGCCGTTTCCAACTTAACAAACCTTCGATCGTTAGCGTTGAGATACAAAACCTCCATCGACGAACCGGTAATGAATGAAGAAGTACCCCTTGCATCCATCCAATTTTCAAACCATAATCTTCTCATAAGCTTACATTTAAAGGGACATATCCTCAATTGGCCAACCAATACAATTTCATTCCCGCCACAACTTTGTAAGTTAAAGCTGGAGTGGTCATGCATTACGGAGGACCCAATGAAGATTTTAGAGAATTTGGCTTCCTTAAGATTCTTACACTTAGGTCTTAAATCTTACACAGGAACGGAAATGGTTTGCTCGGAAGGAGGTTTTGTCAATCTCCAAACTTTGGAACTTGTTTCGATATTGACCTTACAGAGATGGAGAATAGAGGGAGCACTAGCAAGCCTTATAAAGTTAACAATAATGGATTGCACAAATTTGGAAATGCTCCCTGATCGTCTACAGCACTCGACTAAACTCGCAGAATTAAAGGAACGTATGCCACACCTGGATAGCAGGATGCAGCTGGGCGGTGATGATTGGGATAAGATCAAACATATTCCTTTCCATGTTCGGCTTGATTAATTTTTCTTCAGTCCAGCATCCATTGGGATAAAACCCTGTTTTTATTCTGTCTTTTTAGTGTTGTTGTTTTAAACGTTGAGGTTCTTTGGTTATTGAATCTTTTGTAGTAAATTTTTTTTTCTCGATTTAAACGGAAAAGGAAGAATGTATTGTAGTGAGCAAATTATCGATCAAAAAGGTACTGCCGTGGGCAAAATGTGGTACCACACCATCCAAATATCAAGAAAAACAACTCGAATTCTGAAAGCAGATGAAAAAGTCTTGCACTAGTATTACTAATAATTAAACACCAAACTTATCATCTTAATCAGCTAGCTAGGAAAGCGTCTTGCACTAAACTAAGTACGTAGCAATACCTGACACTGATATATATCTTACAAAAATAACAAGTAGTTAAACATGTCATTACATATTTTACATTAAAAGATTCGAAGAATTACCAATGAGTACTTGCATATAGATTATTGTTGGAGTATTAGGTGGCAATTAGAATAATGCATGTATATAATCAAAACAAGAGGCAGACAATGTGTGGCTGTCACGATGTGAACTCTCCCATTAATCCTAATGAATTATAAAAATTATACACCCTCCGTTACTTTTTAATAGGCTGGTTTTTATAAATAAATGTTACAAAAAAATATGCTGGTTTCCTAATTGGGAAAGTCAAATGTTACTTTAATTTTAGGGATCACTTTTCTCTTAACTTCTTTTGATGACAAGTGTCATGTGGACCATTTCACTTACTTCTTTTACTGACAAGTGTCATGGGGACCATTTCAATTCACTTCTTTTATTGACAAGTGTCATGAGGACCACTTTCAATGATTAGTTTTCTTAATTTCCTTAATTTTCTCAAAAAACCAAACCAGCATATTAAAAAATAACGGAGGGAGTACGTGCTGGACTGAAAACAAGATAGTTGTCTCTTTACTCAGTGGGAAGAGTCAATCTTTTAATTAGAATTATAATCATCCGATTACTGAGCTAAACACGTCTTAATTATTTAATCAAATTGATATATTGATTAGATCAGCAAGATTAACAAGTTTATGCATGATTACAATTAAAATTTGGACGCTGAGCTAAATACGTCTTAGTGAATCAAGTTGATTTATGTAAGTTTCACGTGAACTATATATTCAACAACCTGTCAAATCGTTTCCCTATAAAAACTAATAATGATAGTTGAAATCGTCTTGATCGATCATCTAGTTGTTTTATTTAAGTTATCAACATGCATGATTCATTCAACAATTACCTGTCAATATAGTTTCCTAACCGAACAAAAAAAAAAAAAAAAAAAAAAATATAATGATCACTATCAGTTGAACTCGTCTTGATCATCAACTTGACTTATTTAACTTCAACATGGTTTATCATGCGTTGTTTGGCGACCTTGGACGGCTAAGATTTGCATCTAGGATGGAAGGGTGGTCGTTGATCGTCGCACGCCTTCGTTTTGGTAGCCGCAATAGGGAAGGCCGGCATGGTCGGGCCAAGGCAAAAAATGGCGTGGATGGTCTTGGCATAGTGGGGCCAAGGGTTTGATACGGACGGCTTGGCATGGTGGGGCTAAGGCAAGGTGTGGTTGGCTTGGCATGGTGGGGCCAAGGGTTTGGCATGCCATTGGCGCATAGTGCGGCTAGCATGGTTGGGGCCAAGGCAAGGTGCGGTTGGCTTGGAATGGTGGGGCCAAGGGTTTGGCATGCCATTGGTGCATGGTGTGGCTAGCATGGTTGGCATGGTTTGCCATTGACATAGTGGTGCGGCTGGCATGGTTGGCATGCCTTGGCGCGGAGATGTGGCTGGCATGGTTTGGCATTGGCACAGTGGTGCGGCTGGCATAGTTGGCATGCCTTGGCGCGGATATGTGGCTGGAATGGTTTGCCATTGTCATAGTGGTGCGGCTAGCATGGTTGGCATGCCTTGGCGCGGTAGCATGAGAATTAGGGTTTGTCATAGATGATGTCGGTCATGTTAGGGTTACTGCAGTGGAACATGACACGTGAAAAAAATGTACCATGGTAATTCTTACGTAGGCATGTTGATCGATTCAATAAATGGTCATAGTGACGTCATGTCGGTTGAATAGGTTTACGATTTTAACCCTAAGCGAAAACCCACCATCAACATTAATTCCCCTGCTTAGCTCGGAACAGGAGCATTGTTGCGAGGTAAGCATAAGATGGTGACGGGCAAGGACAAAAATCGAAATGACAAGTCGTGAAAAGATGGTCAGGAAGGTCCGACTAACCTTTTTCGAGAGGGAAGGAGAGTTCATGATCCCCGTGTTTGGCGGCCTTGCATAGATTCTATTTGTGGTGTAGACCGTGAAGTGGTGGGATAAAGATCGTCGGCTTAGTCTGGCTATGCATCATCTTGGCTGGGTTATGGAACATCATGACGCTGGCTTAGCGAGTTGTTGGTGTTGGAGCAAACGGCTTGGCATGGTGGGGCCAAGGCAATGGCGCGGACGGCTTGGCGTGGTGGGCCAAGGCAAGGCGTGGTTTGGTGAGGCAACGCATGCGTGGACGGCTTGGCACAGTGGTGATTTGTCTTTGCGGGCTCGATTGCCTCTTTTACTTACTCGACTCAAATAGGAAGTCCTTTCCTCATTTAAATGTCAAAGTATCACGCCTTCTTGTCTCGTTTGGCTTTCATTAGGTTTTTTTTTTTTTTTTGATGAGGGGTTTCGTTTGAGGAAGATTTCCCAGTCGTGATGCAATCATGTTCAGCTTATTCAGTCTGTGTTTCTCTTTCTTCCTTTAGGGTTTGCACAGTATTCGGTGAAGTTGCATCGTCTTCCCAGTTTTACAACAAAGATCTCCTCTTGTTGAGTCCACCTCTCTTCATCATGTCGATCGAAGTGAATCATCCTCGAGCCGATTAGATTCTCCGGTCAAACGCGTGAGGCCCGACTCTTGCAACAATTCCCCTATCCAGGGTTATTCGAGTCAAGAAGATTATACTTAGGTATGTTTTTATTTATCAATAGGTGTTTCATTGTTTTCCGATAAATGACAAAAGTTTTCTTCGTGTAGAGATATCGTGTCGGAGCGTGTGTTACCATCATTGATAAAGATGATTTGGTTACCCCTTTTCCTTCAAGCCCGATCCCACCAACCGCTGCAGATCTGGAGAATGCCGACTTATGAATTTCTTGTCATGAGTATCCACTACACCATTTTGGCCGATTAGAAACAGATCATGCATGTTACAAAAAGGGTTGTAATAGCCATAATTGTTTCAAAACATGGCGTGACAAATTTTTGTAACACTCAGTAATGCTTTATTTAATTTGGGTTGTAATAATGGTTGTAACAGACATCACCACATTACGTGGAATTTCGTAATGCACCACAAATTGTATTTAATTATTTGTAACGAGAGAGTTGTAATAAAGTAGGGACGTTACTACATATCTGGTTGAAACAGCTTTTTGCCGTTACAAACTTTTTAGTAACAACAAAAAATTACTGCCAGTCAACATTGACCCTTTCAAAATTGGTCTATGTTGACCAATTTGGACCGGTCATTATTGATCAGTTCATTTCATTTATCATGGGAAATCAAATAGGAATTCCAAATAACCTGCATGCATTCAGTCCATACATACTCAACAATCATTTCCAATATTAATTCAGTTCATATCAACATTATTCAGTTCATATCATGAAAAATTACAAATGCAGTACCAAAAATTATGTTAACTATCAAATTCTGATAAGTACCTAAACACTCTTTCACATTCATTCTCTGATAAGTCCTACACGATGACTTACTTGAAGTGACAACTGGAGTATTATCATCTACTACTTCTATGTAAACGTAACATTGCATATTCTAAAGAAGCAGTTATGCAGTACTTCGCCAATGGCCATATCATCACAACAGCAACACATCTTGTGACAATTCAAATGGTCATACCCTTTTCTCCTAATTAGAATACAATGCAAAGAATAAACAGTCAATAACGGTTTTAACAGAGATGTTAAACAAGAAGATTCGGAAAATGCAAGAGCATACAAAATTTATATACATTTTAAAATTGAAGTATCCAATTAAACTTAAGAATATTAAAACTGAAGAAAAATTTCATGATATTAACCTCAAACCTTCCAGCAAAATGAAGTATCTAAAAGTTAATCTAGTTCTTTTGTCCAGCACAATGAAATGAAACTTGAGTATTCACATACATTTCTTATTTGCTTGAAAATTATGAACATCTAATAAATACTCCATAGTATTATGCTCAAAAAATTTAAAAATTACCATCAGAGAAAATGGACAAGAAAAAAAACCGACTTTGTTTCTAAAGACATTCAATCTTAGATTACTAAAGGAAAATAGCAAGGAAGTCCCCGCACCTGGATACAACGAACATACTGCTTTGTGTACCCCAAGTCATACATTAATGGCACCTCCAACGATTTAACCAACTATCGTGCTGATGCAGCAAACCTGCACCACCAAATGTATATTGTTATCATCACTGACGCACAGATAGACTTAAAAGTTGAACAAAAGCCTGAACTTGTTTCCATATTTAGAGCTAGATATAAATATACATATGTTCATGTACAATGGGGCTCTCATACCTCGCCTTTGGTGTTTGGTTTTAAAGCTTTCTTTAATATCCCTTGATATGGAAAAGAAAAACTTGCTCCACATCTATAGTTTTTGCACTCTGTAGAACTCAAAAGAGAGTAACATCAGTATATGAAATTCTCTAGCTTATAATAATAAAAAGATTCCGCCACAGAGATTTATGCTTACAATCTCAAAGAATTTAATACCATACACCTTGGCGATAGGCAGTGCCTAAAAAAAAGGTGTAAGTATTTGTTGGAAATTATAACAACAAACAAATTTGAAATGATCAAAAGAAAACAATGGTGATATCAGTTCTAAATGGTTTAGGAATTCGTGAAGGATGCTAGTAATCCCATGCTACAAAAGTTCAAAGTGCTAGAGAAAGCAAGGAGCCAGTAACAATGTTCATTGCAAGGGTCTGCGGTAAGGAGCCAATAAAAATGTTCATTACTAGGGTCTGCGGTTTAACTAAGAAAGACTTGTTGCTAGCGCATAATCCAATTTTCTCATTGACTGGGAAACCTCACATGTTGAACAGACCAAGGCTCCTGGACATCAAATAAAATTTTATATCTAACAATACAAATTTAGATACTTTACATAAGTATAGAAGTTTATTATTTTTACTTGAAATAGTTGGAAACGTCCTCCTCCTCGGTAAAAGTACTTTCAACTGGAAAAGTCAAATAAACTTGGCTAGGCCCAAAACTATTGAACCGGCATCATTCCTCCCGCCCTGTAATCCATATATCTTGAGGCATCTTCAGCCAAGAAAACCGAGTGTTTCCCATGAAGTTTGAGACTCCAATGAAAAAAAAAAAACCCATAATAACTTAGAAAATATATCTCAACGCTAATTCAACTTTGAACAAAAGAAAGAAAGTAATGTACTAAGTACTGAAAGAGAAACACACACACAAGTAAGAGTTCATGATGATCGCACTTTGTCAATGAGGCGAATGATGTTCTTGACCTAGCAAGAAGTTTAGTCAAACTATAACCAGCTTTCTCATGCCTCAGACTCAGTGAGATACCATTTGTCTTGAAGATTCCTCCTATATTTCTCATAAATGTGAATCAAATTCAAGATCAACAGATCTTAGAGTAAACCCTAGACACAAATGTAATAAATTATTTGAGTGATGACTTCCCGAGAACGTAACCGCATAATTCAAATAATTCTTAAGACATAAAAAAGCAGTTTCCGTTAAGGTTATGGCACGATATGAACTATACGGTTCAGTTATGAGTCTAGATAAGGATGAATTAAAACTTGAGAACAACAGGATTACTGAGAATGCAAAGTAGAATATATAAAACTTTAAAACAATGTTTAAAAACCCTCAACCTAAGAAATCTTTCTAACCTCTTAGCCTTCCGTATAGTGAAGGTTACATGCCAGTATAATGTGGTCACACTCTCTCGTACTATGATTGTGGTGCATGACTGAGTTAACTCTGACAGGGTATGCATTTGCGGCCACCATGGTTCATATTTCAAGTCACCATGGCCTTTGGTTTTGAGATCCTCCCACCATAATTGCAGTTCTGTATCACCCAGGATCAAGTCATCGCTTGGGTAATAGAATGAGTTATTCATGCACATATTTCTCAATTGATGACCTTATCTTAAGCCTGCCCACTGCAAATAGATAGTCTTCTATCAATATAATCAAAAGATTATACCGTAAGAAAACAAAGGTATATAGTTCTATGAGTCCAATAAGGAATTAAGAATTATCAAGCATGGCCTAAAGCTTTCTATAGATAAGTATTATACGATTGTTTTTGCATACACAAAGATGACATTCAAAACAAAGATGTTTTTAAGGATGAGGAAGGAAGCAATAACCACTTGCTTAATTGATATACATATAGCCTGGCTTAGGGAATAAACAACTGATGGCAGAAGGGAAGACTTCCACCATACGAAGCCAGTGATTTTTTTCGTTAGGGTATACATGTGGTAACATCATAGTGAAACTTACATTCCCCAACTTACCTCCTCATGAAGAGCTTCTAAAAGGGTTTTGTTTTGATCGTCGCAGAACCAGGTAAAAAAGCTGTACGTAGTTACAGCAAATATAGGATCAGATAATGCATCACCATACACGTAACTAAAAATCATGTAAAATTTCTTAAAAAGTTAACTTGACGGCCAGTAATACTTATTTAGCAATATAATCATCTGATGAAGATCAAAACTCGTTAAGTAATTCACAAATTTATGGGTCCAAAAGATTGAAACTAAATTGAGACTAAATCTCCAGCGGACCTTCCAAGAAAAATTGGATAAATAGCTACAAATCCCAATGAAACCTAGTGCAATTCACAATAAGTTTGCAAGAAAAGAGTAACAAACCTTGTATCTTCATGTGAACGCTTGTTCCCCTTTTTCTCATGATCGACTCCATTTGAAATGTCCTAAAAAGAAGTGAAAACCATATTAGAAAATAATGTGCAGGGCAGGTCTAGTGGGCCACAAGCAAATTTTTAGAAGTTTCTCCTTACCATTCCCTTATTCCAGTTGATTTTTGTGCCACTTATCTTGGTTTTTCCTTCGTCTGAGAATAAGAATGACTTAACAAGACTCTCATTTTCAAAGTACAGGTTCTCATTGAAGTTCTGCGTCAAGAAGAACATAGTTAATGAAATTTATAAAATCATAGAACAAAGTTAGCTAATTTCCATATGTATAAAGTAGGAGCATCAAAACAAAGAACAAAACAACGCACTAGTAATTAAGATACTCACAAAGGTAATCGAGTACCCAGATTTCACATCTTTACAATCTTCAACATCTTTAGGAGATTTTGTGGGAGTGCCTATTTTGTGAAATTCCATCCTTTATAAATGGTGGCTGACATCTCCATGAAAAATTTTGATGGAAAAACAATTCTCTTAGCAAAACCGTCACATTAATGAGAATATGACGAGCCAAAGCATTGATATTCATAGTATCTCGGTAATGAGATTGCAGAAGCTTATAGATCGGGTGGAGAGCACTTAAGTGCCTATTAATAGCAATTATGAAAGGCTCAATCACAGCATGTGTAAACAACCAGCCACTCTGAAATTCAAGATTTTAAACAGTGAAAATTGAAGATATTATACACATAACAGCGGAAATCAAAGATGTTAAAAGAGAGATAGAGACTTATGCTTCTCATACCCATTTCAAAAGTGGTAAGAACCCTAGAATCATCTTTAGTACATCTATATCTACTTTCATACACACAAATACGCATCAGTATACAAATTATAATACTCAAACCAATAAATCAAACTAAACTAACTCACAGATCAAATAACAACTAAATTGAAACTACATCTACCTTCATTTAAAACAACTTCAACAAGAAAAACTCAATTCAAACCAAAACCCAATTCATGAAAACTAAAATTAAGTTAGGGTTTATACCTTTCAACAAGCTTTCGACAACCTTGTACAATAGATTATATAGGTTAATTTGGAATTTCGTGGGAAAAATTGATTTCTAGGGTTACAAAAATTAGGGATTATACTTATAGATCGAGATTTCTGATTGTAGGGTATCATTTACGATCAAAATGTGTTTGATTAATGGTTATGATTTAAGTTTTAGAAGTTGAAATCTTAGGAGGAGCTTATTGAAATCTTAGGAGATTTCATGAGTTTTCGAAGAACATGAAGGATTTTCTTTTTCTCCGGAGAAGAGAGATAGAAGACGGTAGGAGGAGGAGGATAGTAAAATAAAACGATATACTTGTATTTTTTTTTGGGGGTGGGGGTTAAGTATATCGATAGTTGGGTTGGGATGTTGGGAGGAAATATCCTCTAGTTCAATTAGTTTTGGGTGGAAAAAATATCCATGTGTGACCACCATGGTGTTACCAAGCATGCGGATGGCACACGCGGAAAAAAATTCATGTGACTACTTTCATCCTCGTTATGACCCATACAAAATTTTCAGAATAACTTAGCCCCTGTATAATCGAGTTCGTAATCAAAGAGTTTAAACAGATTTTCGTGAATCGTCATAAGCTGTTACGAATTCTAGTTACTAATCCTGAAATTTGGTGTAGTGATCCCAATGCAGGTTTGTCGTTCGGAACCCGCATGAGGTGTCTTTCTTCTAACTACCGGAACGTCGGTGGGTTTCTGGTGCGGAAAGAATTCGTGACTCTTTACACAAAGATATGGAGGATATATGGCCACATCGCCACCGGGAGCGTGGTGCAATATTGTTCGTCCGCTTTAGTTTACATAGTGAATTGTCTCTTCCGATGGTCGTCGAAATGGAGAGTATGTCTATTTGTGATGTGGCGGAATCAACTATTCAAAAGTGGGAGAATATGGTGTCTACCTGTGAATCTCTGAAGTTCAACGTTAGTTGGTTGCGACATCGTCTTGATATTGTGAAATTAGACAGAGCCTAGTATTCTTGGCGTGGTCCCTGCTACTTAAAGCTATTCGGAAGAGGGAAAGCTCATGCCATGGAGTCACAGAAGGTGGAAGAGTCAATCCGGAAGTTGGAGAGTATGACTAAAAGGTATCAAAGCCGGTTAAAGATGATGCTTTAGAGGGATTACAATCTATTGGATGGGCTTTTCTGAGTTATGTGGTTGTGAGATATTTGGTTTCTTTTCGGGTTTTAACATGTTTTTGCTCTCTTTTTTTTTTTTTGAAAGAATAAGAGAATTTTATTGATTCACTTCAATCAAACAAAAGAAAAGAGACTTGATATTTGAGGTGTGGAAGAAAAGTGGAAAGATGTCTGCTCAGATCGTGTTGTGATACATAGCGGGCGCGAGGTGGTGGGGGCGTAGTATGCCTTAAGCTATTTTCCATTGATGTTTGCTTCCCAGCTTTTCCCTCCATCTTCTTTAATGACCTTGTAGTACCCATCGTTGTACGCTTTTGTGACTATATAAGGCCCTTCCCACTTTGCGTGAGAATTTTGGTGCAGGCGTCTTGCTGAATGTGTTTGGCAGTCTTCAGTACCAAATCTCCCACTTTAAAAACCCGAGGCTTCACGGTTTTGTTGTATGCTCTGGAAACCCTATTTTTGTATGCTTGTGCGTGTTTATCCGCCTTGGATCTTCTGAAATCTACAGTGTCCAGTGCTCGCAACTCGCGCTCAATGCTTCAGCTTCATTCCATCAAACTCGCTGCTTCGGCAATCCTAGCCGACGGGATTTTAACTCATTTGGGAGGATGGCGTCTTTGCCGTAAACAAGGGAGTAGGGAGAAAACCCAGTGGAACTTCTTGGTGATGTCCGGTACGCCCTAGAGTGCCATTAGAAATTTCTCATGCCATGTCCGAGGATTAGCATGCACTTTGTCCAATCGAGGATTTGATCGTGGTTTTGTTGGTGCTTTCACTTTTCTGTTCCCTTGGGGCAGTACACGGTGGAGAAGACTTGCTTAATTCCGTATTCTTCGAGTAACTCATGTACTTGCTTGTTTGAGAAAGGAGTGCCGTTGTCGGTGATGATATGTTTAGGCACGCCAAATCGGCAGATAATGTACTCCTTAAAGAATGCCGCGATTGTGGTTCCATTCGTCCCTCGTTAGGGTATGTCTTCGACCCATTTTGTGAAATATTCGGTTGTTGTTATTATGTACTCGTGATGCTTTGAGGACGGCGGATTGATCTTTCCAATGATGTCGAGTCCCCACTGTGAAAGGGCCCTGATCGCTTATTGAATGCGGTGGGAGTCGACGGTACATGGATAAGGTTTAAAGAATTTGACATTTTTGCACCCACTAGACTAAAAACAAATGCATCATCCTCCATGGTTGGCCAAGAGTATTTCTCGTGTATCCGAAGAAATAATTTCCGTCTTCCTTAATGTTCGCCTTCGTGCATCTCTTTTAGCATGATTGGGATTTCTGCTTCGTTCAAACATCGTAGCAAACTTCCTCCAAAGCTTTTACGATATAAGATTCTTTCGTAGAATACGAATCTCTCGGACCTTTGTTTTATCTTGGATGCTAATAAGATTTTTTAATTATTGTACTAATAAGGATTCGAACTCTAAGACTTGTGAAGATTAAATTTAAAGGTTCAATGAAAATAATAAAAAAAAGCGAGAGTTACTGGGCCTAGGATTTCACCAAATTCATATCAATAGGTTCAATTATTTATTCTTCAGCAATTATCGCTCAATAAATAAAACAACATGGACTCTTATTTTTACAAGGTAGATTCTCCAAATTTTAGTTATAAATCGTAAGCATGGGACATCAAACATCTAGCAAGCATGACCCATCTAAGAAAATGATAACTAATTTTTCAAATCATAATTCTATTTTAATTAGTGCAAAAGTCATATAGAAAATAAAATAAATTCACCCATGTATGAAGTTGGCTTCCTCCATCGTCCAGGTGTAGGGGTCTAGCTTCTCATGATAAAAACACACTCAAAAATATAATTCATAGATCAAATGGTGTTTTTATTGAAGAAAACTAATATTACAATGAAACTGCAACGCTATATTGGCATTACAGAAGTCACTGTTACAAGAATTGTTGCAAATTCAAAATAGCGTGCAAACCGATCGCTACGAGTAGATCGTTTATAAACGACCCAGTTCTGCGCGGCAACTCAGAGGCGTCTAATGTTCTTCTTCTTCTCAGCAGCAGAAAAGTTGCTCTCCAACTCTCGATTTTTCTCCCCAAACTCTCGATATCCTCACTGGTATCATCAACACCTCTTTTATACTCGACAGGGTCTTCCAATCTCACTTATTCAACGCAAATAATCTTTCCTTTACTTGGAAATATCTCGAGATTTTATTTCCTTCTTTATCTCTTCACACTTTTCTTTGTTGGTTATATTTCCCTCTTTAACTCCTTCACGCTCCAAACATATTGCCAACACGACAGAGATTGCGTCAACTTTTCTAGAATCATGTCCGCCTCCATTTGAGATGGGAAAGTGAGAAATAAACCCGTGAAAACCCTACTTCCCTGTTTTAATCAAACCCGATCATCTAGCAATATCTGGTCGATTCTAAGGACCTTAAGATTCATGTTTAACTCCATCAAGCCCAATCCAACTAAATCCAACGATTAAATCTCCCAAAATACTCTCAAATTCCAAACAGAACTTTCCGGCAAGGAATAAACCCGAGAATGATATTTTCTCCAAATCCGTGATTCCAGCCAATTATGATCGAAGCAAAACTCGTTACCAAGCCTGTTAAGCTCAGTCAAAACTTCCCAAACAAATTCAGCCATTGAGTCTTCTTCAATCGTCTCCAAATGCAAAACCTAAAATCTGTTTTTCCGATGAACCAAGTTTCCCGCCTTTTTCAGTTTCAAACGAGGAAGAAGATGGACAGCCCTTAACCAAACCCGGTGTGTGAATAGCAGTGGGTGCTTAATAGTAAATTAGGTGCCCCTTAACCAACAATGAGAGTCCGACTAACAAATGCCCTTCGGGGTACATAAACCACTTTTCGAGCAACTTTCTCCATAAGAGCTTATTTCACAAAAACACCTACAAACAAGTTTATTAGTGATAAAATGAGTCCGTGCTCATCAAATTCCCCACACTTACATTTTGCTAGTCCTCGAGCAAAACATAAAACTGACCCGCTACACAGCTGGTCATAAAATAAGAGAGTTAGACCCGCTCCACAGCTGGTCATGACAAATGCCTCATATACAAGACACACAATTTTTTTTTCCGTATGTTTTTTAGAGACCCGCTACACAGCTAGTCGTAACATGCAAGAAAAAAAGAAAAGACCCGCTACACAGCTGGTCATAACCCTAACAATCATAATTATTATTATTTTTTTTTTTATTTTAGACCCGCTACACAGCTGGTCATAATATTTATATTTTTATTATCTTTTTAGACCCGCTCAAGAGCTGGTCACAATACGTAAGAAAATTCCTGAAAAAATTAAAAGAGAAATAAAAAGTTAATACCCACTCCCCCACACTTAAATATTACATTGTCCTCAATGTAATTGAGTCATCCAACGTAAAAATTAAGATGGGAAATTCAAAAAAAAAAAAAAAAATTATACCTACTGGAATGTACAAAAAAAACAGATCCCCATAAACTAATAACTCGAAAACTTGGGGATCGACCCAAAATACAATATTTACAAACTAATACTTCACACTTATGTCATGAAAACGCTGGAGACGCCGAACCGCACATGGAAGTGCGTAAAGAACAAAATATGGGGATTCTATTGAGACTGGGAAATATCAATTGATTCATGCACGATATCGAAATAGGAAAGTCCTCTGGGTACTTAGATGCAAAGTAATCCAAAAACACTTTAGAAGCACACAATTCTAACCCTAAATTAGGCAACTTTTGGAAGTCTAGAGGTCTAGAAACAACGTCTAAGTCGGGTGAATGATCTTGTGAGATAGATTCATCTATGGAATTGGGCGAATCATCCACGTGGTCATATAAATGTTCTGTTTGGAACAGAGAGAGTCACTACCAGATTCATCATCATCGGAAATAATCTTTGACATTCAAGAACTCTCAATCTTTGTTCCGGATCCGGGCGGTGTGTGTTTGTAAAACTTCTCATATGTAGTTTGATGTGATTCTTCACTTACCTCATGTGGAGCGTAAACTCCATACCATTGCCTACGCATATATTCAGCAAGCGTCATCTCGGATGAGGTTTCTGATAATTTGACTTCTACGCTTAAATTCCGCCGGCGTCATCGTAGGTGACGTCTCCTCAGAAGAAGTCATCATCCTCAAAAAGTCCCTGAAAAGAAATACAAAAAGAAACGCATAAAAAGGAAAAAGTAAAATCTAAAATGAAATGAAAATACTGTTGTTGATGGTGGTTTTTAGACAAGGGGTAAAATCGTAAAACCCCATGACCTAGTGTTACCCGCAACACATTAACTAAGAGCATTTAACTCGAGGTGTAAATAATTAATAGGGTATTTTTTTCAAAATACCATATTAGGGTTTTCAACCGTAACCCTAATTCCAAACCAAGCCGCATATCGCGCACTCATGGCAACAATGCCAAACCAAGCGCATATCTTTGCACCATGGCAAGCAATGCCAAACCAAGTCAGTATATCTGCGCACCATGGAAACAATGCCAAACCAAGCCGCATCTTTGCGCACCATGGCAACCATGCCAAAACAAGTCGCACTCTGCGCACCATGGCAATCATGCCAAACCAAGCCGCATACGCACTCTGCGCACCATGGCAATCATGCCAAACCAAGCCGCATACGCAGCACCATGGCAACCATGCCAAACCAGCCGCATCTGCGCACCATGGCAACCGTGCGAACCAAGCCAGCATCTTCTGGCACCATGGCAACCATGCCAAACCAAGTCGCACTCTGCGCACCATGGCAACCATGCCAAACCAAGCCAGCATCTGCGCACCATGGCAACCAAGCCAAACCAAGCCGCACTCGCGCACCAAGGAAACCATGCCAAACCAAGCCGCACTCTGCGCACCATGGCAACCATGCCAAACCAAGCCGCACCCCGCGCACCATGGCAACAACGCCAAATTCCAAGCCGCTATGCCTTTGGCCCACGCCCAACATAGCGCCCCTAGGTTTGCAAGACTTGCAACTAGGTCAACATGGCGCACGTGCCATTGGCACATGCCAACGCGTGTCGCAAGCCATATTTCCAAGCCGATATGCCTTTGGCCCACGTAACATAGCGCCCTAGGTTTGCAAGTCTTGCAACTAGGTCAACATGGTGTACGTGCCAATGGCACATGCCAATATGCTTGCTAGCGGCCTTTTCTACCAAAGCCACGGCCCTAACGGCCCGCATGCCATTGGCACATGCCAACATGCTCGCTAGTTAGTTTCCCTATCAAGGTCACGGCCCTAACGGCCATGCATGCCATTGGCACATGCCAACATGCTCGCTAGCTAGTTTCCCTAGCAAAATCACGGCCCTAACGGCCACGCATGCCATTGGCACATGCCAACATGCTCGCTAGCTAGTTTCCCTATCAAGGTCACGGCCCCTAACGGCCACGCATGCCATTGGCACATGCCAACATGCTCGCTAGTTATTTTCCCTATCAAGGTCACGGCCCTAAAAGCCATGCATGCCATTGGCACATGCCAACATGCTCGCTAGCTAGTTTCCCTAGCAAAATCACGGCCCTGACGGCCACGCATGCCATTGGCACATGCCAACATGCTCGCTAGCTAGTTTCCCTATCAAGGTCACGGCCCTAACGGCCACGCATGCCATTGGCACATGCCAACATGCTCGCTAGCTAGTTTCCCTATCAAGGTCACGGCCCTAATGGCCACGCATGCCATTGGAACATGCCAAACCCACATTGGTAACCTAACTTGCAAACCATGCAACCTACCACCAAGGCATTCCGCACATGCCATTGGCACATGCCAAACACACACCTTCGGTAGCCTAACTTGCAAACCGTGCAACCTACCACCAAGGCATTCCGCACATGCCATTGGCACATGCCAAACACACACTTTGGTAACCTAACTTGCAAACCGTGCAACCTACCACCAAGGCGTTCCGCACATGCCACACGCGCCACTAGCGGCGCCACTTGCACTCAAGGTGCAACCCAACGAGATATCAACACAAAGCGGGGATGCTTCTTTAGGGTTTTGGTTTGGCGGTCTGAGATGCGGCGTACACTACGCTCACATTAAGAAAGCGTGAAAAGGAATAAAGCGGTCAAATAAAAGAGGAAATAAAGGTGAAAAACGTTTTCACCCATTAAACCATGCGGTTACCACCTCCTCCCATTATTTCACCCTTTACTCTCTTCCTTCATGAGGCCGTGGTACGTTTCAATCTCGACTTGTATAAATAGGTCTTACCTATTTCCACCGGAGACAAACAAGTCTCGGTCGGAGAAATATACTACACTTACACTCTCGAAAGGAAACTTTGCAAGCTCTCCCAAAAAGCTTTCATCTCTTGCAAGCTTCCTAAGCTTTCACTTTACGATACAAGTCGAGATACTACTCTCTCAACACCTTTCTTTGCTTCCCTCCCCAAATCAACCCTTCTCCTCCACTTTGTGACCGAAGCAAGTCTGGAACGGCCATTTCTTGGTTTAGGTGGGACTTGTAGGGATTGATCTCTCGAATCTATAAAGTACTCACGTGCAGCACATTTGTTTAGGGTTTGAATCAGGTTTCTCACTCATCTACCGAATTTACCGAAATCGGCGTAAACGATTTTCACCCATAAACAATTGGCGACCACGACGGGAGGATTGATCATCGGCTACAATGTCGGACCCATGTCGATCTCGTTCTTCGACCCGAGATGTCAAGATGGTGGGGAAGGCGACTCAATCCGACGTAACTACTAGACAACCGGTTACTAGTCGTAAAACTACATGAAAACTGGGGACTTGCCAGAAGATGCTACCGCTCGATCAGACTCAAGCTGTGACGCCTTGATTACAGTTATAAAACTACACCAAAACTCAGGGACTCGTTGAAGATGCTACCGGCGATTGGGGACTTGCGACTCGGTCGACTCAAGCGCCAGACAACAGGTTATCGGTTGTTAAAACTACACCTGAAAGAGACTCGCTGAAGACGCTACCGAAGAATCGGGACTAACGCGTGCTACAAAGCAAAGCCGCCTTTTACACGGAGAGAGGGGCGTGTTCACAAAACCTATGAAGTGAGTAAATTTAGGCACGCAAGATATACGATCTATTTTTAGGTTCCTAGTAAAACCGTCATATTGCCGAGTCTTGTGCCTATTGTTAGCACACACTCTCATAGAAGCAATATTCCTTTCCAAAAACATAATCGAGTCATATTATCAAAACCATTCATCCCGAAATAATCCAATACCTAAAAAGCTACCAATTTGTCTATCAAAGGTCAAGTTTTGAACCGGACATCCAATATGTCTTTCAAAAAAAAAGAACCTAAATGAAAGTTTAACGGAGAAACATTCAAGGAAAATCATCCAACGAGGTCTGTTCTTCTTGGAGAAGGTCAACTTTGCATCTTCAAAAGCCGCTCTCTTCATAGTCAACATCTTGGAAAGCTTTTTCGAGTTCTACCTCATGTCGTGTAATCTCCTCTCGGAAAGGCTTTCAATTGCTTGCATCTTTCAACTTTTGGATCTCGGCAAGGCCTTCGACAAACCACGAAGTGTTGAACTCCTTTTCTACATTACACGTCGCGTTGGTGCTCCCAAGTCGGCAATAACGTCTTTAGAAACGGTGTGACCAGTCACCTCACGCATGTCCTCGATGGAAGATAAAGCCTCTTCCACACGCTAACCAAGACAAATCGACTAGGGCCTTCTTGGTTGTGGCCATATGTCACGTACTTCTCCCGGATTCCGTGTACAACGCCTCATACTTAGCCCAGCAAGGTGCCAAGCCAATGGTCCACACCATCCGCGAAATCCAAGCCAGCGTTCATGCCTAAACCGGGAAGTCCACACCAAGTCGGCGCCCATTCCAAGACGATCCGAGCGTTTTACGTGACGCGTTTCCCGGATGCGCTTGAGTTGCCGGAAGCGGATGCCGGCGCTGCGCGCGCTTGCCAGACGCGCTTGCCAAACGCGCTTGCCAGGCACGCATGCCGCACGCGCATGCCAGCCGCATCTTCCACCACACTCTGTGCTAACAATTTGCATCCTTCCAGCGCTAACAACTTGCGCCCTTCCAGCACCATCCTTGCCCTTCGAACAAATGCGCCATGGCTCCAAAGACTTCGTGATCAAACCGTGTCATCTCTGCACGATACACTTACGATCACCAGAACCAGAGACGCTTCCGCCACCCCAACGGTTATTCAAGCATGGAAACTTCAACCGTCACCAGAGACGCTACTCCACCATCAGGGCAAGATACTAGAAGTTCCGGAAGAAGCCGACCCTCTTTTAGCACTGTTGATTTGATGAAAAGACAAACGATACTTCAGCGAGGACGTGCGTTTATAGATGAAGAGGCTCGCGTTGCTCTTAGACGCCCGAGTAGAAGGGGATAAGCAATCTAATTTCGTCACACATGAAGATCGGGAAAGACTTCTCAAAAATCGAAAGCAAGGGAAATCAACAACTCTCCCGAGTTCACAGAGACCCTTCTCCCGTCGGGACCCGCACAATGGGAACTTGACCCACAAAGTCGTACAATCTATGATGAAATAGTTATGTGAGATTCTATGTTTCTCAAGGCGTAGCATCAAGACATATTTTGCACCCCTCAACCGCACCGCATCGGAAGCGAAAGCGCTTCCGGCAGGGGAAGCCGTTCCCAAACCCCAACCTCTCCTAGAAAGCACGACCGATAGATGAAACTGGGGACTCCTAACCTCTGTTCTCTTGAGGGATGTCGAGTTTGACGAACGTGACGCTGCCTCCGACTTCAAAATGGTAACCGTCAAGGCTCGAAAGTTGCAAGACGTCTTTCCAACATTCTCTCCAGTAGCTCCGCATCAACGTTCTCTCCGAGTAGCTACGCATCGGCGTTCTCCAGAGCGGCTTCGCTTCAACGTTCGCTTTAACGCCACTCCTTCCCCGCAAAGTTTGCTCGCTTACGCATCCGGCCAATCCTTTTACTTCCACTAATCCCATAGAATATCAGCCAACCTAATTTGTTACCACGATAATGTAGTCTCTCCTGATTACATCTCCAACCCAGAACTGTTGCCCCTCACTCGTTGATACCAGCCAGAGCTTCACCGCAGCAGCAACTACTACAAAGATGGAAACACGTAAACCATACTTGAGAACGGAAGATATACACGGGAGCCCTTCACTGTCAAAGCTACGAAGAACAATCCACCAAAAATCCGTACCCATAACAAGGTCCTCTACTCTTCAAGGGTGCAGCGCAAGAACATCATCACCTCTCTGTCTGTAAGACGCCTTCAACACTTTACGAGGCCGCGGAGGATCCCGAGTCCGCACTATCCAGGATATGTCGTCATGTAATTTCGAGCATCCCAGGTGTCACATCCGAAGAGTACGATAGGCTTATATCAAATCCCGTGGAGGGGGGTTGGCGATATAATGAAAGTAGGTCATGCATGGGGACTACCGGCGTAAGATGATTTCACTCCCCTCAACCAGGTTATTACTGATTTCAACATCATCACTATCGAGGTTTTACGAGCCGCGGGAATTTCTCAACATGAACCCGTACATGTGCACCGAAAACTCCAAGAGCACGCCGGAAGGTTACATTCACGTATTCATCCATTCCATCATATCAAACCGAAGTATGACCGGGGACTTCTCGCTACACCCCATTTCGTAAGATAGAGCCCTAAATCAGCGTCCTCCAAGTCTGCAGCAGTCAACAAGGACGGATTCGAAGGAAGGGGAACGACTAGGTTATCCTCGTCGATAACACTAACGCATGCTCCAACGGGATATCTCTCGCACAAAAGGAAAATTTTCCATTCATCAAACAAGCGGTAAAGCATACGTCGGTCCACCAAAGAAGAAGAAAACATACCTTAGGTATGATTTTCTTAACCCGAATAACCTTTGTTGGGATGCTCTGCGAGTCGGACTCGCGCCTTCACTGGAGAACTGGCTGGTTAGAAGATGGTTCTTTCTCTCAGGACACGACAAAGAGAGAAACTCAACAAGAAGAACCCTTTCTCAAACGAGGGAGATGATGCAATTACGTCGGATATGAATACGGAACCTTAAAAAGGAAAGGAAGCAATGAGGGACATAACGCTTCAGATTTTAGCATGGACAATGCCACGATAGAAGCGCGCGCGTGAAGGAAGGCAAAACAAGGAAACTTTGCTATCTCGTAGAAACACCTACTCCCTCCTTGTTTACACGGCCTCGCTGCGACTAGCGCAATCGGCTTCCACACTCGCGCCCGGTCCGCCAGCCTAGCACGCTCGGTCTCCCAACTCATGCCCAACTTCCCAACGTCGCCAAGTTGCACGGTCCCACCAATTGCGCCAACTTCCCAATGACCGCCCAAGTCACGCCAAACAAGCACGCACAGCTTTCCTACCTTGCGCGGTCCCACCGGCTACCACGCCCGGTTTCTAACTCGCGTCAACTTCCCAATGACCGCCCAAGTCACGCCCGACAAGCACGCACATGCCTTCCCTACCTTGCGTCGGTCCCACCAGCTAAAGCTAGCACACCAGTTTCCTAACTCGCGTCAACTTCCCAATGACCGCCCAAGTCACGCCAAAGCAAGCACGCATGACTTCCCCTACCTTCCGGTCCCACTAGCTAGCACGCCCCGGTTTCTAACTTGCGTCAACTTCCCAATGACCGCCCAAGTCACGCCGGCAAGCACGCACAGCTTCCCTACCTCGCGCCGGTCCTACCAGCTAGCACGCCCAGTTTCCTAACTCGCGTCAACTTCTCAATGCCGCCCAGCTTCCTGTCTCTCAATAATGCTGACTTCCCAATTGCGCCAGCCTCCCGATTTGTGCAAAACTACCGGAGGCAAGGATTCCAAATCCTATTTATAAAAGGTCAGACAAGCCTCCTCAATTCTCTTTACGGTTTGCTGTTGATAGTTTGTCACCATCTTATGCTTACCTCGCAACAAAGCCCCTTCCCGAGCTAAGCGGGGGACTTAATGTTGATGGTGGTTTTTAGACAAGGGGTAAAATCGTAAAACCCCATGACCTAGTGTTACCCGCAACACATTAACTAAGAGCATTTAACTCGGTGTAAATAATTAATAGGGGTATTTTTTCAAAATACCAGATTAGGGTTTTCAACACGTAACCTAATTCCAAACCAAGCCGCATATTGGCACCATGGCAACAATGCCAAACCAAGCCGCATCTTGCGCACCATGGCAGCAATGCCAAACCAAGCCGCATATCGCGCACCATGGCAACAATGCCAAACCAAGCCAGCGATATCTGCGCACCATGGCAACCATGCCAAACCAAGTCGCATATCTGCGCGCCATGGCAACCATGCCAAACCAAGCCGCATATTTGCGCACCATGGCAACCATGCCAAACCAAGCCGCATCTGCGCACCATGGCAAGGTGCCGAACCAAGCCGCATCTTCAAGCGCACCATGGCAACCATGCCAAACCAAGCGCACTCTGCGCACCATGGCAACCATGCCAAACCAAGCCGCATACTACGCACCATGGCAACCATGCCAAACCAAGCCGCACTCTGCGCACCATGGCAACCATGCCAAACCAAGCCGCACTCTGCGCACCATGGCAACCATGCCAAACCAAGCCGCATACGGCGCACCATGGCAACCATGCCAAACCAAGCCGCACTCTGCGCACCATGGCAACCATGCCAAACCAAGTCGCACCACTCGCGCACCATGGCAACAACGCCAAATTCCAAGCCGCTATGCCTTTGGCCCACGCCCAACATAGCGCCCTAGGTTTGCAAGACTTGCAACTAGGTCAACATGGCCGCACGTGCCATTGGCACATGCCAACGCGTGTCGAAAGCCATATTTCCAAGCCGCTATGCCTTTGGCCCACGCCCAACATAGCGCCCTAGGTTTGCAAGACTTGCAACTAGGTCAACATGGCCGCACGTGCCAATGGCACATGCCAATATGCTTGCTAGCGGCTTTTTCTACCAAAGCCACGGCCCTAACGGCCCTAAGCATGCCATTGGCACATGCCAACATGCTCGCTAGCCAGTTTCCCTATCAAGGTCACGGCCCTAAAGGCCATGCATGCCATTGGCACATGCCAACATGCTCGCTAGCTAGTTTCCCTAGCAAAATCACGGCCCTAACGGCCACGCATGCCATTGGTACATGCCAACATGCTCGCTAGCTAGTTTCCCTATCAAGGTCACGGCCCTAACGGCCACGCATGCCATTGGCACATGCCAACATCCTCGCTAGCTATTTTCCCTATCAAGGTCACAGCCCTAAAAGCCATGCATGCCATTGGCACATGCCAACATGCTCGCTAGCTAGTTTCCCTAGCAAAATCACGGCCCTAACGGCCACGCATGCCATTGGCATATGCCAACATGCTCGCTAGATAGTTTCCCTATCAAGGTCACGGCCCTAACGGCCACGCATGCCATTGGCACATGCCAACATGCTCGCTAGCTAGTTTCCTATCAAGGTCACGGCCCTAATGGCCACGCATGCCATTGGAACATGCCAAACCCACACGCTTTGGTAACCTAACTTGCAAACCATGCAACCTACCACCAAGGCATTCCGCACATGCCATTGGCACATGCCAAACACACACGCGGTAGCCTAACTTGCAAACCGTGCAACCTACCACCAAGGCATTCCGCACATGCCAAACCCACACGCTGGTAACCTAACTTGCAAACCGTGCAACCTACCACCAAGGCGTTCCGCACATGCCATTGGCACATGCCATACGCGCCACTAGCAGCGCCACTTGCACTCAAGGTGCAACCAACGAGATATCAACACAAAACTGGGGATGCTTCTTTAGGGTTTTGGTTTGGCGGTCCAAAGATTAAACATGCAGCGTACACTACGCTCACATTAAGAAAGCGTGAAAAGGAATAAAGCGGTCAAATAAAAGAGGAAATAAAGGTGAAAAAACGTTTTCACCCATTAAACCATGCGGTTACCACCTCTTCCCATTATTTCACCCTTTACTCTCTTCCTTCATGAGGCCAGGGTATGTTTCAATCTCGACTTGTATAAATAGGTCTTACCTATTTCCACCAGACAACAAGTCTCGGTCAGGAGAAATATACTACACTTACACTCTCGTAAAGGCAACTTTGCAAGCTCTCCCAAAAAGCTTTCATCTCTTGCAAGCTTCCTAAGCTTTCACTTTACGATACAAGTCGAGATACTACTCTCCTCAACACCTTTCTTTGCTTCCCTCCCCAAATCAACCCTTCTCCTCCACTTTGTGACCGAAGCAAGTCCGGGACGGACATTTCTTGGTTTAGGCCGGACTTGTGCGATTGATCTCTCGAATCTATAAAGTGCTCACGTGCAGCACATTTGTTTAGGGTTTGAATCAGTTTCTCACTCATCTACCGAATTTACCTAAATCGGCAGAAACGATTTTCACCCATAAACAACTGTACAAAATAAATAAAAATAAACCTAAAAATTAATCTAAAAACAAATCCGCGTCGGCGGCGCCAAATTAATAAGATTTTTTAATTGTTGTAGTAATAAGGATTTGAACTCTAAGACTTGTGAAGATTAAATTTAAAGGTTCAATGAAAATAAAAAACAAAAGCGAGAGTTACTGGGCCTAGGATTTCACCGAATTCATAACAATAGGTTCAATTATTTATTCTTCAGCAATTATCTCTCAATAAATAAAACAACATGGACTCTTATTTTTTTGCCAAGGTAGATTCTCCAAATATTAGTTATAAATCGTAAGCATGGGACATCAAACATCTAAGCAAGCATGACCCATCTAATAAAATGATAACTAATTTTTTCAAATCATAATTCTATTTTAATTAGTGCAAAAGTCATATAGAAAATAAAATAAATTCACCCATGTATGAAGTTCGGCTTCCTCCGTCGTCCCAGTGTAGGAGTCTAGCTTCTCATGATAAAAACACACTCAAAATATAATTCATAGATCAAATGGTGTTTTTATTGAAGAAAATTAATATTACAATGAAACTGCAACGCTATATTGGCGTTACAGAAGTCACTGTTACAAGAATTGTTGAAAATTCAAAATAAGCGTGCCAAACGATCACATGCAGTACCGTTTATAAAGGACAGTTCATGACGATCATGAGGCGTCTAATGTTCTTCTTCTTCTTCTTCTTCTTCTTCTTCTTGTTCTATGCAGCGAAGAGAAGTTGCTCGCAACTCTCGATTTTCTCCCCAAACTCTCGATATCCTCACTGGTATTATTAGCACCTCTTTTATACTCGACAGGGTCTTCCAATCTCACTTATTCAACGCAAATAATCCTCCCTTTACTTCTGCAATATCTCGAGATTTTATTTCCTTCTTTATCTCTTCACACACCTGTTGTTGGTTATATTTCCCTCTTTAACTCCTTCACGCTCCAAACATATTTCCAACACGACAGATATTGCGTAAACTTTTCTAGAATCATGCCAGCCTCCATTTGAGATGGGAAAGTGAGAAATAAACCCGTGAAAACCCTACTTCCCTGTTTTAATCAAACCCGATCATCTAACAATATTTGGTCGATTTTAAGGACCTTACCATTCATGTTTAACTCCATCAAGCCCAATCCAACTAAATCCAACGATTAAATCTCCCAAAATTCTCTCAAATTCCAAACTGAACTTTCCGGCAAGGAATAAACGCGAGAACAATATTTTCTCCAAATCCGTGATTCCATCCAATTATGATCGAATCAAAACTCGTTACCAGGCCTGTTAAGCTCAGTCAAAACTTCCCAAGCAAATTCAGCCATTGAGTCTCCTTCAATCGTCTCCAAATGCAAAACCTAAAATCTGTTTTTCCGCTGAACCAAGTTTCCCTCCTTTTCAGTTTCAAACGAGGAAGAAGATGGACATCCCTTAACCAAACCCGGTGTGTGAATAGCAGTGGGTGATAAATAGTAAAGCAGGTGCCCCCTATCAAATAAGGTTCCCCTTAACCAACAATGATAGTCCGACTAACAAATGCCCTCTGAGGTACAAAAAACCACTTTTCAAGCAACTTTCTCCATAAGAGCTTATTTCACAAAAACACCTACAAACAAGTTGATTAGTGATAAAATGAGTCTAAGCTAATGTATTTATGGATGAAAATACGTCGCACTTTCGTGTTCATCACCGCATCCTTCTTATTGGTGGGGAGTATGTCGTCGCGAAGGTAACTAATGTATGGCTCCTGCCAGTCCCCGGCTTGACCAATATTGAAAACTTCTCATTTGTGCGGCGGCGCTTGACAGTTGGAACAGGTTCTTTGAAGTAACCGAGATTGAGCCTCCATTTCTAGCCAGTAGTATCCAAGGCGTTGCAAATGGCGATAGAGTGTTACCACTAATGTTTGCCTACATATCTCATCATGGACGCGGTTGAGTTGTTGTTGTGCTTCTCCCTCTCCAAGAAATCTTGACTAGGAACCGTCTGGATTTCGATGATATAGCACCCTTTGGTAGGCCTGTCAATGGAAGAATATCCGTCGGATATTTAGAAATCCGATATCCGACAGGTTAAGCACTAACGGATATTCGATATCCGATAATATCCTATAGGATATCCAAATCGGATATCGATTAGATAGGCTAAGGTTTTGATATCCGATAAATATCCGATAATATCCGGTTATAACAAAAAAGCTTAAAAATCCTTGTAAAACATTTTCATAATTGACACTTATCGGATATTTATCCGATAATATCCGATACTAGACTCGAAATTATGATAAATTACAAATATGTTCCTATAATATCGGATATCGGATATTAACATTTCAGATGGGGTCTAATCCGTTTCCGATATGTTAAGGAAGAAATATCCGATAAAATATCCGATCCGATATCCGATATCCGATAAAACGGATGAAATCCTATAGGATTTCGAATATTCGGAAACGGATTCCGGATATCGGACAAATATTGACAGGCCAACCCCTCGGAGCATGAAGAAATTTTGTAAGGTTTTGAGACTGAACTTTCCCTGAAAAAGTGAGCTGTTAAGTTCTTGGATAATTGGTGTTCTCGAGTCACCAGCTTTATCCACTTCGGGTATTGAAAGCCATGTTGAAGCCACAGTTCGTCTCTTCACTGTCAGGGTTTCTTAAAACCTTCAAATTGCTGTTTTGATGCTAGCGTGGCTAGGCAATCAGCGTGTTAGTTTGGCGTGGCCAAAACTAGGGTTTTGGGCCAAAGGTTACCATGCGTTGTTTGGATACCTTGGACGGCTAGGATTTACTTTTAGGATGGAAGGGTGGTCGTTGATAGTCGCACGCCTTCATTTTGGTAGCCGCATAGGGAAGGCCGACATGGTATGGCGCGGCAAGGTGGTTGGCATGCCATTGGCACGTGTGGCATGCCTTGGCGCGGTTTGGCGTGGCCAAAACTAGGGTTTTGGGCCAAAGGTTACCATGCGTTGTTTGGCGACCTTGGACGGCTAGGATTTGCATCTAGGATGGAAGGTGGTCGTTGATCGTCGCACGCCTTCGTTTTTGCAGCCGCAATAGAGAAGGCCGACATGGTGGGGCCAAGGAGAAAATGACGTGGATGGTCTTGGCATAGTGGGGCCAAGGGTTTGGCACGGACGGCTTTGCATGGTGGGGCCAAGGGTTTGGCATGCCATTGGCGCATGGTACAGCTAGCATGGTTGGGGCCAATGAAAGGTGCGGTTGGCTTGGCATGGTGGGGCCAATGGTTTGGCATGCCATTGGCGCATGGTGTGGCTAACATGGTTGGCATGCCTTGGCGCGGTAGACGTGGCTGGCATGGTTTACCATTGGCACAGTGGTGCGTCTTGCATGGTTGGCATGCCTTGGCGCGAAGATGTGGCTGGCATGTTTTGCCATTGGCACAGTGGTGCGGCTGGTATGGTTGGCAAGCCTTGGCGCGGAGATGTGGATGGCATGGTTTGCCATTGGAACAGTTGTGCGGCTGGCATAGTTGGCATGCTCTGGCGAAAAGTAGCAGTGTTGATGGTGGTTTTTAAACAAGGGGTAAAATCGTAAAACCCCATGACCTAGTGTTACCCGCAACACATTAACTAAGAGCATTTAACTTTCAGGTGTAAATAATTAATAGGGGTATTTTTTTCAAAATACCCAGTTAGGGTTTTCGACACGAACCTAATTCCAAAACCAAGTCGCACCATGGCGCACCATGGCAACAATGCCAAACCAAGCCGCACACTGCGCACCATGGCAACAATGCCAAACCAAGCCACACATTGCGCACCATGGCAACAATGCCAAACCAAGTCGCACACTGCGCACCATGGCAACAATGCCAAACCAAGCCGCACTCGCACACCATGGCAACAATGCCAAACCAAGCCGCGACAATGCCACCGCTGCGCAATGGCAACAATGCCAAAACCAAGCCGCACTTGCGCGCACCATGGCGACAACGCCAAAACCAAACTACATATCGCACTCATTGGCAACCATGCCAAACTCAGCCGTATGCCATTGGCACCTGCCAAATATAGCGCCCTAGGCTTGCAAAACGTGCAACTAGGTCAACATGGCCGTACGTGCCATTGGCACATGCCAACACGAACCACAAGCCATATTTCCAGGCCACGCATGCCATTGGCACATGCCAAATATAGCGCCCTAGGCTTGCAAAACGTGCAACTAGGTCAACATGGCCGTACGTGCCATTGGCACATGCCAACACGTACCACAAGCCATATTTCCAAGCCGCTATGCCATTGGCGCATGCCAAATGTAGCGCCCTAGGCTTACAAACCATGCAACCTAGGCCAAGTCGGCCACGCATGCCATTGGCACATGCCAACATGCTCGGTGGTAGCTTTTCCTACCAAGGCCACGGCCCTAACGGCCACGCATGCCATTGGCACATGCCAACATGCTCGCTGGTAGCTTTTCCTACCAAGGCCCTAGGCCCTAACGGCCACGCATGCCATTGGCACATGCCAACATGCAGTAGCTTTTCCTACCAAGGCCACGGCCCTAATGACCCACGCATGCCATTGGCACATGCCAACATGCTCATTGGTAGCTTTTTTCTACCAAGGCCACGGCGGCCCTGACCACGCATGCCATTGGCACATGCCAACATGCTCATTTGGTAGCTTTTCTTACCAAGGCCACGGCCCTAACGGCCACGCATGCCATTGGCACATGCCAACATGCTCATTTGGTAGCTTTTCTACCAAGGCCACGGCCCTAACGGCCACGCATGCCATTGGCACATGCCAACATGCTCGTTGGTAGCTTTTCCTACCAAGGCCACGGCCCTAACGGCCACGCATGCCATTGGCACATGCCAACATGCTCATTTGGTAGCTTTTCTTACCAAGCCACGGCCCTAACGGCCACGCATGCCATTGGCACATGCCAACATGCTCATTTGGTAGCTTTTCCTACCAAGGCCACTACCCTAACGGCCACGCATGCCATTGGCACATGCCAACATGCTCATTTGGTAGTTTTTCTTACCATTAGCACATGCCAACATGCTCATTGGTAGCTTTTCTTACCAAGCCACGGCCCTAACGGCCACGCATGCCATTGGCACATGCCAACACACTTTGGTAGCCTAACTTGCAAACCGTGCAACCTACCACCAAGGCATTCCGCACATGCCATTGGCACATGCCAAACACACACGATTGGTAGCCTAACTTGCAAACCGTGCAACCTACCACCAAGGCATTTAAGCACATGCCATTGGCACATGCCAAACACACACGCGGTAGCCTAACTTACAAACCGTGCAACCTACCACCAAGGCATTCCGCACATGCCATTGGCACATGCATTGGCGCCATGCCAAAACACACGGCATGGTAGCCTAACTTGCAAACCGTGCAACCTACCACCAAGGCATTCCACACACGTCATTGGCACATGCCACATGCGCCGCCACTAGCGGCACCACTTGCACTCAAGATGCAACCAACACTCGAGACATCAACACAAGCGGGGATGCTTTCCGGGGTTTTGGTTTGGCGGTCACATCTTGCGGCGTACACTACGCTCACATTAAGAAAGCGTGAAAAGGAATAAAGCGGTCAAATAAATGAGGAAATAATGGTGAAAACGTTTTCACCCATTAACACCATGCGGTTACCACCTCCTCCCATTATTTCACCCTTTACTCTCTTCCTTCATGAGACCGAGTACGTTTCAATCTCGACTTGTATAAATAGGTCTTACCTATTTCCACCCGGACAACAAGTCTCGGTCGGGAGAAAAATACTACACTCTCGAGAAAAGGCAACTTTGCAAGCTCTCCCAAAAGCTTTCATCTCTTGCAATCTTCCCAAGCTTCCACTTTACGATACAAGTCGAGATACTACTCTCCCAGGTATTCTGGTCTCAACACCTTTCTTGGCTTCCCTCCCCAAATCAACCCTTCTCCTCCACTTTGTGGTAGAAGCAAGTGCTGGAACGGCCATTTCTTGGTTTAGGCCGGACTTGTACAGATTGATCTCTCGAATCTATAAAGTGCTCACGTGCAGCACATTTGTTTAGGGTTTGAACCAGTTTCTCACTCACCTACGAATTTACTGAAATCGGCAGAAGCGATTTTTACCCATAAACAATTGGCGACCACAGCGGGAGGATTGATCTTTCGGTTACAATATCAAATTCTAGCTTCCATCCTCAAATTTCGCGCAAGCATGGTCGGCTATCAGGCGATCTCCACAAACATTGATCCCGCTCAAGGTCATGATAACTCCTCAACTTCTAGAAGCAATACCACCAATGAAGAGGTCCCAAGACTGGTTGACCTGATGCGTGCTCAGGAGATCCACGCCAAAAACATGGACCTAATGAAGGATGCGATTAACAGCATACTCGACTTCCTCATCAATCTAACATCGGGGCTAAGTGATTCATGTTCCCAGGAGATCAAGAGCAGGGGACTAACATCCCGAATGAGCATTCTCAAATCAACGGTTTCGTCAGCATTTGGAAGCCCGGCGGACCGGGGAGGCGACCATGTTGGTAGAAAACTTATGTGAATTCTTTGCACCTCTCCAAGGACCAGCGGATAAAAACATTCTCTGCTATCAACCGAATAGCACTAAACGCATCACTAGTTCCTGCACCCACGGGGACTCCAAGGATCCCCGGAAGATCCGCCAACAATATTGTTTTCACCGATGACGACATGATGGTAGAAGACGGTCACAACAGGGCCTTGCATGTTACGGCTCTCGTCAAGAACATAGAGTTTCGAAGAGCGCTCATTGACACGGGTGCATCTTCCAATGTCATCACTCTCAAGACACTCAAAGCTGCCAGGTGCGACCTAACGAGATCGTACGACAACCCACTACGATGACAGATTTGAAGGCAACCAAACTAGCACATACGGCTACATCAACTTGGAGGTGGCGGTAGGGCCAATCCAATCAAGCGTGAAGTTTGAAGTAATTGAAAAAGAACAGGACTACCACATGATCTTTGGGAAGGCCGTGGCTTCACAATCTCAAAATCGTCCCTTGACATACCACCAATGCACGAAAGCAGTATTGAACGGAGAAGTTGTTCGCATTCCGCGTCCTTTGTCCCCTATGCACCCGGTCTCTGCGTAGAAGCACATGGGCCGAAGGAGGGTTCAAAAGGCGTGGCGACCAAGATTCACGGTTTTACGCTACCAAAATGGACATCGCTCGAGAGATAGCGACAAGCTGGAGATACCCGCGAGAGGAGACCGTCCTTCCACCATCTCCTCGAAGGAAGACCCGCGGTCTCTCGCCACCGGGCGTAACCGTGCCCGCACTAAGCGAGAGTGCACCCTTACCGCAAGAAGAAGCAAAAGGAAAGCTCACACATTATCACCGTTGTTAGCAATTAGCGGGGAGACCATGACCCGGTCTCTCCGCCCGAAAGAATGTCTTCACAATAACCGGGAGGAAGTTCCGGACGCCCCTCGAAGCTACAAGATGGGACCGACTTAACCCAGACGAACTCGAAGCTGTCAATATAGGGAATGAGGAATTTCCGCGACCCATTCGATCGGTTCGACTCTACATCTGCGGAACGCTCAAAGCTAGTCGACCTACTCAAAGAATACCGGGACGTCTTCGCATGGACTTACGAAGAAATGCTGGCTTGGATGGAAAGCTGGTCACCCACCATCTGCATGTGATACCGGATCCAAACCGGTCAAGCGGCCTCCAAGACAATTCGAGACACGACGTAGAAGAACAAATCAAGGCGGAGGTCCGAAATTACTAGCCGTTGGTTTTGTCAAACCTATTCACCATCCTACTTGGTTGGCCAATATCGTTCCGTTAAAAAGAAGAATGGTCGGATCGGATCTTTGTGTCGATTTGAGAGATCGAACAAGTCTTTGCCCTAAAGACGATTTCCCGCTACCTAACATCGACATCTTTGGTAGACGCTACCGGTGGACATGGTATGTTCTCTTTCATGGATGGATATAGCGGCTACAACCCGGATAAAGATGTATGAGCACGACGCGAGTAAAGGCGCTTTCCGAACCCCTCTCGGAAACTTCTATTACACAGTAATGCCTTTCGGTCACGAAGAACGCTGGCGCTACTTACCAACGCGCCATGACTACCATCTTCCACGATATGATGCACAAGCAAGTCGAAGATTACGTAGATGATGTGGTGGTTAAATCGAAGACTCGAGCGGATCATCCGAAGCTTATTGCGACAAGTGTTCGAAAGATGCCGCGAATACAAGTTGAAGATGAATCCTTTGAAATGCGCCTTTGGTGTCTCTTCGGGGGAAATTCTTGGGATTCCAAGTAACGGCCGCGAGGAATAAAAGTTGATCCGGTCAAAACGCAAGCTATCCTCACGATGCCGCCACCACGAACCGTAAAGGGAGCTCCGAGTTTCATGGGCAAGGTAAACTACATTCGTCGCTTCATGTTTCACAGGGGCTGGCAGCTCACCACTACGTTTACTCCTCTGCTAAAAAAAAGGAGCGAATTTCACATGGACTACGTCTCGGCAAAAGCGTACCGGAAGATCCGGCCAAATCTTGTCCTCCCAACCAGTCATGAAGCCTCTATGCGAGGGAAACCACTATGTCTCTACACAGCCTTTAGCGATACTGCCATCGGAGCTCTCCTCGCGCAAGAGGACGACAAAGGAATGGAATACCCCATATACTATTTTAGTCGAACGTTGAGAGACGCTGAACTCGAATACCCCAAGGCGGAAAAGGCGTGTTTGCAGCGATTCATTCCATCCGAAGTTCGGGCACTACCTCCTCTCCAATAAGGTGGTGCTAGTGTCCAAATCGGACCCTGTAAAGTTTCTCCTCTCGAAACACTTACGATAGGGAGGCGTAGGCTAAGTGGCTCCTGCGGCTGTCGAGTTCGACATAACGTGCGTTTCCCCAAAGGGCCATAAAAAGGACAGGCATTTGGACACTGTTAGCTTGCATTCCCGGGAGAAAACACCGCGAGTTACGAGAAGATCTCAGGAGACCTTCCGGATATCTTTTTAGTCAAAGAAGAAACATGGCTCTTTGTTCTTCGACGGCTCTTCCACCCCAGCACTATCTGGGAGGAGCGGGTGTTGTACTAGTATCTCTCTTTGGAGAAGTCTTCTCGCACTCTTTCAAGCTAGACTTTCCATGCACCAATAACTCAGCTGAATATGAAGCCTTCCTCATTGGACTATCACTAGCTAAACAAGCGGGGCCACACGTTTGGAGATAAGAGGAGATTCCAAATTACTCATCAACCGGGGTAAACGGGATCTATGCATTGAAAGAACTAATTTGGCACCATACGGGGTGAAGCACAAAAACTACTAAATTATTTCGCGAAGCAACCATCACACATGTCGGCCGTAGCGGCAACAAGCATGCCGGCTGCTTAGCTACACTAGCCTCAAAGCTACGGTTCGAAGGAGGCGAGGAAACCCTGACGATAAACGGCGAACCATAGCTTCAACGTGGCTTTCACAACTTTGAGAAAGCCGAAGACGATATTTGGAGAACTCCTATCATTCAAGAACTCAACAACTCACTTTTCCAAGGGAAGGTCGACCTCAAGACTTTGCGGAATTTCTTTATGCTTCAAGGTGTTATGTATCATCGAAATCCAGACAGCTCTCTGTCAAGGTGTCTCGGGAAAGAGGAAGCACAACAACGACTTGAACATGTTCATACCGAAGTGTGTGGAATAACATCAGTAGTAACCCTCTACCGTCGTTTACAACGACTTGGATACTATTGGTAGGAGATGGAAACCCAATCCTGATTACTCCAGAAAGCGTGTCCAAATTGCCAGGCGCCCCCATGTCAGACAGAAGTCCTCAACATCAGTCACACTGGGGACTGGCGGGAGCCGTACATCGTTTTCCTTCGCGATGGCATTCTTCCTACTAACAAAGAGGATGCGTCCAAGCTAAGACAGAAGTCCAAAAGATTCGTGTTCCATGATGGGGTTTTATATCGCAAGAGTTTCGGGGGAAGTCTACTAAGGTGTTTGAGCGATGCAATCCCGGTTATGTTAAGAGAAATGCACGAAGGCGAACACCAAGGGAAGCAGAAACTATTCTGAGATACACGAGAGGTACTACTGGGCCGACCATGGAAGGCGACGCGGCTACTTTCGTTCGAAATGCCGAGAATGCAGATTCACGGAAACCTCATCCACGTGCCTCCAACACCCTTGCACGCGATAAGTAGCCCGTGGCCCTTTTATAGGCTGGGGACTCGACATCATTGGGAAGATCAACCCACCGTCCTCAAAACGACATGAGTACATAATAACCGCGGCCAAGTACTTTACCAAGTGGGTTGAAGGTTGTCCGTGAAAAGGAACCCTTTGGAGCCACAATCGCGGCATTCATCAAGGAACACATCTGCCGTTTTGGCGTACCTAAACACATCATCATCGACAACGGCACGCCTTTTGCTAACAAGCAAGTACGGGAACTACTTGAGAGGTACGGAATCAAACAAGTCTTCTCTCCGTCTATTATCCCCGGGGAAATGGGCAAGCCGAAAGTACCAACAAGACTACGATCGAATCCTCGGTAGGACAGTACACGACAATCCCGAGAATCGGCACGAGCAATTGCCAATGGCACTACGGGCGTCTGAGAACATCTCTAGAAGCTCCACCGGCATGTCTCCTTACTCCCTCGTCTACGGTAGAGACGCGATCCTCCTAGAAATCAAGATCCGTCGGCCCGAATTGCCGCGGCAAGCGGACCCCGAGTGGAATGAAGCCGAATCACTCAATGCGGAGTGCGGAACTAGACACTCTGGACTCGGAAGATCCGGGCGAGAGGAACATGCACAAGCATACGAAATAGGATTTCGGGCGTACAACGACCATGTAAAACCCGGGGTTTTCAAGGAAGGAGATGCGGTGCTAAAAACCGCCAAACACATCCGCCAAGATGCATCGGCACCGAAGTTTTCTCCCAAATGGGAAGGGCCGTACATAATCACTAAAGCATATAACAGTGGTTACTACAAGATTATCAAAGAAGATGGGGGAAAGCTAGAGGCGGTCATCAACGGAAAGTGGCTTAAGGCGTACTACGCCTAATCATTTCCCTGCAACATGCTACATCAAAAGTGTGAACGTCCAGGCACTCTCTCTGCTTTTACTTTCTTTCTTACCAGTTATTGAATTTCAATACAATCCAACAGATTAACAGAATCTCTTTATTTCTTCAAAAAAAAAAAAAAAAAAAAAGAAAGAGGAGCCTTTAAATCTCATAATGCAAATCAGAAAAGCCCATCTAGTAAATTATAATCCCTACAAAATATCATCTTCAATCGACCATGATATCTTTCAGTCCTACTCTTCAAATCTCGAGTTAACTCTTCAATCCTCCGAGACTCCAGGGCCAAAACTTCCTCCTCTTCCAGCATGGCTTTTGTGGCAGGAATCACACCAGCAAGAATACCAGCCTTGTCGACCTTCACAATATTGAGGCGATGCCGCAACCAGCTAACGTTAAACTCCAAGGATTCGCAGGTGGACACCATATTCTCCCACTTTTGAATGGCTGACTCCGCAGCAGCATGAATGGACACATTCTCCATCTCAGCAATCATTGGCAAAAGACAGTTCACTACGGAAACCAAAGCGGACGAACAACACTTCACCACGCTCCTGGTAGCAATATGGCCGTATGTCTTCCATATCCTCGTATAAAGGGCCACGAATTCTTTCCGCACCGAGGAAACCACCAACATTAGATAATTGGAGGAGAGACACCTCATACGAGTCCCAAACGACAAAACTGCGGAAGGGTATTCATGACAAGAGAGCCCTAAATCGGCGTCCTCCAAGTCTGCGGCGATCAACAAGGTCGGGCTTGAAGGAAGGGGAACGACTAGGTCATCCTCGTCGATAACGATAACGCATGCTCCAACGGGATATCTCTGCACAAAAGGAAATTTTCCATTTATACAACAAGCGTTAAAGTGTACGTCGGTCGCGCAAAGAAGAAGAAAACATACCGGTATGATTTTCTTAACCGAATAACCTTTGTTGGGATGCTCATGCAAGAGTCGGACCTCGCGCCTTCATCAGGAGAACTATTTGGTTAGAAGATGATTCGAATTTGCGTGACATGACAAAGAGAGAAATCCAACAAGAAGAACCCTTTTCTCAAACGAGGAGACGATGCAATTATTTTTGGGTATGAATACGGAATCTTAAAAAGGGAAAGGAAGCAATGAGGGACATAACGCTTCCAGATTTTAGCATGAATAATGCCCTAATTGAAGCGCACGTGAAGGAAAGCAAGATAAGGAAACTTTGCTATCGAAGAAACTCCCTCCTTGTTTACATCGGTCACGCCGGCAAGCACGCACTGACTTCCACACCTTGCGCCGGTCCCACCAGCTAGCACACTCGGTTTCCCAACTCACGCCAACTTCCCAACGTCGCCCAAGTTGCACAGCCCCACCAATTGCGCCGACTTCCCAATGGCAGCCCAAGTCACGCTCGCAAGCACGCACGGCTTCCACATTGCGCCGGCCCTGCAGCCCAAGTCACGCTGCAAGCACGCACGGCTTCCACATTGCGCGGTCCCACCGGCTAGCACACTCGGTTTCCCAACTCACGCCAACTTCCCAACGTCGCCCAAGTGCACCAGGCCCCCCAATTGTGCCGGCCTCCGATTTGTGCAAAACTCCCGGAGGCAAGGATTCCAAATCCTATTTATAAAAGGTCGAGACAAGCCTCCTCAATTCTCTTTACGGTTTCTTGTTGATAGTTTGTCACCATCTTATGCTTACCTCGCAACAAAGCCCTTGTTAGGAGCTAGCGGGGGACTTAATGTTGATGGTGGTTTTTAAACAAGGGTAAAATCGTAAAACCCCATGACCTAGTGTTACCCGCAACACATTAACTAAGAGCATTTAACTCGGGTGTAAATAATTAATAGGGGTATTTTTCAAAATACCAGAACCCTAATTAGGAGTTTTCGACACGAGAACCTAATTCCAAAACCAAGCGCACCATGGCAACAATGCCAAACCAAGCGCACCATGGCAACAATGCCAAACCCAAGCCACCTGCTGCGCACCATGGCAACAATGCCAAACCAAGCCGCGCCGCAGCTGCGCACCATGGCAACAATGCCAAACCAAGCCGCACCTGCTGCGCACCATGGCAACAATGCCAAACCAAGCCGCACAGCTGCGCACCATGGCAACAATGCCAAACCAAGCCGCAGCTGCGCACCATGGCAACAATGCCAAACCAAGCGCACGCACCATGGCAACAATGCCAAACCAAACTACATATCGCACTCATTGGCAACCATGCCAAACCAAGCCGCTATGCCATTGGCACATGCCAAATATAGCGCCCTAGGCTTGCAAAACGTGCAAACTAGGTCAACATGGCCGTACGTGCCATTGGCACATGCCAACACGTAACACAAGCCATATTTCCAAGCCGCTATGCCATTGGCACATGCCAAATATAGCGCCCTAGGCTTGCAAAACGTGCAACTAGGTCAACATGGCCGTACGTGCCATTGGCACATGCCAACACGTACCACAAGCCATATTTCCAAGCCGCTATGCCATTGGCACATGCCAAATATAGCGCCCTAGGCTTTGCAAAACGTGCAACTAGGTCAACATGGCCGTACGTGCCATTGGCACATGCCAACACGTACCACAAGCCATATTTCCAAGCCGCTATGCCATTGGCGCATGCCAAATATAGCGCCCTAGGCTTACAAACCATGCAACCTAGGCCAAGTCGGCCACGCATGCCATTGGCACATGCCAACATGCTCTCATTGGTAGCTTTTCCTACCAAGGCCACGGCCTAACGGCCACGCATGCCATTGGCACATGCCAACATGCTTTCATTGGTAGCTTTTCCTACCAAGGCCACGGCCCTAACGACCACGCATGCCATTGGCACATGCCAACATGCTCATTGGTAGCTTTTCCTACCAAGGCCACGGCCCTAACGACCACGCATGCCATTGGCACATGCCAACATGCTCATTGGTAGCTTTCCTACCAAGGCCACGGCCCTAACGGCCACGCATGCCATTGGCACATGCCAACATGCTCATTTGGTAGCTTTTCCTACCAAGGCCACGGCCCTAATGGCCCACGCATGCCATTGGCACATGCCAACATGCTCATTTGGTAGCTTTCCTACCAAGGCCACGGCCCTAACGGCCACGCATGCCATTGGCACATGCCAACATGCTCTTTGGTAGCTTTTCCTACCAAGGCCACGGCCCTAACGGCCACGCATGCCATTGGCACATGCCAACATGCTCATTTGGTAGCTTTTCTTACCAAGACCACGGCCCTAACGACCACGCATGCCATTGGCACATGCCAACATGCTCATTTGGTAGCTTTTCTTACCAAGGCCACGGCCCTAACGGCCACGCATGCCATTGGCACATGCCAACATGCTCATTTGGTAGCTTTTCTTACCAAGGCCACAACCCTAACGGCCACGCATGCCATTAGCACATACCAACATGCTCGCTGGTAGCTTTTCTTACCAAGGCCATGGCCCTAAGACCACGCATGCCATTGGCACATGCCAACATGCACACTGGTAGCCTAACTTGCAAACCGTGCAACCTACCACCAAGGCACACATGCCATTGGCACATGCCAAACACACGCTGGTAGCCTAACTTGCAAACCGTGCAACCTACCACCAAGGCACCGCCATGCCATTGGCACATGCCATTGGCACATGCCAAACACACCGGTTGGTAGCCTAACTTGCAAACCGTGCAACCTACCACCAAGGCATTCCGCACATGCCATTGGCACATGCCACCAACGCCACACACTCTGGTATTGCCACTTACGCTCAAACCGTGCAACCTACCACCAAGGCATTCCACACACGCCATTGGCACATGCCACATGCGCCCCTAGCGGCGCCACTTGCACTCAAGATGCAACCAACACTCGAGACATCAACACAAGGCGGGGATGCTTTCGGGGTTTTGGTTTGGCGGTCACGACTTGCGGCGTACACTACGCTCACATTAAGAAAGCGTGAAAAGGAATAAAGCGGTCAAATAAATGAGGAAATAATGGTGAAAACGTTTTCACCCATTAACACCATGCGGTTACCACCTCCTCTCATTATTTCACCCTTTACTCTCTTCCTTCATGAGACCGGGAGTGCGTTTCAATCTCGACTTGTATAAATAGGTCTTACCTATTTCCACCGAGACAACAAGTCTCGGTCGGAGAAAAATACTACACTCTTAGAAAAGGCAACTTTGCAAGCTCTCCAAAAGCTTTCATCTCTTGCAAGCTTCCCAAGCTTTTACTTTCTGATACAAGTCGAGATACTACTCTCCCAGAATTATTACGGGTCTCAACACCTTTCTTTGCTTCCCTCCCCAAATCAACCCTTCTCTTCCACTTTGTGACCGAAGCAAGTCTGGAACGGCCATTTCTTGGTTTAGGTAGGACTTGTACAGATTGATCTCTCGAATCTATAAAGTGCTCACGTGAAGCACATTTGTTTAGGGTTTGAACCGGTTTCTCACTCACCTACCGAATTTACCGAAATCGGCGAAACGATTTTTACCCATAAACAATTGTGGCGTGCACCCTAGTTCGCATACAGCAAAAGACAATAATAAGACCTAATGCACGTCATAATGAGGGGAAAACCTAGTTAGCATGACTTGGGGAAAGCTACACCGATCCTGAACCCTAAGTCATGGAGATTTGGGGTGAAACAAAATCCCATCCAGTTGAGGCACCTAAATCGAAAGATTAAGGTGATAAGGTCTCTCCTAAGGAGTGCAGAAACTCGATCGTGGCGCTGAGGTACACGGTTGAGTCAAGAGTGCCTGGGGCGTCTGGAGCGTACTTGACCGCTCTTAACAAGTATTGAATATAATACACTCGGTCCGAAGAAACCCCACTTAGGGTGCGGTCTTATAACCATGAGACACATCGGCGAAGGGATAAAAAGCCGCGAAAATAACTGATTGTTGCATCAATGGATGGGAAGATCCCACCCCAACCCGGTAGGGGTAAGCTTCCTTGAAGGGGCAGTCATGGGGAATATAAGGACGGCACCCTCCATTAGGGAGCTGAACTGTGTCAAAAGACGCAAATATCATGAGGCTTTTTACTCATGGGGGTATTAAGGCTTGTCGTATTTACGCTAGAATAAAACCTGCAGAGGAAATAATAAGGCGAGATCAATGGTTCATTACATAAACGTGTAAAGACCACCTGCGATCTCCTTACAAAAAAATGAAATCAAATCTTAGGCAAAGTAAGACCTTTAATTAGGAAGGCTCAATAAGACCTCATGAGAAAACTAGAATCGAAACTAATATTGTTTTGCAGGAAATAATGAAAAAGGAAAATCACACAATGAAAAGACAAAAGAAATTTTACCACAACGCGAACAATGAAAGGATGAGTAGATGCAATATCGATGAACAACACACAACTGAGGTATAAAATGAAGACACATACATAAGGTAAAATGAGGAATAAGTAATTCAAGTATGATATTAAATAATTTGATTATGAAAGAAACATGTGATTACATAAATGGTGGATCATATGAGGCAGATAACACGCCTAAAATAAATCCATCTATCTATCAATCAAACAGTCAATCACATCCGCTAAATTCAATCATCTTGTGATGACTAACATATGCAAGTATGGGAATGTAAACATATAAAGGAGTGTTACCCTCCCCCATATGATAGATTCATGCACATGTTATATATAGTTATTAATAAATACGCGCACATGTTATATACTATTATTAATGAATACGCGTATATTATCAGAAAATTAACTCGCAATTGTTGGAAAGAATAGTATTTTCTAAATGTAGGTATAGCCTAAGGAAAATTTACATTAAAGAAGCCTTAAATGCTCCAAGAGCTTACATGGAAGAAAAAGTCTAGAAGGCCCAGAAACTCACAATATACAGGAAATTGGTAAAAGATTTACAAGCGCTAAAGGAGAAAAGAGGTCTTCGAAAAGAACAATTATTTTCCACCCATGTCAACTTCAGTATCCTCCTCAGCTTCAGAACCACTATCTCCTTCGTTGGTCTCCTCATATTCTTCATACTCTCCCTCACTATCAGAGATATCAGAGTCTTCTTCATTGGAGGAAACCTCAGCAAAGTTATAGTTTGTCAGAGGGATATTATTATTCGCGCAGAATTTCTTAATAGTCGCACCACGAATGCGAACAACATCCTTGCTCAAATTAGAAACAGTGGTAGTAAATTTCTTCTTGAGCCTGCGATATTTGGAATCACGAGCGGATAAATTCGCCTCCAGATCCTTGATCTTTCCAAGATACTTCTTCTCGTCCACTGCAAGAGGAAAAGGTGAAAAGTTAAGGTAAAAGCCGCATGAGAACATCTGTCCAAGATCACAAAATAACTAGAATAATAGACAACCTTCTTTGTTAGAAATAATATCCTTAATCAAGGCAGCATGATCAGATTCAAGGCTAACATTCACAGCTAAACCATTTCTAGCACTATCTAAGACTCTAGCAGCCCAATCAAATTCAGCATCACTCTCTATAAGAAGTCGGGAACGGATTAAATTCCCTCGCTCAACAAGTGTGTCTCTTTCGCTTATAGCTAGATCACGATCCACTTGAACTTGGAGGATAGTTTCTTGAAACTCCTTTAAAGCTTTAGCACCTCTAAGGGTAATCTGATCCTTCTCAGTAATAAGAGTGCTAATTCTTGCTTCTAAAACCTTAACCTTTTCTTTAGATTCACAAAACTGCGTCTAAACTTATTAGCGATAGATTACGCACTTCTATGGTCACAATTGAGAAGTTGATATTTTGTCCTGAATTCCTCCAAAAAAAGGGTTTGTAATGTGTCATCAGAAATGTTATTCAGGGAAGCATTAAGGTGCTCAAGGATAGTGTCATCATCAACAGGATGATGAAATGAACGAAATAGGGAAGCGGCTTCATCAGATAGATTGTATATTTCTGCAAGAATATGCGATTAAGGGGAAGAGAAAAACAAAAAACAGATAAACAAACAACGTGGAAGGGGTAAATAATTGCGCACCAACTAACTGATTATTCCTCTTGCGAATGCTAGAGACATCATTCTCATAAGTGGACACTTGGGCTTTAAGTTTAGCATTCTCATCCTCCAAAGAACGAAGTCTTCTTTGATGATCTGAAGAAACATCACATGACATGAGAGCCATCTGCGAAGATATAAGAGGAATATTAGAATATAAAGGGTAAAGACATCATCGCAGAAAGTGCGAGAGTATGGAACTGACCAAAGAGCCAAGTGCGAACTGGAAGCTCGGGCTCACTGCTGAGGTAAACCCGCGAAAGGATTAATGATCTAGAGAAGGAGGATCACATATCTTTGAGATCGTCGTACAGGTACGAGTTAGATAATCGTTACCAATGGCAGACATGGAGTCAAAAAAGATGCTAGATAGTTGTTCCATGGAGGATGTGAACGAGGAAACATTATGAGAAGGAATATTGTCATCGTCACTAGCTTGGGAATCTGGAGGAGAATGAGAAGCTGCCTTCCGTTTCTTTGAAGGATTCTTGGAAGAAGATTTGGAGGAGGTCTTCTTATAGCGAATCCTTCCCTTACCTTTATCCCGTAATCACCACAACGCGAATAATGAAAGATAAAAAATAGAGAGGAAACAATATTGTTAAAATTATACAAAGGTATTTCTTACTTCATTATCATGCGAAGATGTTGCCTGAGGAAAGTTTTAGCTTTCTTCGCCTGCTTGGAAATCTGAAACCAAAGAAAATGATAAGAAAATGGGAAGACAAAAAGATTGAAATAAATAAACAGGGAAAAGTTAAAAATAATGTACCACAACGGATTCTTCAGGCCATCTGAATACCCAAGGATCATAGGCGTTGAATCCTACAAGAAGGGGAAGAGTTGAACCATCTCCATTTCTGCCGGTTATATAGGAGCCCACTAAAATAATAGGATACTCCAACCATCGAGTATCATTTGACTTACGAGCGGTATTGTTTGTAGTGTCATGGAAATCGACATCTCGCATAATTCTTTCATTTTCTGCGAGACCATCCTTTCTTGCCAAGCAAATGCCCCACCGAGATGACTCATTCTTCATAATGACTATATCGTAGTTCTTGAAAAAATTATCAAGGGTATAATCTGCATCATCGATTTCCTTGTTGGCATACTCTGAGTTTCTTAATTCTATTGGATAAAGGGATTCCATCCCTGCCACGCGATGGGCATACTCAATGATTATTCTAATACAGTCACTACTTAATTGGAATATACCACGCGAAAAGAGGGGTTTGTGAATTATAAAGAGGAATGGGAAGACCTGCGAGAATCTATCCAACTGATATGATGATCTTCTGGTCATTCCTCTCTTCGAGTGAAAATCATTCAGGTCCAAGTGTTGATGAAGGTTTTGATCCAAGATGGACGGATAATGAGAAGCCTCTCTGACCAAATTCGGTCTTTCATTTTTTGTATTCTTTTTCGTTCTTCCGACCAGCTTGAGGCATCTTTGATAAGTATGGGAATGAGAGATGACGAAAGCAATAATCAGAGAGGATCAAGTTAATCAGGGTTATGATGATCAAGATGGTAATGGTGAAAAGCAGAGTGTAAGAACGATAGAAAGTATTAATTAGAATCAAGCGGTGGGACAAAAGCACGAGAAGAAGATAAGAGTTGGAGATAAAGAAAAGAACATAAAAAGAAGACAACTGAGAGTAAATAAGAGATTTACTCCCGATTCCCAAGATATTTACCCCATTAATGCGATGATTGAAAGTAAACGGATAAGAAGAAGCGGTTACAAATGACGTGTCAAGTAACGATTGTGATTGGATAGCTATTAAGGTTTAGCATAGTTATCAGAGATCACTTAACAATCGAAAAGCGCCCTGCGCTTGTTCACATCAAAATATCATAGTTAGTATTCATGTCAAAACTTTCAAAATTGCATCAAAATTTCATAGTTAATATATTATTAGTATTGTAACCGGATTAAAAAGAAGTCGTGAATAACGGAAGAAAAATAATGTATAATCAATACAGAAGTAGTCATAAAAACCCAAGGTAACCAAACTTGTGGTACAAAAACCCCATTCAAATGTTGGGATCCATTAAAACTCCATCTTAAACAAAATTGATACAAAAATCCCAGATTTTTAAAAATTGATACAAAAACCCCAAATTTCAAAATTGGTTTCATCAAATTCTTTGGGGTTTTTATGTTGCTTTTGTTTTTATGGGGTTTTTGTGGATGGATAGTGACACCTTTGGGGTTATAACTCACGGGACGTAATCAATATTATTGAAAGAAAATCATTTGGAAGTTGGGATGAAATACAGTGATCATAAATTGTGTATGTGAGACTATTAGTCCCACATTGTCTGGGAAACCTGCGGTTTATAACTCTATGGGCCTCTCCACTCATTGCCAATTGGTTTTGAGTTGGATGCCCATATTCTAACATGGTATCGGAAGCAAAGGCTATTTTGCACAGTCATTGACCGCGCCTTTACTCCGCGTCACCCGATTTATTTGTCCACGTGTTAGACCCAACGAGGCTACACGTGATGGGGCATGTTGAGACTATTAGTCCCACATTGTCTGGGCAATCTAAGATCCTGCGGTTTATAACTTTATGGGGTTCTCTAGTGAAGACAGTTATTTCTTTTAATACTGTTCAGAGTGCCCTATAATGTAAAACCTGTGTGCCTTTAGTATTTTATGTTAGTACAACTGTGAGCTGTCTTTGACAGCCTGTATACCTGAATTCTGTTTGTACTTAAAGAGTAATTGCTATTTTGTTTTGACTTAATGAGAACTACTTTCTTTCTTCATTAATCCCTCTATGGTATCAGAGCCATATGGATCTTCATCTAAATCTTTTCTTGATTTTCTGATTTCTTGATTTCTTCTTCTTCTTCTCTTGATCTTTGATCAGTTTCTTTATAAATTTTTCAATCTCAATCTTTTATGATTCACGAATTTACATTATCATCTATATCTACAATGGAAAATCCAACTTCTACTTCAATTTCTAGGGTTCTTGTTCATCAACTAACGAGTATTGTTCATCTCAAATTGAAGGATGATAACTTTCTAACTTGGAAATCTCCTATGCTTCCTGTAATTCGAAAATTCAAAATTATGAAGTATCTTGATGGATCGCTGCCTTGTCCTCCTCAATATACATCTCCAAGAAACGAACTTAATGGAATTGAGAATCCATTGTACTTAGACTGGATTGATGAAGACCCAACGATTCTTCTATGGATCAATTCAACAATTTCTGATGTTGTTATTCCCTACTTCACAGAATCTTCAACTTCATATGAATTATAGAAAAGTATTGAAGACAGATTTGCCAGATCTTCTTCAACATATTGTAGATATAAAACAAATACTGCTCTACTTAATGAGATTAAATCAAAATACAATGCTTTCACTACTTCTATCAGCAACTGGATTTAAGGTAACAGATGATGAACTTGTTGTTGTCATATTATCTGCTTTGAATTCAAAATACAATGCTTTCACTACTTCTATCAGGATTAGAAATCCTCCTGTATCCAGTATCGAACTTCATAATCTGTTAATTAGTGAGGAAATGATTTTCTGTGAAAGAAATAAGTCCTTAGTTGCTGAATCGAGTAATAGAGCATTTGCTGTTGAATCTAGCAATAGAGCATTTGCTGCTTCTTACAGACCACCAGGTAGAGGTGGTGGTCGTGGTAACAATTTCTTTCATAGAGGTGGTGGTGGTCGTACTCAGCATAATTTTTCTTCGGGTAGAAGTTATGGATCTAGTTATGCATCTGGTATTCTACCAACAACAGCACCAACTTATCCCTCTGCAAGACCACCTCCTTCTGATCTTTATGCTGGGGATAGACCTAGATGTCAAATCTGTAGAAAATATGGTCATGATGCTACTGAATGTTGGAACCGCATGAATTTCGGATATCAAGGTCGTCAACCTCAAAGAAACATCCGTGCCATGCTTCCTGCAGCTAATATCTTTGGTGAAAATCCCCAATACATGGATTCTGGTGCAAATAATCTCTTAACATTTGATGTTGGCAATCTTGAGGATTCTACATCATATTATGGTGCTGAAGTCATTGGTACAACAAATGGAGTGGGTATGTCATTTAAGCATTGTGAGAAATCTAAAAAATTTGTTCCTAATCACACGTTTTAACTCAATCACGTTCTTCATGTTCCACAAGCTTCACAAAATCTCATTTCATTTAACAAATTTTCTAGAGATAATAATTGTTCTCTAACTTTCACTTATTCTGATTTCTGTATCAAGGATCTTCACACAGGGAAGATTCTTTTTCAGTGGCATAGTAAAAATGGTTTATATCCAATCTTCAAATACAAACCATAAATATCTTCTTTAACTACAGCAATTTCTTGTGTCAAGTCTTCACCAGCAATATGGCATAGAAGGCTTGCTCATCCATCTTTTGATTCCTTCAATAGAGTCTGTAAAATAATAAAACTTGATAATATAGTGTCAAAGCCTGTAATGTGTGTTCATTGTCAACTAAGTAGAAGCCATAAACTACCCTTTTCAATTTCTACTAGCTTTTCAGTTGTACCTTTACAATTGTTGCATCTTGATGTATGGGGCGCTGCTCTTGTTCCTTCCTTGTCAGGACACAAATATTTTGTCAATATAATTGATGACAAGTTCTGTTGGGTATTTCCTCTTACACACAAGTCTGACTTTAAAATGTTTTTCTACATTTCAAATCCTCAATAGAAAATCTTTTATCTTGCTTAATAAAATACATAAGAAATGATGGAGGAGGTGAATTTGTCAATCATGAACTTCACAAATTTCTTTCTACTCATGGTATCAATCATTGTCCTAATACACCAGAACAAAATGGTGTTGCTGAATTTAAACACTGACATCTTCTTGACATTACTAGGACTTTTTTGCTTCAATCTTCTCTTCCTCTCTCATTCTGGTTTGAGGCTCTATCTACTACAAATTACACCATAAACAGGACTACCAACTAAATCACTCTCACATTCATCTCATTTTGAAACTCTATTTCATAAAACTCCAGATTACTCCTTTCTTAAGAGTTTTGGATGTCTTTGTTTCCATGGCTTAAACCATATTCAACTTATAAACTTGCACCTAGGAGTGAACAATGTATCTTCATTGGTTATAGCAAACAACAAAAAGGATATAGGTGCTTCAATCCTGTCATAGGTAAAAAATTTGTCTCTAGACATGTCAACTTCTTTGAATCATATTTTCCATGCTCCGCACTTACTACATCCACATCATCTTTTTCCATTTCTGATCTTGTCATGTCTGCATCTACCCTTGATATTCTGTCACATGTGCATATTATGCTCTTATTTCTCCTATTTATGCACATACTCCAACTGCTGTTACTTCTCCTACTATACCTGATATCAACAATTCTATTCCTACACATTCACCACCTGCTGATACTACTTATACTATCACTGCTCATTCTAATGATCTCAATACTCATAAAATGCTTACTAGATCAAAACATGGCATTTTCAAACCCAAATCTTTACTTTCTACCAAACATCATGTTCACACTGCTTATTTGGCTGCTACTGCATCTATTACACCAACTTGATATTCTCAAGCTGCTAAAATCCCTGAGTGGTTAGACACAATGCATGTTGAGAATACAACTCTTAAGGATGCAAGTACTTGGACTTTGGTACTACCTGATCCTTCTCAAAACTTGGTTGGCTGCAAATTGGTTTTTACAACCAAATACAATGCAGATGGTACACTTGAAAGGCGCAAAGCAAGGCTAGTAGAAAAGGTATTTCATTATCTTGAAGGTCTTGACTACACAGATACCTTTAGCCTTGTTGTGAAACCTGCTACAATCAGATTGGTCTTAGCAATTGCAGTCAATTTTGATTGGAAAATTACTCAGTTGGACATAAGTAATGCTTTTCTCCATGGTGACTTAAAGGAGGATGTTTATATGACACAACCACCTGGTTTTCAAGATGTTGAACATCCAAACTATGTCTGCAAACTTCACAAGTCACTTTATGGTCTCAAACAAGCACCAAGGGCTTGGTATGAGAAACTGGTTGATGTTTTAGTGGGATATGGTTTCATTCCTTCACCAGATGACTCCAGTCTTTTTGTGCAGAAACTTGGTTTTAAACTTACTTATATTCTGATTTATGTTGATGATATTATCATCACAGGAAATGACAATTCTCATTGTGCATCATTAATATCTTATTTTGGTAATCACTTTCCAGTCAAAGATTTAGGGGATCTTCATTACTTTCTGGGTCTTGAAGTACACAAATCTCCAAAGGACTATTTCTTTGTCAAACTAAATATGCAGCGGAAATTCTTAACAAGACAAATCTTCTTGGAATCAAGCCTTGCAATTCTCCATGTTCTGACATCAAACTATCATCTTCAGATGGCGAGTTACTAGCTGATCCTACTGAGTATAGATTCATTGTAGGCTCAGTTCAGTATCTCACTTGGACAAGACCAGAAATTTCTTATGCTGTGAATCAGATATGTCAACACATGCAAGTACCAATAACTACTCATCTTACAGCTGCTAAAAGAGTTTTAAGGTACATTAAAGGAACTCTTGGCTATGGTATTCTCTTTTCTAAGGGTTTTACTGCTCTCAAAGGATACACAGATGTTGACTGGGCTGGTAATCCAGATGATAGAAGATCAACAAGTGGACATTGTATCTTTTTTGGTTATAATATTGTCTCATGGTCATTCAAGAAATAGCCAACTATCTCTAGAAGCTCCATAGAAGCTGGATACAGGTCCTTAGCCACAACTGCAGTAGAAGTGCTTTGGATTTGTCATGTTTTAAAAGATGTACATGTATTTTTTATCAATTCCTCATATTATTGCTTGTGATAACAAATGATCTATCGCTTTATCTTCAAATCCTGTTTTTCACAACATGATGAAACACTTAGCTATAGATTTTCACTTTGTTATGGAATTAGTTCAGTCAAAACACTTGCAGGTTACTTATGTCTCATCTCTTAATCAAGCTGCTGATATATTTACTAAGGTACTCTCTGACCAAGACTTGCCTTTCTCAGAGACAAGCTGAAGATTCTGCATCCTCTCCAGCTTGAGGGGGGCTAGTGAAGACAGTTTTTCTCATTATGCGGTGAGTGCCTATAATGTAAAACTTGTATGCCTTTAGTATTTTATGTCAGTACAACTGTGAGCTGTCTTTGACAGCCTGTATACCTGAATTCTATCTGTACTTAAAGAGTAATTGCTCTTTTGTTTTGACTTAATTAGAATTACTTTTTTTCTTCATCAATCCCTCTACTCTCCACTCATTGCCAATCGGTCGTGTTGAGACTATTAGTCCCACATTGTCTGGGCAATCTAAGATCCTGCAGTTTATAACTCTATGGGCCTCTCCACTCATTGCCAAATTGGTTTTGAGTTGGATGCACATATTCTAACAGTATAAATTCGTAATTTATTATTCGCAAAAGAAAAGTAAAAAGACTACCTAATCACAAGTTGTAACAAATCTATGGACATCTTTGGAGACCATGCGCTTCATTGTGCTAATTAAAGATGTTGGAAGTAAGTTTCGACATGATCTTGTCCGTGATATGGTTGTTGATATTTGTTACAAAGCTAGTGTACTGCAGCAAGGAAGTCTCTCTTGGTATTCTCTCGAGATGAGGATAAAGACTTGAGGCTGTAGATATTCTTGCTTCTCAGGCGGGAAACGATCAAGATGTTTGTATGGATGTCACTGGTGTCTCGCCCTTCATTGGTGATGGTATACGCTCTTTGTCCCAGGGAAAGCTATTTCTAAGGCGGTTTCAAGAAAGCGTGCTAAATATTTAGTGAAGTGCACTTCACTTGGGTATGAATGCAGGGTCACTGGTTTCTCTACTTTGGGGAACTTGGTGAAGATCTTTGTATGTTTTTTAAGCGTACGAAGAAGCTTGTCTTGTTAATAATGACGCTAGTAGTGTTTTTGGTAGCTTTATTTTCCATAGATTAGGCATTGCTATTCGGAGAGGGTTGGCGTGACTTGTTGCTAGGTTGCCGGCCAATAGTTTAATATGATCACGTTCCATTCCATAAAGATTTAGCTATTTTATTATTAAGAAGAAGAAGAAGAAGAAAAAAAAAACTATTAATAACTGAAGCATACTTGTGGTCTTCTCTGTCACACATCGGAAAAAACCGATGCATGATTTGATCTCCCTAACATGTAATCATTTTCTTGTCAATTTTCTTGGGTGCTGCCAATATCAATATTACTTATTTTGTAATGTGTGTAAGTTGAGGTTTATCTGAGTACCAAAAATTGTTTGGACAGATGCATCATGATTGTTTAGTTGGATATGCAGTTAAGTAGTTAACACAATTTGTGTTCCAAGTGTCATCTAGTAACATTACTTCGCAAGGGTTAACACCATTACGCAATAATCCATTGCACATGTAAAGGAATTTTCTAAATATGTATCAGAGTACAACTCCAAAGGAAAAAGAAATTGTAAATCCTGAAAGTCCTATTGCTATTTAAGACAGGGTTTAACAACCTAGTTCGACACACTAATTACTCAGCATATTCACGAATTATTAATAATGTAAAGGACTATACAAATAAAAGTAGAATTCTACACAGATTTTATCACTGAACAGATTTTGCAAATAATGAATCAAATAGATTATAAAGGCGGAGTCCAACTTTGTGCACCCTTCTAAAACCGGGGTGCACGTTCCGGCTCTCCTTATTGGAGATCTATTCCGTTGAAAACCACTTTCAAAATATTTCTTTATTTTTTCTAAAAAGATAAAGCTGAAAATTAAAAGGTCTAACAATACAAACAATAATTCTTCATCCATGGCTTTTTTACTTCTTCTTCGAATCCTCATCATAATTTGATGAGAAGTTCATCAACATCATCAGCAAATCGTTTAATGGGAAATTCATTGTCATCAAGTACTTCGCATCATTTCATTCGGAGTTCATTACCAAAACAGAAATAATAAAAAGGGTCTCAAGTGATTTTAAAAGTTGGTTTTTACTCTGTTTGTTTGAAAATGGATTCTCCACTTACTTACTGTGAGATGGGTTTGATCTAAATCACGAACTAAGCTTAAAAAAAAAAATCAAACTTTTTCTTAAATAAAACTCTTTGTAATAGTGAGATGAGCAACGGGTATTGCTTAAAATCCTAACTTAACCAAAACTTTCAGCAATCTGAGGAAGAAGAAGATAGAATCAATAAACTGAATAATTTCATTCATGTATAAGAGATTTTATTTTTTTCTTAGATTCATGATATTGATGGGTCAATCATGATTAATCAAATCCATCCAACACAGATTTTGATCGGAGAATCGCTAAAGACTGTTCGGGATACTGAATTGATTCTGATATTGAACAGAAAATATACATGGAATTAATATTCTTTAAATATATAAATACGGAAACTGGTTTTGAGAGTGGTTTTTGTAAGATAATTTTTATAGGATAATTATCTTTATTGGGCCCATGTGAGAATCTGGTTATACTTAGGATATTGCTAAATATTTAATCAACGGTTTATATAAGGAGTTAGTATCCTATTTATGCTCTTCCTTGATGGACGGTCGAGATATAATGTCTAATACTAAAACCCTAGGAACTTGGTCCTCTCTACCTATGAAAGGGAAATAATAACCATTAATATTGTATCCAAGGAATTACCAACTCATTACGATTAAGGTCAAGAGAGAGAAACCAAGACCTCCATAAGGTATTACGGCTACCAGTGGTTAATCAACTACGGATGATGGATTAACGCTACAAGGTATTTTCCATAAACTCTATTCGAATATTATTGTGTGATAATCATGAAGTTCAACGATCCTAAATTAAGTATCTATAAAATTAAATCTTATAGTTGGCATCGGAGCTTGTGTTTAGAACTCATGATCGTCCGTTATTGTATGCAATAATAATATCGGCGAAAAATAAAATAAAATTGGGTTTGATTTCTTATTTTATTTTTATGTGATCATAATCGTTCGTATGGAATCGCATTCCTTTTCTCATCTAACTATCTTGACCCATATCATACTCACACTTCAAGTTCCTGTGTGATTTTCCATTACATCATCAAAATCCTGTGTGATTTTCCATTATCTCATCAAAATCAAGTCAGTTGAGAATTATGGTATACTATATAATTTAAGATCCTAAGGCCATTATTACTTATGATTTTTATGTATATTTTATATTATCTCTCAATTTTGGAAGAAAATATATTTCTACATTAATGACCTACTTAATTTTGGAGAAAAATATATTTAAATGTAATACTAACGTCATATATCATTTATTGCATGTAAATAATTAACATTTGTTGCCTAATGAGTTTATTTTTTGGCATGTAAATAATAGAAAAATCATTGTAAAAATATTTTTTTTAATAATGGTATATAATGAGCATATGAGGTAATAATGAACGTAATAATGATGATAAATGAAATGGAAGAATGTCGACATCATGTAGTCATAAACATGCATAATTGTTCCACTAAAGTCCATATATTCTACTTGTCTTGTATGTGAAAGGGAGGTAAATTGGAGAAATGATATGAATGAGAAAATATTTAATAGGAATCATATATTTATGGCATGAATGAATAAGTGCTCCAAAGCAAATGAAGATAAACAAAATATTTTCATCACGTGAATGGTTATTAAGACATTAAAAATTGGAAACATTAATATTTTCTTGTGGGCATGTATACGTGTTAGTTAATATTAAGATAATGAGAGTATTAATTTTAAAATTAATGAAACCAATTTTCATTGTAAATTAACTTACGCTTCCGCTTTATCGAAACAATAAAACGAATTTTTTAATCGAGTTTCATTATAAATTTTATGATCAAAACCATTTTTTGACACCATTAAATTTGTGTGTGCATTATGATATGGTATGTGTGCTTGTGCGTTATGGTATAGTTTCTCTCACATTATTGTTTTTCTTTAAATTTTATGGGATTATACTTAAAATTATTATTGGACTCTTTAGTTATCACCACAGTGATACTAGAGTGTTATATCTCGGTACAATCATAATGTCATTATAAGCATGAATTTGCAAACCGTAAAGTGTAGGTTTTGTAGTTATGGACATCATGTGATAATGACATTATTTTAGTTGATTGGCTATCACCACAGTGATGTCAAATCACTTTTGGTCATGATCACAATTTTGTCAAATGCTTTGTAATATCGTTTTTTTCTTAAATATATTAAAGCAGAATTTACCCATAGGAAATTGGAGTTCATTAATTTAATAAAACATTGGCGATATGATTGTTGATCATATATTATGGATATATAGTGATTAGAATCTTGAGAGTGTCTTGTGTCATTATGTTTCACGTTTCACTTTTCTCCCAATGTTGATGATAATTTCAATTGTACGTATAAAATTATTGTGCTTAAGATTCTTAGGTCATAATTCTTTAGTTATCACCACGAGTGATACTAGAGTGTTTTATCTTAGCAATAATAATAATTTTATTGTAAACAGAATCGCCAAGCAGTAAAGGCAAGGTTTAGTAGTTATTATGGCATTATTTGAGTTGTTTGGCTATCACCACGGTGATGTCAAATAATTTTCCGATCATAATCGTTATCATGTCAAGTGCTTATAGTATTGTTTTTTCTTAAATGTATTAGAACAACAATTACCCACAGGTAATTTGAGTTCACATGTTTAAGATAACATTGAAGTGTACAATATCTGATCATACATTATGGTAATTAAATAATTGGCAAATGATTTTACGTTATTTCTTAAAAATGCATAAAAGAAAATTTATATAAATTAACTCATTATCGAGTTGAGTAACCTATTACGAATTTTTCATATTTTCATCAATATTTTTTTATTATGTTGTCCAAACTTATTGCATCCTCTATGAAATTGAGGTTTTATTTTTGATAAATTTCTCCATATTTCTGAAAATGATATTCATTGACTATTTAACACCTTTCATATTAATTCATCATATATCCGTTATTTATCATGATCTTTAAGTTTGTATCATTTTTAAATGAGAGATGCATCAAAGAATTTTTCTTCAATGAAATTTCATTAGTGAATTATATTTATATACTTGCTTCATGCTCGATTTTGGTTTAAGAAAAAGTTCATTATGTTTGGATATTTTTCGATTATAGGGTGTTGATATTTTTTCACAATTTATATATGGCATGCTTTTGAATAAATGTTTGTGATTGATGTTTAGGGTTACTCATTATTGTTTATAAGCGACTAAATTTATGATCAGATCAAGTATGTCCATATCATTGAGTGGGACTGTGCAATATCACAAGAAAAGTTAGTGTGATATTTGCAATTGTACATGTTTGTTGGATAGTTTAGTTATCACCACATTGATGTTATGCTCTTATCTGGTAAGTGTTGTATATTTTGAGTCCTTTCAGTTTGATTTAACGATTAGAACAATGCTGCTCACAAGTAGTTTTGGCTCACAAATTTAAACAAGCATTAAGGTTATCTAAATGTTTCATATACATGTGAAATAATAGCCACCCACAGGTGACTACAACTCACATTATATTAGGTTGAAAATATTTAGAGTTATTGGAGTTTGTTAATACATTTTAGGACTTGAGTTGCCCACAGGTGATTCTAGTTGTAGTATTTGACAGACATAATGTTGAATTATGAGAATGTAAAATATCCAGATATTTTACATGTCTCATTGTTCATGATAAGGTTTTACATGCAGGAGAATTTTATTGAAGGTATGTAATTATTGTAAGCTTGATTGTCATTTATCTCTATTATAAATTTCAGCTTTTGTTCTTATTAATTGTATATTATGATTATTTTGTAGACTTTTAATGGTCCGAGTTTTGGAAGATAAAATTGTTTTATCACCTAATGATTTTTTAAATTCTTGTGTAAATCTATCGATTGCATTATGAATCTCAATCCATGGATGTTTTATCGAACATTCATTATTCAAATTGAGAGGCAATTATAGATAAAAGTGAAAATCATAAAAAGTCTACAAAAGGTGGTGAATATTGTGAAAGGTATGACAAAACGAGGATAATATCCTAAATCTTTTGCACAATATCTTCAAAAGTTTGGAATTGTTGCTCGATACACAAGGCCAACTTATCCTTGGCATAATAGTGTGTAACAAAGGATAAATCATACTTTTATGAAAATGGTTAGAAGCATGATGAGCCATGCATAATGGCTATACATTTGTGGATGTTTGTTCTTTACAACATGTGTAATTTAAATAGATTTCAATAAATCAGGTTTCAAAGACACACTTTGGACTAGAAAGTTTGGAAACCTAGTTTAAATCACATTTAAGTTATGGTTGTTCAGTTGGAGGTAAGGGATTACATTCCCAAGAATGAAAATTGGATTTGAAAACTATTACTGGTTCATTGGTTTCCTAAATAATCCAAATCGTATTCATTAATGTTCTAAGTAGTATGGGACTTATTGAAACCGAAAATATAAATTAGATTAATGATGGCATAATCGGTGGGAATACGTGGATATATTTGTTCAAGAAATCATGATAATGATCCCTTTATTTAAGATTTCTAGATATTGTGAATCTTCTCATTATCGAATGTTAGATAATGAAAGACCACAAATTACTGATCCAATACTCCATAATATAACTACGCAATAAAGAAATTTTTTGATAACAACATGAACCGGACATTAAGAAGGTCTCGCCAGAGATTGAAAGAAAGTTATTCATGTTGTTTCAGTGATTTTCTTACAACAATTTATTACATTTTGATATGGAATGGCAAAGACTCGGATTTTGATTAATGGATTGATGCTATGTGAGCAAAAATCATTGGTTGAAAGTCAAGTCTCAGATATTGTTTAGTTGCTCGAAAGACACAAATCGGTTGTATGAAAGTGGGTCTTTACGAATTAATAATCGTAATAGCAATTTTAAACGGTATAAAGCAAGACTTATTTCCAAAGATTTTACTACGAAATGACGCATTGATTATAAATAAGTTTTCTCTCGTGTCAAAGAAAGACTTATTCGGAATTAACATAGTATTATTAGTAGCTCGAGTATGACCTAAGAGTTGCATTAATTAAATGTGAAAATAGCCTTTATTAATGATAAATTTTAGTCTACAAATTAAAAAAAAAAAATCAAATCAAAGTATGAAATTTAAGCGACCTCCCATAATGGTATATGAAATTCAACAAAACTATAAATGTTTCAAGTTTTGGATGAAATTATTACAGATTTATGCATATACCTCAATATCAGTGGGAGAAATTCATACTCTTGGTATTGTATATTAAGACATACTACCTACGAGTAGTGATCTTGACTATATGCATATCTCTATATTTTTGAAATAAAGGATATCAATGAAGCTTACCATGTGATAGTAATATCATATGGATTACTAAAACTCTCATATAAGGCATACATCGACTATTCAAGGAATTTTGAGATAATAACATATTTATGATTTTATTTCATGTTGGATAGAAGATATAAATTTAATCTTCATTACGTCTTAATTACATTTATGAAACTTATAACAAGTTGTTAATATGTTAACTAATTGCCTAAAGAATGGAAGAACAAATTACGGGAAAGCTATCAAGAATTTTGAGATACTATTTTAACTTATGTCTTATAATTAGTTAGCAAACCCAACAAGAGTTGATTGGGTTTTAGGACTTCAATTTTTGTGGATGTATGGATTCTATAAAGGAAGAATCCATTAATACTAGTCCCACAATTGAGTTTGAATATTTATGACTGCATGACATAGAGACTTAAGGTTTGTCTCTACATTTCTTTGAAATTTCTTGTCTTAGCTTCGCAACATTAGAGCACGATAGGTATACGAAGGGAACAAAACACATGAACCTTGAGTATACATGCGTGAATTAGGAAATTCAGAAACAATAGTTGTTCATTTATCGTTTAAGCACAATTGCATTAGTAGATGCACTTAATGAATAATTACCTTTTAAGACCTCTTAAGAAAAGATTAAAATCTCAGTCTCATGTGGGAGTAATTGATTATTGAACTCAGCTAATTTATGTGCTTACTTTTGGACACTTATTGAGCTCTTATTAATGTTATTACAATTATTTACGTATCCATGTTTAGTATACATTTATGTGAATGGATGAATGTTAACAGAAATCGTCTTTTTAAAGACATCACTAGACCATTATGATACTCCTATTTAAGGCCTAGTTGAGCAAGGTACTCATGTTGTGGTACATGGAAGGGAACATGTTGATAACAAGACAACGTGCAACCGCTATGACTCGCATGAGTAGCTTAATTGATCAAGGTATTACGTTAATCAGTAAAGTTATTCTTTAGCAATTACGCGCGCCTTATGTTTCATGCAATTAACCATTAATAGATTATCACATGGACCAGTGGGAGAATGTAAGATAATTTTTATATGATAATTATCTTTATTGGGCCCATGTGAGAATCTGGTTATACTTAGGATATTGCTAAATATCTAATCAATGGTTTATATAAGGAGTTAGTATCCTATTTATGCTCTTCCTTGATGGAACGGTCGAGATCTAATGTCTAATACTAAAACCCTAGGAACTTGGTCCTCTCTCTACCTATGAAAGGGAAATAATAACCATTACTATTGTATCCAAGGAATTACCAACTCATTACGATTAAGGTCAAGAGAGAGAAACCAAGACCTCCATAAGGTATTACGGCTACCAGTGGTTAATCAACTACGGATGATGGATTAACGCTACAAGGTATTTTCCATAAACTCTATTCGAATATTATTGTGTGATAATCATGAAGTTCAACGATCCTAAATTAAGTATATATAAAATTAAATC